>CM027120.1:12476203-12779757 GCA_015476505.1 Urochloa ruziziensis | reverse complement strand
TCGTTTTTGGTGCAGGGCAGCAAGTTCACAATACCAATTTTATGCAAAGGCTGCTAATCCTGGATGTGTGTGCTTTATTAACTTGTGACTTTGGTGCCAGACCAATATTTTCTTAAACTTTAGTCATCAAAAGCTATTTTTAGATTGATGCAAACATACACACACGGTGGGACGTGCTCAAGGTAAGTCATTGAATCTCCCTCCCTCCCTCCTAATTTCTACATCGCAAGAGATTTGAGAAAGAATGAATACTCGAAAGCAATATTGAGTTCTTTTTATTCCCCAGCTTGAACCAATGGGTATTGAGAATTACTTTCATCCTTTTTTTCCTACATCCTTTGATCTCTCTCTGGTGATGCCAGCGGTCATATTCTACTGCAGATTCTCATGTTCATGGTCTTGTAGGGAAAAGCAACAGATCAAGGTGAGTATCACTGTCAGCTATCATCCATTTGAATTGAAAATCCCACATGTTTTTGCATCGTACGGCGTGCTGTGATCACCGCCAGGTACTCGCAGAGCACTCCAGCAAGGCAATTGTTAGCCGTCTCTTCATTTTGCATCTTGAATTTCCACCTATACATTCTCTGTCTTTTCCTAGAATCATAATTTTCAGATCATGTATTTGAATTGGTGGTTCCATAACTGTAACTAGGTAGTTCGAGATTGAGGGATTATAATAAGGTTAGGATCAGATCAAAAGTCCACAACTCTATTCGACATTAGGTTTAGTGTTGTATGTTATAAAA
This sequence comes from Urochloa ruziziensis, assembly GCA_015476505.1. Lineage (NCBI taxonomy): Eukaryota > Viridiplantae > Streptophyta > Magnoliopsida > Poales > Poaceae > Urochloa > Urochloa ruziziensis. The sequence goes on along the minus strand of CM027120.1, from coordinate 12,779,008 downwards.
TTAGTCTGCACAAAAGCTTTTCTCATATTCATCTACTAACTGTTCAATTCGAGTTCAGTACTACAAAGCCTTTCTTCACATGCTGCAGTTCTTATTCGTCGATTGCAGCTAGACCTGCAGGATCATTCTCTGTTTTTCCTTGCGCTGTTTCACTTTACTTTTATGTGCCTGCTTTCTGCTGATTGCCTATGGTCATGATAGCGGACATAGATAACCATTGGTAATGAGCATAGGGTCCGTTACCCTTATTGGGTTTCAAATGACTCATTATTGCCTGTTACCACTACAATGTAATGGGCATTAACAACGTTCATTACTAATGTGGCTAAAGTTCAAAGTGTTTCCCGTTTCAAATAACTTCATTTGTAATGGGCTTGATCCATACCGGTTATTGCTAACTCATTGGTAACGGGCATAGAACGTTGCTCGTTACAAATGTCTTATAACCCCCTAGGTAGTGACGACCTTGCTTCGTCCCACGCACTACAAAATCTGATACTAAAACTTAGTGTCCCATAGATATTCTGGAGTTGCTGTATAATCCTAGTCAATATCTGCTTCTGGACTTATAAGTCATCAACTAGTATTTTATAAGCAATCGAATCTATGCAACATACTCAGATATAAGAAAGAACCGAGTCCGATATTGTCTGAGATCTCGAGTTCAACCAATTTTGACTCCATTTAGTTCTATCCGAATGTCCTTATTTTTTTTTTCCTCGCAAACATCCTTACAAAATGTATTAGTTTTAACCTAGCGTACGAGCTCGATGATGATCGACAGCCTGAGAATCCAACTTATGTAAAAGATGGCTCTTGATGATACTAGTCATTAGATCGAGGTAAAAAGAATAAAAAAGGCTCCTTCATCATTTCTTAAATCATGCATCTATTGAAAAAGAAATTGTTACATTCGAGCACTACTGGAAACTGGAATTCCCCTGTGTGCTTCGAATTTCCCTGTGGGTTTTTTCGGGCACACACAGGGAAATTATAATTTCCTTGTCGGTTTGTGAAGAACACACAGGGAAATGAAAAAACCCACAGGGAAATTCGCTTTTCCTTGTCGGTTTTAAAATAACACACAGGAAAATAACAAAACCCACAAGGAAAATACCCATTTCCTTGTGTGTTAGATAAAACACACACAGGAAACTGGTAATTTTCTTGTGAGTCTAATAAAGCACACAGGAAAAATTAACAAAACCCACAGGAAAATTCACATTTCCTTGTCGGTTTCAAAAATACACACGGGGAAATTGACACAAAAAAATTACCAACAAAGATATATGTGAGCTTATAGTTAACTCTCTGCTCTGCAATAAAACTAAAGGTCATCAATATCTAAACATATATACTTTTTATGCAATAAACCTTTTTAGAATTTAAATATATTTGTACCCATTTATTGGAATTACTTCACATTTGAACTATTTGTGTTGTAAAACTGATATTTACATTGTACACAAGCATATATCTGAGTCCGTTCATACATTCGAATACCACATGCAAATTTGGAAGGAAAAATTCAAATGTTTGTGTACTTTGCACTACCGTTTTCATAGTCACTTTATAGTTTATGAAATTTAATATTACCAAAATGTTCATAGAAAATCCCAAAAAATATCAAGGGGGCCAAAGCGCATCCTAATTACTTTCCCAATAAAATTTACCACGAAAGGTGAATTGTGATTTTGGGATGCTTCGTTTGGTGTTCATTTGAGAGCAAATGTTTGGAGTAAGGCTATACTTCGTAGCAAGATTCAAGGTGATCAAAAGCTAACTTTATCTTTTTTATGAAAGTTTAGCATAAGATTGAATTAGTTTGTTTGTTCACGAAAATATTTGTATTATAATTGTTATACAATAATATTTGCATTTTTAAGAATAAAAATATATTTCTACTTATTTATCAGAATTATTTTGCATTTAAATTTACATGTATGTGTGGGCCAAAACAAGTCCCAAGCTAGCTGGATTTCAGCCCAGCTCGTTAACTGCTATGCTTGTCCCTCGGCCTCCTTTGCCATCAGGCATGCTGGCCGTCCGGATCGGTCGGACGGACGGAACTCATCCCTGCTCCAAATAAAACCTGGGTAGCCCACCACTTCACAACCCTAGTCCTCCTTTTGCTCGTTCCCTTTCCCATTCACGCACCGCCGGCGGCGGTGGCGGAGTGAGCGAGGCGTGGGCTGTGGGCGTGCTGGCGGCGAGAGGCGAAGGCCGCGGGCAGGGTGGAACACGTCGGGCCTGCTCGGGGTGGCGTGGGGCTACGACTCCTCCGCGTCGCAGCTGTTAGAGGAGCACGGGTTGGAGCGCATCCATGGGCTGCGCGGCGGCGAGAGGCGAAGGCCGCGGGGAGGGTGGAGCACGTCGGGGCTGCTCCTGCTCGCGGTGGCGCAGGACTGCGCCTCCTCCATGGCGCAGCACGACAGAATGGTATCACCGCGCTTGTTTCTTCAACGTCTGTAGATCCGCCGCTAGTTAATTTACTCCCTATCGCAGATCCGCAGCTGGGCCAAGGCCAGATGTGAGTACGGTCATGGTCACGGTGCTGCTGGACGGCGTGGCGTGGAGCTGCTACGAAGCCTGCTCATCAGAGCCCAAACACTCCGATCTGGTCGACAAGGTGCCCCTCCGCTCAATCCCCTTGTTACTCTTCTTTAAACTCTACTTATCACTATCTGCATATGCACCTGAGAAGTTCGATTTCTTATTTAATTGATTCAGGTAGACTGGTTTGTGGTTTACAATGTAATTACATTCTGGTTTACTATGATTCTGGTATGACTGTAACCTTCAGTGTTCTAGCGCAAGGTAGGTTGATTTAGTTTATTTTTGCTAGATAATGAAGTCATTGTCCTAGATTCCAAATGCACTTCCTGTCAGCCTAAAAAATAGTTAATTTGAAGTGGCCAGTGCACTACTTCCCGTCTTGTTGTAATGTGACTAGTCTTTTATTCTTATTGTTATCCAAGTTGGAAAGGATTTGCTAGGATGTCTGTATAATAATAGACATCATCGCATAGATTAGACTGAGCTGAAATTTTTTCGTGGACTAAGACCTCATTGCTTCTTATATTAGGGTGTTGTTCAACTGTGGACCTCATCAGTGACAAAGAGAGTGCTCCTACCTGTTGGTTTGATGTCCAGTTACAGGTATATCCTCTGATACATTTCCATGGAGACGAAAAAAAGTTCTTGTTCCTATCTGATAGTTCAATCGTCGCTATTGGTTATAGCTATCGTACTAAAGTTCTTGACTTTAGGCATCTAAAATTATTTTGTTGTAACAGAATGCAGGTCACTGGATCATTTCATGTGTTGGCTTGAAATCAACTAGTGATGGTGTTGCAGTAGATGGCCACTGCAGCTAGGATCTCGACGGCGGACCAGCAACAAGCACAGTGAAAGCCATGCATCTGTGTGAAGGTGCCAACTGCTTTAAAAATAGTTGCAGTGGTGCTAGTTGCTTTAAAAACATGATTTATCTTTTGATGTGTTGTTCCCTTGCACACACTTAGTAGCTTGGTAGAAGAGAAAGTTGGGAGAAGGCATGTTACATGTGTTTTGATGCCAAACATGACTTAATCTCTTTCTATATATGCTGTATGCAATGGTTGATATTTGGTGCTGTTAAGCTATCTGTATGATCTAGCAATGATGTGTCACAAAAGGACTATTCTGTGAACGAATCAGATTTAATTTGAATTGTGGTTTCTTGAACACCCTATTGCATGATGTTGGAAAGGTTTAACAAAAATTGCCCTGTCGGTAGCCAAGAATGACAGAAAAATGGGAATTTCTCTGACGGTTCTAACCGACAGGAAATTGAGTTATTCTGACGGTGGTTAATCAATTCCCTGTCGGTTTTCTTTGACAGGGAAATGTTTTCAAACCTGACGGAGACCCTTTTCCCTATGGGTTGTGGGTTGTGTACCGACAGGGAAATGGTAAAACCGTCAGGGAAATAAAAACCCGCCAGGCAAATTTAAATTTCCCTGTGAAGATAACCCTGTCGGTTATTCCCTGGCGGTTCACCGACAGGGAAATTAATTTTGTATTTTCCTATCGGTATTTTAAATTTCCTTGTCGGTTTTTCCATCCTCAGGGAAATTTGAGTTTCCAGTAGTGGAGACCCAATGGTTTTAATTAAGGAATGTCTAGTTTAAAAGAATAAACAATGTAAAAAATCATAACAATAAAACTTCCTTTTTGGCTTGTGGTCCGGTGCAACTTCCAAGGATGGGAGTTGCAGTAGTGTAGTTGGCAAAGGCTCCAAGGGTGAAGCTGGCCGGCCGGGGTTCGAAACCAACCCACAAAGTAGCCTTCAAAGAAGGCTGGGCATGATTTTGCCTTTTTGAAAAGGGAACTGCAGTAGTGCAGTAGGCAAAGGCTCAAATGGTCGAACCCAGCACCCATAAAATAGCCTCTAAAGAAGGCCGGACATGACGGTCCTTAAGCGGACAAAGTGAATAGGTGAGGAGAGTAAAATGAACTTTTTCCTTTTTAAAAACTAAAATGAAACACAACTCTCTTACATTTTTTGACCGAATGACATAAGGTATTTATAAAGAAGAAGTCATGCATATAAGTCATCGAAACCACAAGCTAAGAGAGGATCAGCATGCAAGAGGGCGTATAATACTCATTCAATACTGATTGATGAATAATATTTAGTGCATTGATGCAAGGGCACAATGGAAGATCAAGATTACATCATTACTACCTCTAGAAGTATTGAATAAGTATCATACGCCCTCTTGCTGATCCAAATCTTCAGTCCAATTCAAGCTATATAACTTGCATGCAATTCTGCTAGTCAATGGTAAAATATTGATATCTCGTAAACCACTTGTCCAACAATTATCAAACTTTACGAGAGAATTGATAATTATGTCCTCCATAACTTTTGTCATATGCCTCTTCGCATTAAAGATCATTATATTAGTCTAATAATTGTAGAAACATCAAGTGCTGAATCTGACAACCAGAAACTAGCAGCCCACTTTAGAATTTTGTATCTGGGGTTCTATCCAACCAAAAATTATGTTCTTTATCAATCTGAAAAGCTGGATAAAAACTGTAAAACTTTGTTATACATTGGAAGAACTGTTTTGGCCTATAAGCCTTGGGTATGGAGGAGGCAGTCAGGCAGTGGACATGGCATATGCATTGACTCAGGGATGACGAGGAGGCCAAACGGATGAAGCAAGGAGATATGAGTTGTTTTTTTTTTTATACTTAGATATGAGTTGTTGGCATACACACACGGTAGCTAAGAATCCCTAACAAAGCATATAACCACCGCAGCACCACGCCTGGATCGATACGGAGTAAGTGCCCTGCTCAGCACTCAGAGTGTTTTGGATTGTGGCTCTAAGTGGTGGGAACTAACGCTTTGAATATTGAACTGCAAAATTGTGCTGCTCACATCTTCAGAGCACAATAATCTCAAACCATTTCCTCTGAGTTAGTCTTGGATGACTTAGGGTGTGGTTAGGAAGAGTAAAAACTTGTACAATAAACGAAAGAAGTTCTACAGGGTCCTATGCACACACAGCACCATAACAACAACTGCAACACGCTAAGAGTGTATATGTTTAGTTGGAGGGATATATATAGGATGGGAAGGGAGGAGATATCCCACTTGTGTTTGGTTCGGAGTCACATAGAGGGGCCATTGTAACGGGTATACACCCAAATTTGCACCAGCCGGGGGAGCCCCCAATTGCCTGGGGAGCAGCGGCGGAGCATGTCAGGATGATGAGTTTATGAGGATTATATTTGACTAGTATACAGCCAGCTGTCATTGGGGCCTTCTTTACGGCCGGGCGGATCCACCGTCCGCGCAATCGGATGCCCTAGGTGCCACCGAACTAGGGCTGGACGAAATGCTCGAAACTCGTTAGCTCGCTCGACTCGGCTCGTTAGTGGCTCGGCTCGGTTTGGCTCGTTGAGAATTTGTAACGAGCCGAGCTAAGGTTTTAGCTCGTTAGTATAACGAGCCAGCTCGAGCTGGCTCGTGAGCTGCCCGTGAGCCAAAACGAGCCAGCTTGTATTGACCTAAATAGCAAAATAATAATGAGCAGGCCCATAAATTCTACAAGCCCACATGAACTCTTAGAGATATAAACTATTAGTACTTGTGATATTGCATTTGTTGTTACATGTTGGGCTTGTTGGCTGTGACCTGTAATTGTGAATATGTGATTTTTGCTACTAATGAGCTGGCTCGCGAGCTAAACGAGCTAGTTCGAGCTTCTTAACGAGCCGAGCCGAGCTGGCCTTCTAGCTCGTTAACATAACGAGAGCTAGCTCGTTATCTAAACGAGCCAGACCGAGCCGAGCCGTAAAAAGCCGAGCCAGCTCGATAAACAGCCCTACACCGAACAAACTCGTGCGGGGCCTACTAGTCAGATAGGGATTTTGGGACGGCTGTTCAAACCTCGGGCCACGCGCCTGGTCGACTCGCCTCTGTCATTTCGCCCCCTCCTCTCTCTCTCTCTAGGGTTCGTCTCTCTCCTCATCCACCCCCGTCTCCACGACTCCATCCACCTGCAATCCATCCCGTTTCGGCCGATTTTGCAAGGAACCAACTCCAAATCGAAGCTGGGGAAGCGATGCAGCGCGTTGCGAGGTCTGTTTCCCCCTCAATCCCGTGCATGTTTTCCTCCTCTGCACTCGGGGCTCCTCTGATTTGTTTGCTACTTTCCTTTTGCGGAGGATTCGAGCTGGATAGTCACCGGATCGAGAGCTACGGTGGACAAACAAGAGCGGGTGGGGGAGTTCGGGGCGGGGGGATCTGCATGTTGGAGGTGGGGAAGCAGAGATCCGTGCACTGGAGGTGAGTTTTGTCGCCCGTCCTATGCGTTGCTGATTTTCTCTCCGATGTAGACTGAGTCCAGCAGTTTCGTTGATTTTTTCGGTACTTTGTTCCCGAAGCAATCCCTATTGGAGAAGCGAACTACCCTCGAGTCACTGGTGGTGGAGCGATAGAGTGAGAGAGACTTCAGATTTCTGGTTGTAGAAGAGCTTCGCTAAGTTGAGGTCAGTTTACTTGACGAGATCTGTTTTTGTTTTCCTATTTTTTTGTCCCAGCATATTCCTGTGTAGTTGAGCCCCTAAAATGACCAAATGTGCTTGAGGAGGAGCATTTGAGGGAGGTTGTAGGTTTCTGATTGCAGATGAAATCCTCGTTTTGTCCTATCTTTTTCTAGCTTATTAGTCTGTAGTCGAGCTTCCTGAGGCTTAATGATGGGTAGCAGTACTCTAGGTCAAATATACTGTAATGATTGGTAGTGAGCATTTATGCAGTATTTTTTCTTTCTCACTCGATGCACATTTTCAGCAGAGCACTAGTTGGTCAGTGCTTGGAAACTAGAAAGATATGGATTTGCTTTTAATGTATCTAGCGCTCTATATAGTGATATAGTGTAATCCACACACACATTCTGTTATTATTCAATCAGTGATATAGTGTTTCCCTAGCAGATACAGTGGGGCTCTTTTTCTTTTTTGGTTTTCGGTGATAGATAGTGCTTTTTGTTCTAGTAAAATGAATCAAAATAACATACAAGTAAATGCTAGCTGTTCACATATGAATAACCAGCTAGGTCCATTAGTTTTTTAGTCTCAAATTATCAGAAATCCCCCCAGCTAGGTCCATTAGTTTCTTAGTCTCAGATTATTCGAAATTTTAGATAATCCATCTCCTTTTTTGTTTGATTGAAATACAATCTGTTTTTCTCATGATGCTTTTCGCGAATGCAGTTAAACTTTCATTTGCTGGCATCCATTACATTATGGGCTTTAGTTACAAACTGTTGGTCTAATAGGAGTACCCTTTTAATGCTCCCAACTGAAATTTTCAATGTCATATAGAATCGCTTATAATATCATATAGAATCGCTTATATTATCATATAGAATTGCTTACAATATCATATATAATCGCGTTTTCATTTTATAATATGTACCCACCCACAGATACGCCTTGTTTTCCCCGTATGGTCTGTGTTGTTCATTTATATATGTGTTCTTCCCATATAATATGTATGTTGAATTAACTTTAAGTGAAATTTTTTTTGACTGATATCTGTTTTTTTAAAAAAAATCTCTCCAGGTGTGCATCCTTATACACCTAGTGAAACAGGGGGTCAATAACTGACAGGAAATGTGAGCACTTCTTTTTCATGTCATTTTTCCCTGCCATGCTTTTTCCAATTGTATTGCATAGTAGTTATAGTTTCTTTTCTGTCATTTCACCCCTGCAGCTACAACTTTCTTGTTTCTACTTTTTAACACACATACATCACTTTTAGTTTAGTGTACCAGCAACTAGTACTTAGCTGATATCAACTTTTTAACTAGTTTTTGGGGTTCATGTGTGTGTGTGTGTGTGTCAAAGAGCCACCTGCACACCATACTTTTTCTGTTATTATTCAATCAGTGATAGATACTGCTTGTTCTTTTTTTTTTTTGGTTTTCGGTGATAGATAGTGCTTGTTCTAGTCAAATGAATCAAATAACATACAAGTAAATGCTAGCTGTTCGCATATGAATAACCATAAATGTGATTATCAGAAATACTCCCATCTAGGTCCATTAGTCTCAGATTATAAAAAATTTTAGATAATCCATCATCTTTTTTGTTTGATTGACATACAATCTGTTTTTTTTCCTGATGCTGTTAGTGAATGTAGTTAAACTTCCATTTGCTGGCATCCATTAGATACAAACCATTGGTCTGATAGGAGTACCTTTTTAATGCTCCCAACTGAAATTTATAATATCATAAAGAATCGCTTATTATATCATATAGAATCGCTTTTATTATCATATAGAATCGCTTACAATATCATATATTATCGCGTTTTCATTTTTATAATATGTACCCACCCACAGATATCCCTTTTTCCCATATGGTCTGTGTTGTTCATTTGTAATTATAGTCACTTTTTCTGTCATTTCATCCCTGCAGCTACAGCTTTGTTATTTGTACTTTCTCTAGCAACACATAACATACATAAATCACTTCATTTTAGTATACCCGCCACTAGTATTTTTGATATTTAACCAATATTACCTCTCAACTTTTTAACTAGTTTTGGGGTTCATGTGGTGTGTCAAAGAATTTAGTTTTGCAGAGTACTATATAGAGTATATGTACAGTGGGGAGCTTAGAATCTTTGTCTGCTGGTAAATGTTTTTTAGCATTCCAGGTTAAATTTTTAAAATTTTATTATTTGTTTCTCCAATAATTAACATGCCCATTATGTACATGGATTTGGGTCTCTAATGATTAGCATGCCTTTGCACCCCACCACCATCCAGTACATGCACATAATAGCCATATTTGGCATGGTTGGAACAGCGGCTGCAGCTACTGCTGCAATGGCAGTAGCCGCTACAGCACCAACATTGGGCTGCAAGCAGCCAGCAACCACTAAAGAGTTTTAGCCAGCCGGTCAACATTTGCTACAGCTGCTTTTGGCCTACGGCCGAGTGGCTTGGATGTACAGCTGTTTAGCTACAGCGATCAAGGCCATTAACATATAATATTTCTAGTTTACAGTCCCTGTTTTAGCAAAGTTAGTAGAAAATATATTGCTGCCATATATGGAGTGTATTGAGGATCACCCGGCATGTGTTATTTTGCGTGATATAGTGTTGTTCTAGATAACTAAATCCCAAACATTTAGTTCTCCAGGAATGTGTGTTTCTACAGCAGATCCCCTCACACAAATTACCAAATAGTTGCGTTTAAATTACCAAATAGTTACGTTTAACTTTAGTTTAAGTTGCTTACTATATCATATACAATTGCATTTTCATTTTAACATATATACCCACCCACAGATTTGCTTTTCTCCCATCTGGTCTGTGGCTCTTAACATTTAGTTTAACTCTTTTTTTTTTTGTTCCAGCTACAAAATGGCTAGAGGACAGAATCATAAAACAAGGGGGCCAACATCGTCCAAAACGGTACATCACGCAATCCTAATCCCCCCATCACATGTTGCTAATTTTTTTTCTTTTTTACAGTGACAACTTTTTGTGTGTTGCCCATTTCTTATCCCAGTTTGTTGTATTTTTCAAGGTCCGAAGAAACAGGGCCTCGCCTTCCTGGCTTTTCAAGCTTTACAAGGACCTCACCAATGATCAGAAGAAAATGATATGTGATGCACAATTTGGAGGGCTCTTGAACATTGCCTGTGCTACAATACCATCGGAGTTTGCAAACTGGCTGATGGTGTATTGCTTTGATGCTGAGTCTTCGCAGCTTGTGCTCCCTCCCAGGCAGGGGCAAAATTCTAGTGATAGCTGAGACTGTTGCAAACATACTAGGTCTGCCAGATAAGGGTGACACTGTCAGATATGAGCTCGATGTGGAAGCTATAAACTTCATCCATGAGAAGTATGGTGTGGAAACGAGTACTGCACCGAAGATAGGGGAAATAGTTACTAGGGTGAAGGCAAACAAGGAAGCAAATGACGACTTTCTGAGATCCTAGCTCATGTTAGTAGTTTCTACATTCCTGTGCCCTCCTACCAGCCTGGGAATCAGCCCTAGATGCTACCCAGCACTAGTGGACTTATCCAAAGTGAAGGATTTAAATTGGTGCCAGTTTGTTGTTGACCAGCTTAAGGATGCTTCCAGCAATCTCAAAAAGAAAAATTTCGCGAGAGTGTGCATTCAATTGCTTGCGGTTAGTCATGATTCCCACCTTTTCTCCAATTTTCTGTCTATATGCAGATTCAGTAGAAGTTCTATATGCAGATTCACCTTTTCCTCCATGAAAAATTGTATAACGCTTTTTTTTTCTTCTCATTTATTTTTGGATGTAGGTTCTATATGCAGATTCAATAGAAGTTCAGAACGTTCAACCCCCCGCCAACGAAACCAAGAATTGCTGCATGGACGCGGAAGATGTTAGACACTGTAATAATTCAAGACACCAACCGTGACGGGTCTTTTGGAAAACTCAAGGTATTCTGACTCAATTTCTATATGTTTTTTGACTGCCATCACATATCATTATATGTGTCTTCTTTTTTTTTTCTCTCCTCCCAGCCCACCTCACTTACTTTTTATGTTTGTTACTACACTTTTTTGCATGTGTACAGCTCAAGACTTCAGCTCACTCAGTTCTCCAGGACCCTTTTATTCAGATGGATGATATACAAAGATTTGTATCCTCAATGGCACCAAGAGGCATGACTGATCAGGTAGTACACATTTGTGTCAAAGTACTTTTTACCCTGTGTTTACATCATTTTTTCTTGTCATTTACCCTGTGTTTTCCATAGATTATTGCTTATACAAACATATTTCTTTTTTTTAATTTGTTTCATGCAGAATAAGAGGAAATTTTCTCAAGCTGTTAGCAAAGTCATAAGTGGTGTCACACAATTACTGGGCACATTTGTACATGAAGTTGGGTCATTTGGCATAGGAGAAAATGAGCAAACTGCTGGTCTAAGTTTAAGAAGACCCAAGAGGAAAAGGACTACTGAGCACAGTGGCGGAGCTACGTGTACTTACCATTGTCAGCTGACAGCGACAGTTTTGGCAAAAACTCTTGTACCCATATATTGTTTTACATGCTTTGACAACGGTAAAAAATCAGCCTGACACCGGCAAGCGGCAGCCTAGCAACCAGGCCTGTCCGCTGACATCGGCGACAATTTTTCCTAGCTCCGCCCCTGACTGAGCATGAAGAACCTGTGTTGGTTGATGAAGATATAGCAGAAGACTCAGAATATGAAGAACCTGAGTTTGTTGATGAAGACACAACGGAAGAATCAGACTATGAAGACGAAGGAGATGCACACAACATGGATGCCTCCAACACCAGCAACATGGACCCTATTCCAGAGGTTGGTGAAGAAGTTGGCAATGATGCACATGGCACCACACCTGATGGACAAAGATCTGCCAGCAACCCAGAACATGACCAAACTAATGAGGAAGATCACATGCCACTGATTTCAATGCTAAGGGCAATTCAGCAAGCTGAGAATCAAAGGATCAGGGAGCAAGCAGCTGCTCATCATGGTGTTGTCTGTGAACCTGTTGCTTTAGAAGTCATTCCACCAACACTGGTAGGCACTGTGCCCCCAGCCTCTAAACTTGTCACTCTAAAGGAAAGATTCTGCAGGTTAAAGCTTCCAGCTGCAACAGCAACAACTTTTGATGCCACCAAGAACAAGTCGGGTGAAGGCTGCAGTCACAAGATGAGCAATGCAAGTCCAATTTTCAGGAGCAATCCTTTGGATTTTACTCCACCAGACTTCGATATCATGAAGTCCATTGATGAACAGCAACCAACTCTATCTGGAGGGCAACAGTCCACACCACAAGAGGAAAACCATTCTGGGCTCCAATGGAATGATCCAGGATCTGCTTTCTCCCTGGATCAGATTGATGCTGAGTTGTGGCAAAAGATTGAAGAGGATGCCATCGAGCAGATTCAAAAGAGGACGGCCAGTTCTGCCAAGCTTGAGGTGGCAACCACAGTTGACACAAAAGGGCCATCAAGATGCAGCGCAAACAAGAACTGATGTTGCAGATACTGCGGTTGAAACAACCATAACTCCTATATCAATGCGTAAAGAGCCTGGTAGTGTCAACTCATCTGTGACACCTGCCTACCAGCCTGCACCAAGAAGACAACTAAGGAAAGGTGCTGCTCTGCAATCACCATATGTTGGCTTCGCAACAGCCAAGTCATTTAGGTGCAGCAAGGATGTGTGCGATGTGTATAGTGCTATGTTGGCCAGCCAAGGACCTTCAACCAGATCAAGACCTTCAACCAGATCAAGCCCCAAAAGCAATAAAGAGTATGCACATTTTTTTTACTAGCAATTTTTCCTACCTTCCAATCTGCTTTTTTTTAACCTCATTTGTATCTTCACATTTTAATCTATCGCTATCATTCTGTCACAGGGTCATCATAATCAACTACTTTGATTTCCACATTACACTCAAAGAGCTTGCTTTATCAGTCAAACCTGGAGGGCATCTATATTGTGTTGTTGCAGAAATTGGCATTTGTGCAATTGATCCCGTGGGCAGGAAGGCTACCAAACATGTGCTACCACTACGTGTCGCCGTGAGTGTCCCCCTTGCATCGTTGTTTTAACTCCATCTTACCCCCTCTTTTCCCTACCAGATCATAAACGTGATTTATTTTGTTTGCTGCAATTTTTTTAAGGGATATCTGCAATCAGGCCAGCTTACTAGATCTGAGGTTAAGCATGTTTTCAGGATGGGGACAAACCATTTAGACCACCGACAGATGGTATGCATTTTTTTGGTCACTGAATATTTTCTGCTGTTTTTTTCTCCACAACTTTTTGACGACAACCATAACATATTAAAAACACAGGTCATGTTCCCGGTGCTACAATTGATTCCTCAAAAAGGTTTAGGCATGGTCGGACACTACTTCCTTCTCGTGCTAAACATCCGCAACAGCCGCTTTGAAGTCCTTGACTCATTGAGGTCATTGGAAGATGAACATCTCCGCGGATGTTGCAACATCATCACTGCTGGAATAAAAGAACTGTGGAAAATCCACTATTCAGATTCAAAGGTTGACATTTCAAACTACAACCTGGTTGACATTAATGTTTCACTACAAAACAATAAGTAAGTTTCATTCCTTTTTTTAATCCTTTCCTCAAATGTGGGTGGGCAGACATACTCTCCCTGAAGTTTGATTCATTTTTTCTCAGCCATGACTGCGGTTTTCACATGCTCATGCATGCTGAGCATTGGGATGGATCTAAGATAACCAATTTCCAGAAAAAGGACATACCAAATATACGGAAGTTGTTGACATACAAGTGGTTAACACACAAGCAGAATGGGACAACAGACTGGAAACAGAGACTGGGCTTGCCATAGGTATGTTTTTCAAACACACACATTATCCTACACATGACTGCTTCTGGTATTTTTTTTTGTCCTACACATGTGACTAGTTTCTGCCGTGTTCCATATCAATATCAACATTATCTACTCAAACAACTAGTTTCTGTAAAAAGCAACACACATCTCTATCTAAATAACAGGGGTATTAGCCACTGAATAATAGGTTCAGGACACTTTGCATAAGTATTTTAACATGTTCCAATAGGTACATCAGTAGCATCCAACCAACAGATTAGTTGATTGCAAAAAGTAACTTTGACTGATTATACTGTTCCACCACTTTTTTATCTCCAGTAACATAATATTAATACTGTTCCAACAGCATTCAAATACAGTTTACTATATATAACTTATTAAACAGGAGAAATGGACTCTACTAAGCAGTCACACCTCCTAAGTCCAAACCCATCTCCTCTTCTTTCCTCGGACACCTTGCAGCATTGTGTTCTGTTGATTTGCAGAGTCTGCACTTGTTCTTCCTCTTTGGTTCTGCATTCATCCCCTTTTTCAGCCTCTTCTCCTTCTTGCGCCCCTTCACAATTGACCTAGGCGGGTTGCCCACCGCTGCCATTGATGCACCATCAGTTGGAATGCTAGGAGAAACACCATCACCACCTGAAACCATTTTGTTTTTCCAATTTTTTTAGTTCCATCGTACAAAATAGTAGTAGCTGAATCAGGATTAATAATACAAAAATTTGGAGAGGCGTTTTTTTAGACCAAACCTGATGTGGTTGTTGCTGCAGCATTAACCATGCTGGCTGTTCAGTAGTAGCTGGATCAAGTGCCAGTGCTTTGCTCTTTTTCTGTCTAGTGGCCTTCTTTCTTTTTTTAATCTCACTGATCTCGGAGTGCATCGCCTTGATGTGATTCTGCATTATAGTGTATCTTTCATTTGAAAGACATCCCTCAGCTGCCAACTCAGCAAATGCAGTAGAGAGGACGCTGAACCACAATGTCTTCCTATTATTCAGCGGCATTCCACGGGCTATCAACTCAGCCTGCAAATGAGCATTGCTGACACATTTCTCACTGTCTTCAACTACCTTTTGAGTCCAACGCATCAGCACATATCGGTCAGGTATTGTTTTCACACCAAACCTTGTCAATATCTTCATGATATGGCAACATAGGATCCTGTCTCTATCAAATTTGCTGCACTCGCAGTAGTAACTTTCATCACCCTCAATAGCTGTAACTATGTAATCTCTCTTGTCATAGCCATATACTTTTGTGTTATTTGGCACCAGACAATACTGTAATTCACCTGCTGGCTTCACATCATATTCTGCAGTTTTTTTAAATTCCTTGGAAAATTTGTAGAACAGGTTCTTAGTGTACACAGAAGCTACATGCCTCTCAATAGGGTATTTTGACCATCTTATCCGCTCTCTATCATCAGTTTTAAAATCCTGACCCTCTTCAGCAACTAGGCACTTCTCCTGAATCTTCTGGTACTGCCTAACAAAATGCAGAATCGACATATTGGGTTCACGTATTTCTTCAGCAATGCATTGAAACCCTCACTACGCTGGGTTGACTGCAGGAAAGGAAAGAAGCAATGCATGTAGTATGCTGGCACAAAGCTGCTTCTGATTGCATATAGGCACTGAAAATGCACATTCCCTTCTAGGCGATGCTTGCTTAACATAGATGCCCACTTTTCTTGAAACTCCGCTGGTGTAACTGTGTGGTTCACACATTCTCTGAAATCCTCGTCTAATTCCTCATCTTCCTCAAGGATTGGACCTATTGTGCTTGAAAATTTGTCCATTATATGCCATCTGCAGTTTCTGTGGTTTGCATTGGGGAACACACAGGCAATTGCATTCCTCATAGCTCCATCCTTATCTGTGATAATGTTCAGGGGTGCTTTGCCTTTCATTGCCACAAGGAATGTCTCAAAAAGCCACTTGTAGCTAGGAATTTTTTCATCACGGATAAAAGCACACCCCAGCTGGAATGTCTGCCCATGCGCATTGATCCCAATGAAAGGAGCAAAGGGCATATCGTACATGTTTGTCATGTATGTAGCATCAAATGACACACAGTCATGGTATGATTCAATGTAAGCATGCCTTGCTGCACCATCAACCCAAAAAATGCTTTCAACCCTGTTCTGTCCATCCAGTTTAACTTTGTGGAAGAATTTAGGGTCTTCCGCTTCTAGCTCTATGAAGTAGTCCAAGGTCTCTTGCATGTCTTTGTACTTCTCTGTTCTTCTAATAGTGGATCGGAAGTTGCTCGCATCCTTACCTTCATATGGGACAGCTGCATAATGCACCCTGTGCTCAAGTTGCACCCATGGAGCATTATAATGAATTCCTTTTCAGCTTGAGGGATCCCCTTGTGGGACCTGAGGAATTTCTTCAACGACCGCTTGAGAATAAGATCGTGGCTGTGCTCATATATGAAATCAGTATCTTGTCAACGTTCACCAATGAGATTCAAAACTAGTTTTGCCTTGCAGTCTGTATGTTGCATCTTCCCTCTTTTTCGCTTCTTTCCTCCATCAAGCTTCTTCCTCTTCTTCTCTGCACCATCATTATTATCTTCATGTTCTGAAACTTGTTCCATTAATTTGTCTTCATCAGACTCATCATTTGCTTTATCTTCTTTCTCTGTCCTCCCTCGTCCCTCTTTGTTGCAAACATAGGTGACTTTTCGTTGCTCTCTTGTTATAGTTGTCAGCCGGGTTGTGCCTGTTCGAATTGAGAACGAATTGAGAAACCAATCCTCTTTACTTACATATTGTAGTACTGTCTCGCTTTCTTCTTGCTATCAAAAGTCTGTCCAGTATACGGAATAGGTGGCGTTGACCAGATCTCATCACCAACTTCATCAGCATCGACAATGGTGATATCCTCAACAACATTTTCATCTTCAGAAACATTGTTTTCTGCATGGAAACCATGTGCCTGAAAGCCTGAATCAGAGATCCATGGTTGGGTAGCAGCATCATTAGTAACATCAACCATGGTGCATTTCAACCTGCTCACTACCCCCAACATCAAACTGCTCCCTGTCCCCAACAACAACCTGCTCACTGCCCCCAACATCATTAGTAACACCATCTTGACCCTGGTGGCTTCCAAACTGCTCACTGTCTCTAACTGCAAACTGATTCTGGTGACTCCCACCCTGCTGACCAACACTAGAAACATTGTATTCCAGAACTGGTTGAGTGCAGTAAAATGGATTTGCACTTGAATCATCTAGGAAGTCAGAATCGAATTCTGGTGGTAACTCATTCAAATCCATACTTTTTCTTTGGCAACCTACACGTAGAAGAAGTTATGATAAGTAACTATATTACTTTCACAGAAGCAGTTATGTGTATATATGAAAGTATTCTGGTGTATATTCTTAAGTAGTTCCAATTTTTTCAACAGTTCATATCAATCAGGCATGCATTTTAACCCAATTTTTTTTCCTGAACAGGTACCTTTGTGTTATGAATAACTTCTTTGGCAAGAAGTTCCAGCGCAGGATTAAACCACCAGCCGCAACAGTTAATTAGGCTAGTTTGTTTAGAATTGGTTTAAGAGATTGAGTTGGTTAAGATTTGTAATTGTCGGCTCATTATATAAGAGTCCGGATAGTTTGTTTAGGGTAAGGAAGAAGTAGAGGATTCAATCTCAGAGCCTCCAGCGTGAGGGCGAGATATCCATCTACCTCAACCTATATTGTCATCAATAAACCAGTAATTTAGCCATAACATCTCTGGTATCAGACGGGATCGTTCCTGCCTGCTGCCGCTAATTGCCCACCACCCAAATCCCTTGCGCGCCGCCAAACCCATCGCTTTCCTGCACGCCGTCGCCCCCTTCCCCCCCCCCCCCCCCCCTGCAACCATGGGCGACGCCAATTTCATCACCAAGGCCGTTTTTGATGAAGCCATCGATCGGATGGTCTCCAAGATGAACGACATCAGCAAGAAATTAGATGTCGAGCTGGGCAACGTCAAGCAGGAGCAGGGCCGCCTCTCGACGTCCATCAGCAACGTCCAGACCCAGGTCTTGGAGAAGAAGGGCGCGTTCTCCTCGGATGGATCCTCCGGCTCCGATTCCCATCGACCGGCGGCTGTCCATAAATTGCGTTTCCCCAAGTACGATGGTGTCGAAGATCCGCTGGGCTGGCTCCACAAGGCGGAACAATTCTTCCGCTCCCAAGGCACGCCGGAGGACCAGAAGGTGTGGACGGCGTCGTTCTACATGGAGGGTGCCGCCCAGCAGTGGTACTACCGCCTCGAGAAAAATTCCGGCGTTCCGACCTGGGCGGATTTTGTCTCCGGCGTCAACAAGCGCTTCGGGCCGCCAGTTCGGAGCAATCCCTTCGGAGAATTAACGCATCTCCGCCGCACGGGAACGGTGGAGGAGTATCAAGACCAATTTCTCAAGCTGCTGGCTCGATGCGAGGGTGTGACCGAACGTCAACAGATCGATATTTTCACGGCGGGATTAGGAAATCCGATGCGCACGGATGTGGAGATGCAAAAGCCCGACTCTTTTGAAGATGCCATGGCCTTGGCCCGGGCCTACGAGCGCCGCCTGCAAGTCGACGATGACGGGATCCGCACCATGGTGACCGCACGCACGCCCGCCCGTACGACGGGCCGTTTTCCGCCCGCCCCGCGGACACCGATCCCGCCCCCTGCTCCAGCCGCATCAACCACGCCGGGTGCACCGATCAAGGCGCCACCCAGAGGCACGCGCTTCACCAGACTGTCACCCGAAGAGATGGCTCAGAGGCGCCTGGACGGCCGCTGCTTCAATTGCCCGGAGAAATTCGCTCCAGGACACCATAAGGAGTGCTCGTTCCGTGGCATCTATCTGATGGAGATCGACGACACTGACGGTGACGGCGAGGACGAAGAGGACCCGCAGATTTCCCTCCTCGCCATGACCGGGAGCAAGACAGGCGGTACCATCCAGTTAGCCACATCCATTGCCAACACTACCCTGCCCGCGTTGGTCGACTCCGGGTCAACCCACTGCTTCATGGCGACAGCGACTGCAGCTCGACTGGGGTTGATTCCATCGCCACGCCCAGGCATGACAGTCGGCGTCGCGAACGGCGATCGTGTTTACACCTCCGGCATCTGCTCGGCGACACCGATCAAGATTGGCAACGAGCTCTTCTCAGTGGACATCTACGTCATCCCGCTGGAAGGTTATGAGCTCGTCCTTGGCTGCCAGTGGCTGAAAACACTTGGGCCAATCGTTTGGGACTTCACCCTCAAGACCATGTCCTTCTGGCGCACGGATCACCGCGTCAAGTGGTTCGGTGTGGGCGCTGACCGGACACGTCGTCTGTCCCTCGTCACTGGCCGTGACCTCCTCAAGCTGCTCCTGGACGAATTTAACGACGTATTTGCAGAACCCATGGGTCTACCGCCACAGCGCCACCTCGACCACCGTATTCATCTGGTACCAGCAACAGAGCCGGTGGTTGTCAGGCCCTATCGGTACCCTCAACTCAAGGATGAAATTGAGCGCCAAGTGGCAGATATGTTGCGCTTAGGCGTAATTCGGCCCAGCACCCCAGCATTCTCTTCTCCGGTGCTGTTGGTTCGCAAGAAGGATGGCACATGGCGTTTCTGCGTCGACTATAGAGCACTGAATGCCAAGACGGTGCGCGACGTCTTTCCCATCCCCGTTGTCGATGAGCTGCTGGACGAGCTTCGGGGCGCCTGCTTCTTCACCAAACTGGACCTGCGGAGTGGCTACCATCAGGTGCGCATGCATCCGGATGACATAGCCAAGACGGCTTTCCGGACGCACCACGGGCACTACGAGTTCCTCGTCATGCCATTCGGCTTGACAAATGCGCCGTCGACCTTTCAGTCCTTGATGAATGAGGTTCTCCGTCCTTTCCTCCGTCGATCCGTTCTTGTTTTCTTTGATGACATCCTAATATACAGCAAGACGTGGTCGGAGCATGTTCAACATGTTCGTGCAGTTCTGCAAGTTCTCCGTGACAATGCTCTGTTCTTGAAGAAGTCTAAGTGTGTATTTGCCGAGGAGACGGTGCACTACCTTGGACATGTTATTTCTGCAGCAGGTGTCGCCATGGATCAATCCAAAGTAGAGGCAGTCCAAGCATGGCCAGTACCTAAAACTCTACGAGCTCTGAGAGGATTCTTGGGTTTGACAGGGTACTACCGCAAATTCATAGCCAATTATGGGGTTATTGCTGCTCCACTCACGGCTCTGATGAAGAAAGAGGCTTTCCGTTGGTCCCCAGATGCCACTGAGGCCTTCAAGGCCCTTCAATCAGCCCTTACTACAGCTCCTGTTCTCCAACTGCCAGATTTTGATAAGGAGTTTGTGGTGGATTGTGATGCTTCCGGATCTGGATTTGGTGCTGTTCTCCATCAAGGCCAAGGGCCGATTGCCTTCTTTAGCCGAATGGTTGCCCCACAGCACAGGAAACTTGCAGCTTATGAAAGGGAACTCATCGGTCTTGTTCAAGCTGTTCGTCATTGGCGTCCCTATCTCTGGACGCGGGAATTTATCATCAGGACAGATCACTGTAGCCTCAAATATCTTCATGATCAGCATCATCGGGAGGTTGAATTTGATGTTGGTGAATGGGCATGGCTGCGTTTGCACCACGGTCAGGCTGCAGGTATTACTTCTGGTGGCAATCAGAAATTGGCTCCTCGCTATTATGGGCCCTTTCAGGTACTGGAACGGGTGGGGAAGCTGGCTTATCGTTTGTTGCTGCCACTTAAAGCTCGGATTCATGATGTCTTCCATGTTGTCTTCCTCAAGAAATATCAAGGGCCGGCGCCTACTGACATTGTCCCTCTTCCTGCCATTGCTCATGGTCGAGCCTTGCCTACTCCTGCTGCTGTATCTCGTGCTAAGCCTAATGGTGATTCTTGGGATCTACTAGTCCAATGGGTTGGCCGGGGCCCTGCTGAAGCTACATGGGAAGCATTGGAATCTTTCCGAGAACAATATCCAGACTTTCAGCTTGAGGACAAGCTGTTTTCCCAGGAGGGCGGAAGTGTTATGAATAACTTCTTTGGCAAGAAGTTCCAGCGCAGGATTAAACCACCAGCCGCAACAGTTAATTAGGCTAGTTTGTTTAGAATTGGTTTAAGAGATTGAGTTGGTTAAGATTTGTAATTGCCGGCTCATTATATAAGAGTCCGGATAGTTTGTTTAGGGTAAGGAAGAAGTAGAGGATTCAATCTCAGAGCCTCCAGCGTGAGGGCGAGATATCCATCTACCTCAACCTATATTGTCATCAATAAACCAGTAATTTAGCCATAACACTTTGCCAGATGGCACATAGGCGTATAGTAGGTGGGTCACTAGTACATTTTGTAAAGCAGGAAGCAGATTGTGGAGTAGCAAGCTACGAAAGCTTTTCTTCATGCATCAGTATGGTCGCAAGCACAGAAGAACGGTGGAAGATCCAAACAAAAAGGCAGGCAAACAAGAACCCTTGTTCTGTAGATTCATAGGCAGGCAAACTACCTTTTGTTCATGGTTCTGTGCATGTACCTTGTTCACCGATGCGACTGATCTGTGCTTTGCTTTTTCTTGATCACCGATGTTGAATCTATGCTGCTGTTGCTTTTTTTGATCCGCTGGACGGATCGATCTACCATTTCTCCAGGCAAAAATATCGGCGGCTTCTACAGATCTACTTTTCTCTTTCTGTTTCCGTGTCCTTTTTTACCAGAGGTGGCGCGGGGGGTAAGCGATGGGCCCAGACTGTTTGATCGGGTCTAGGGGAAGGGCGAGCGCGCAAGGCGCGCGCAGTTTCCCACCAGAAAACGAAAAAGGAAGGTTGGGCCGTAGGGGGACCGTCCGCAGGGAGAAAAGTTTCCAAAAATGGCTAGGCCGTAAGATTGGCCTATATTACGGCCGGCCATAAGTTAGCCGTGTCCTTGTGTCCGTTATATTATTGTTGGCAACTGTCAAAACTGTAGGACAAGATGAAAAATTATACTACAAAATTGTTGGTCACTTGGAGAAACAAAACTGGTGTTAAACTGTTAATAGTGTTGGCCATTTTAAAACAAAAACTGTAAGGAAATATGTACTAGTAGATTCTTGCAGTGAACGGTGGTGGCATCGCCGGCGATAGTAGCACACGTGGTTACTGTCCCCTCTATCCTGACTCTGAACCAAATACAAGTGTCAGGTGCCTCGCCCCACAATCCGATTTTCTTAAAAAAACAGAACTACGGGTTGGTCCTATACTCCTATCCCTTCAAACAAAACACAAGATTGGACTGTCACATCCTTCCAAACTGATCTGAAACGAGATCGTCCCATCTCATTGTGGCCCAAAACTAAATGGATGCTATATATTTCAACGGAAGGGTCGTTTAGTTTGCTGCCATCCGAACGTCTCAACCTTTACTTTGCTGCTCCCTTGTCGATGGTAATGGATTATTGGTTTGACTGTTTAAGTATATGATAGCAGCTCGCACAAAGGCTTAGTCTATGACCGTGTGCGTACCTTTTTTATGTTGACTGTATTTGGCTACATGTTCTTTTTTTGTCACCATCCAACGCGTCGGATAATTTTCTCTACTTTACGCGGGTCGTAGAAAATGCACCAGCAGCACTAGTGACCAACACTCGCCCTGGGCAAAAAAAACCAAAAACCGAGAACCGAACCGAAAAAAATCGGAACCGAAACCGAAAGAACCGAAACCGAGAAATTTGGTTCCCAATTCAGTTCCTATTCCTCAGGAACCAAATTTCTCCGGTTCATTCGGTTCGGTTCTCGGTTAACCGAGAGAACCGAACATTTACCCCAGCCCAGCCCAACAAAGGCCCACTAACAACCCTAACCTCACTCCCTCGGTCCCCTCCCATCCGGCGTCCGCCTCTCTCCCTCCCGCTCCGGTCCGCCTCCCTCATTCCCTCCCGTCCGCCTCCCTCCCTCTCTCCCAGATGCAGCGCCCAGCCGCCGGCGCCCGCCACCGGCGCCCCCGTCCCCACTCCCCAGGTTCCAGCCCCCGCCGGCCGCCCCTTCCGCCGCGGCCGCGGCCGCGGGGCCACGGCCGCGCCTGGCCGGCTGGCTGTCGCCTCCGCCGTCGCTAGGCCGGCAGGCCCCACCGGCACCCGGCCGCCGCCTCCCCCGTCCCCACTCCCCAAGTTCCAGCCCCCGCCAGTCGCCCCTCCCGCCGCGGCCGCGGCCGCCCCTGCGCCTGGCCGGCTGGCCGTCGCCTCCGCCGCCACCAGGCCCCGCCGGCGCCCAGCCGCTGCCTCCCCCGCCCCCAGGCCGCGCTCTCACCTGGCGTCGCCTCCCCCGCCCCTAGGCCGCGCTCGCGCCGGGCTGTCGCCTCCGCCGTCCCCACCCAGGATGCATGGATGCAGATGCAGCGCCCCCATTTCCTCCCCTTCTCCATCTGTTCACAACGTGATGAAAGAAAATCGGTTCCTCCGGAACCGAACCGAACCGAAAATAACCGAACCAAGATTCGTCGGTTCTCACATGTGAAAAGAACCGAACGGTTCCAATTTTCTAAGAACCAAATTTGCTAAAGAACCGATGAACCGAACCGATCGGTTCGGTTCGAACCGAATGCCCAGGGCTAACCAACACGCATATGCTCAACACAAATGAAACACACGCGACCGGGACCGCGCGCCTGCTAAGACGGTATAGGGTGTGTTTGGTTGCTTGGCTAGTCTAAGCCTGGCTAGAAATTTTAGCCTGGCTAGCTCAAACCTGGCCAGATCAATGCATTTGTTCAGTGTTTGGTTGCTTGCATAAGACTAGCCTGTCTTAAATTCTTCCCGTTTGGTTGGATGGCTAGGCTAGAATAAGCTCACCTCCCTGCTGCATAGGTAACTTTTAATCCTCGTCACCTCCCTTTCTTCCTTCCTGTTCCTCCCTCACTTTTTCCCTTTGCCACTGCTCGAGCTGAGCAGAGCTCACCGTAGCCCAAATTCTTCCAGTAGCCCCTACACGATCCTCCCTCACCTTTCTAGCGCCATCCTCGGCCACCTCCGCACGGTCACTGCTCACTGCTCCGGCGGCGATTTGTGTTTTCCCGGCCGCCAAGCACCACCAGTAAAAACTAATCCGCCGGCAAAATCCGACGGGAATAAGTCTACATCACCCCCTCAACTATAGAGGGTTGGTTACTTAACCCTCTGAACTAATAAACCGGATTCTCTACCCCTGAACTATCCAAAACCGTATAGATAACCCCCTATAGTGGTTTTAGAGGTGGTTTTGCCACCCTGGATATTGACATGGGCGATGAGTCGATGACATGGCGATGGCCCACATGTCAGCTCTTCTTTATGTTCCTCTCCCTGTTTTATTCCTCTCGGGTATTCTTTGCAAAGAGTACTGCGCCCTCGCCGCGCCTCGCCGTAGTACTGCTGCCACTGTTGCATCCATCTCGTCGCCGTCGTGGGCGTCCCCGGGCCCCGACGCCTCCGGCCCCTTGCCCCCGCCGCCGCTTGGGCGCAGCCGCCCCTCCAGCAGTTGCGCGATGTTGCAGCGCTTGACGCGTACGTCGTGGACCCCGGAGTCGTCGGTGGTGGCGGCGCACCGCCGGCCGGCCCGACGAGTGACGAGGGCTCCAGCAAGAGCGCGTCGAGCAGCGAATGCCTCGTCGTGTGGATCTCAGTCTCCAGCTGCCGCTTCCACTGTCCGCCGCCCAGCTGCAGAGCAGATCAACAAGCTCAACACTCGAAACACCTCGCCGGCGATCGATTCAGCCATGAGATTGAAAGGAAACAAGACCTTTTGCGGAGCCAGGTAGTTTGTCCACCACCGCAGCCTGCACGCACACCTGGAAAGAGAAAAAGAATAAAATCAAATCTTGGATGTTGGAATTTGGAAGGCAATCATACCACGGCATCATCAGCTCTGCAACGTACTGGTGTTGGTCCGTCAGCATTCAGCAGGGAAACGAGTATGAGGTCCTCCTCGGGCGTCCATGGCCGGATGGCTCCTTCTTCACTCCCACTTTGTCGCAGCACGGCGGCCTCCCCATGCGCACGCGGGCTCGGGCGGCGGCTTTATAGGGCGTGGGCCACGAGGATGGCCACCAGCAACAGCAGCAACGTGTAGCACCAGGAGACCGGGAGCGATACAGGGAAGACCGGGAGCGAGATGGATGGAGGACGGGAGAGAGAGGAAGAGGGAGGAGCTGACATGTGGGCCATCGCCATGTCACCGTCCAGAGTGGCAAAACCACATCTTAAAACCACTACAGGGGGCTATCTACACGGTTTTGGATAGTTTAGGGGGTATATCCGGTTTTGTAGTTTAGGGGGTGAAGTAACCAACCATCCATAGTTGAGGGGGTCATGTAGACTTATTCCAATCCGACGTCGGTACACCAGCAGACCCCACTTCCTCTGCTAGCTCCCCAACGCCTTCTTCCCCAACTCCGGTCGCTCCGTCGCCGGGGATTTCAAATCCCCCGGGCCACCGCCGGCCTGGAAGGCGAGCTCGGCCGCACGGGCCGCCGCCGGTCTGGTGGGCGAGCTCCGCCGCGCGGGCCGCCGCTGGTCTGGTGGGCGAGCTCCGCCGCGCGGGCCGCCGCTGGTCTGGTGGGCGAGCTCCGCCGCGCGGGCCGCCGCCGATCGGGCGAGAGAGCACCGCCAGCCTGGCGGGCGAGCTCTGCCGCGCAAGCCGCCGTAGGTCGGGCGGGCGAACTCCGCCGCGCGAGCCGCGGCCGGTCGAGCGGGCTAGCGCCGCTGGCCTGGCGGGCGAGCTCCGCCACGCGAGCCACTGCCGGTTGGGCGGGCGAGCTCCGCCACGCGAGTCGTCGTCGGTCTGGTGGGCGACCTCCGCCGCGTGGGCTGCCGCCGGTCGAGCGGTCAGGCAGGCGAGCGCTGCCATGCAGGTCTTCGCCGGTTAGGCAGGCGAGCGCCGCCATGCGGGCCCACTTCATCGGCCGCTAGGGGAGACGAGATGCACGGAGGTGTAGAAGACGGTGTGCGCGCCGTGCGGTGAGAGGACTCGCTCGCAAAGGCCAACGACGCTAGCCCAAGCATGGCTCCGCTAGTACGCCCGATTCCCTCGTCTCTGTGGAACCTGGCTAGGGAGGGTGTGTTGCATAACTTGGGCCAGGCTAAGAGCAACTCCAGCAGCTCACCTAAATTTGGATACCTAAAAACGTTTTTAGGTTTAAGAGAGAGAAAAATTTAGGTATTTCAAAGTTGCCTTCTCCAGCAGCATACCTAAAACTGGATACCTATATTCCTTCAAGGACTGATGCGTGAAGAAAATCTATTCCCAGGGGCCGATTTGAAAAACTGCCTTATCTTCTTCCTCATCTTCACCTCCCATGCCGCCCACCACTTCTCCCCCACCTTCACCTCCCACGCTGCCCACCACTTCTCCCCCTCAGCGTCTCTCCACGCCGCTCGCCGCTCCTCCTTCTTGCGCCGGACCTCCGCCGCCCTCCCCGTGTCGCCTGCCGCCCTCTGCTCTCTCTCCCCCGCCTCAATCACGCGACGGAGCTCGCTTGCCCGCCGCGCCCTCTGCTCCCTCCAAATCCATGGCCCCTTCGTGCCGTCTTCCTTGTGGATCCTCTCCCTCTTCGCGGTGGCCCGCCGTCGCTCCTCCTCCCTCTTCGCGGTGGCCCGCCGTTGCTCCTCCTCCCCGGTCTGTGACGACGGCGGCGGCGGCGGGGTCCCGGCCGCCGGAGGCGCTCATCTACTGCGGGGGCCGCAGCTCGGGCTCGTGGCGGGTGGTGCAGCGCAGGCTCATGGCGGGCGGAGGGGTGAGGGTGGGCGGCAACATGTCGGCGGCAAGGTCCAGTGCCACCGCCGGCGTGATTGGAGTCGAGTGCGTGGATGGGATGAGCGCGGAAGCTTCCTGGAGATGGCAGTTGGTTGTTCCCGCTTGTGCTGAAAAATTTGGGTATCCACTCCTTGGATATGTATATTTGGGTCTTGGAGAGAGAGATTTGGGTCATCACCTAAAATAGGTATCCATTTGGATCATCTCCTGGAGCAAGTTTTTTGACTGTTTTTAGGTATTCTGGCGGTTTTTAGGTTTAGGTATCCAGTTTAGGTCATCTGCTGGAGTTGCTCTAAGGGGCCTATACAGGCAACCAAAAATGGACTGGGTGGCTACTGGGGCCTGGCTAGGGGGTTAGCCACCCAACCAAACACACCCATAGTTGTTTAAGACTGCGTTTGCATTGGGCTTGCTTTCTACTGAAAGATAAATGGTAGAGAGGACCAGACCTAGACTGATCTGCTCTCTCTCTCTCATATTGTCAATGACGTGTAAATCCAAATGGCTTTTCTATAATTCTTATCTCTCTTTGTGTGGATTCTCATATCTATATAAACCTATATATATCCACTAAGAGTCATTAGCTTTTTTTTTTCTTTCTAGATGCAATCTATCCATACCATCTCCTCTATTTCTCTCTACATGTAAGCTGTCAACATCATCTCTCATCAATTCTTTCTGCATGCAACAAATCCACATCATCTCCGACTAACTAAAGGTCATTATATGAACTGGTGGAAAAAGTTCATTTTACTCTGCTTACCTGTTCACTTTGTCCCTTAACCCCCTAAGCAAAATTTAGACTCGATTTACTCCCCTAAACTATTTCAGTTGGTACAATCTACCCCTTAATGTCTTTTTGTGTTTTTGTTTCTCCATGTACGAGTTGAATTTTAAGTTAAAATTTTGTGAACAAATACATAATATGATTGTAAGGAAAATGGCCCTAGGCCATGTTTATGATTTTGGTGATTAATGCCAACATAGTCATTGGTACTAACATGTTTATCAAGATGTATATTTGAAGGTATTTTTAGGTTTCAAATGACGATATTTAAGCCATCCAAGTTATATTGAAAATCCAGAGATAGTCTTATTTTAAGACACTCAAATGATGGTATGTTGAAGTCGACACAAGATCACGTAAGTACAAGAAGAGAATCCTGCTCAGGGGAGCACCGGAGCTTTTCCCAGAAAGCACCGGAGCATCTCAGCCAACCAGCGAATCAGTCGGTGGTCAGTGCGCCAAGCCAGCAGGGTCAAGTTTGAATGGAGCACCGGATGGTCCGATGCTAGGTCAAGAAGACCAGTGGACAAATCGTGGAACATGACAGGCCATAGGTGCATTCTGGTGTACAAGTAGCATCGATCTATTCGACGTTAGCTCAGAGGAGCAACGGACAAATCGGTGGTGATCGGCTCAGCTCAGGATCGGCTCTGATTCGACTCTGGCAGGAATTTACATAGCACAGGATGGTCCGGTGCTACATGTGATGGAGTGGCGTATGAGTCGGTGGTAGATTCAAGCCAACGGTCAGTGCAACGGCTAGTTGGCCAAGAAGCTCTGATGCATTAGGTCGGTGCTCAGCGAATGGGTCTGTGGTACGCAGGAAAGTTGGTCGTTGGAGCGACGGCTAGCTCTTGGACTTGGGGCTATATATACCCCCTTGGCCGGCCATTTGGAGGGTGCTTGAGCATTGTGAAGGTGCTGGTTCTTGTGTTACTCATTTCCAAGTGCTCATTCCACCAAAGTGCTAAATAGAAGATCTAGGTGATTAGCATAGAGCTTAGTGCTAGTTTAGACCTTATATCGCATTGCTTTAGGTGTTAGCCTAGAGTTAGGCGAGGTTTGCATACCTCTTGTATGTCGGTGCCTGCGCGCACCAAGAGTTATAAGTATCGGGGCTTGTAAGTCTTGCGAGACCCTCCAACCGCGTTTGTGAAGTGGTCGCCGTTACTTTGTGATAGGGAAGTGAGGCCCTAGGCGTTTTGCCAAAGCTCAACCAAGTGGAGGCGGCGAGGAGCATCTGGGAGAGCCCAAGCGCAGACCCACTTGCGAGTGGGGAAGTCCCGTAGGCTATCCTACGGAGTGACTCGACCGAGGAGTTCATGCCCTTGCGCGGGCATTCCCTTTGAGAGGGGCTCCAACAACGAGGACTAGTGGAAAGCCGTGGCTTTCCGATACCTCGGGAAAAATCGCCGTGCCGGGAGTTTGCTTGCTCTATCTCTTTACATTCCGCATTACTTATTGCACTACATTCCGCATTTACCTTTCCTAGAATTGCCATGTGTAGTTGCTAGGATTGGAACCTAAGGTGCAAAACTTTTGACGATAGAGTTAGTAACACATAGAAAAACCTAATGCACATTTAGATAGAAATTGAAATAGGTTTTTATATGTGCTAGGAAGCATTAGTTTTCTTAGACACCTAATTCTCCCCCCCTTAGGGTGTCACGGTCCCTTTAATGATACCTTATTTTAAAAATTTATTCTAAAAATTTTTATAGGTTAGGATATTTAATACGGAATTTATTCTAAAATTTTTATAGGTTAGGATATTTAATACGGAATTGATCTTAGCTGTAAAAAATTGTATAAAAATTAATCATAAAAAGCCTAATGTATTTTTTAATGTAGGGCATCATGTTATAAGTCATCTAACAAAATTTTGAATCAAAGCTCAACTCGTACATGAAGAAACAAAAAAATTTAATTAGGGGGTAGATTGGACTAATTGAAATAGTCGAGGGAGTAAAGTGAGTCTGAAATAGTTCGAGGGAGTAAAGTGAGTCTAAATTTTTTTTCGAGGGTTAAGCGGACAGAGCAAATAGGTGAAAGGAGTAAAATGTACTTTTTCCTAAACTGGTGGTGGTCTATATGCAAGCTATCCACATCATCT
Source organism: Urochloa ruziziensis (assembly GCA_015476505.1). Classification (NCBI taxonomy): domain Eukaryota; kingdom Viridiplantae; phylum Streptophyta; class Magnoliopsida; order Poales; family Poaceae; genus Urochloa; species Urochloa ruziziensis. Next base: position 12,749,420 of record CM027120.1, on the reverse strand, counting down.
CCCACCAATTCTTTCTTCAATTCATGCAACTTATTCATGTCATCTCCCACCAAAGGTTATTATATAAACTGGTAGCTATCAAATTCCAAGTTATCATAACATGATATTTATTTTGGGGCGTTTTTTGTTTTGTATTGATCAGAACTGGTAGTAGTTATCAAAAAGTTGTCCCAAATCCCGTACCAACACGCGGGGATCGCTTATAAACTCTCTAGCACCGTCGGTACCGTCGCTTATTGTAGTAGTGGCTAGTATATGTTTAAAAATGCACGCCATACAATCCACAAAATAAATTATTCCAGAATGCCAACCAGCTCCACTGCTCCATGTAGTTTTTTGTAGTACCAACAACACCATTGCTGTAAGACTCCAATCGCAGCACCAAGAATATGCAAGACATCGTTACAGCAAAGTTCTTCATTCTAACATTATATTTTTACCAACAACGCCATCGGAGGAAGCCATCGGATTATTAGAGAAGAGAAGGCCCGAACGGATAAGGTAATGTTGGGCGTTAAACGCGTGCTACGGATATGCGATAGTAGAGTCCTTAAAAAAAGGAAAGTAAAAGGCTGCCAATCACCTTTTTTATAATGGAATTTCGGGCTCTATGGTTTAGTATACATAGCCTTCATTTATTATATCTTCACAGCTTTAATCGCTAGATTAACAAGAGAGATAAAAAGCAAAATGAAGCCTCACAAAGTTTATTATTATGCTTCCATCCATGGCTTGCAAACAGTTCTAATGTTACTATCTCTAGAGAAGTGCTGGCCTTCATGAACAGATCCTTTGTCCTCTCCTCACACTGCAACAGTGACAAAAATCGCATCCAATACGTTTCCCTAAAAATAAACTGCATAAAGGACGAATGTTTAACGTTATCAAAGATAATATCATTTCGATAATGTTATATTGTCCAACATAGAGCTGATGCCCCTGTTAGAATAGTATTGACCTCTTGAGTATTAAAATTTTGAAGCCAGTTCCCTAGCATGTGGATTAAACCAGTAGCAATATGTACAGTCCTCCAAATTATCTTTGCATATTGGCAATCAAAGAACAAGTGTCTAATTGTTTCATTACAATTACAATAGCTACACTTTTGACTGCCCTTCCAGTTTTTCCTCAAAAGATTGTACTTTGTTAGAATAACCCTTTTTTAGGTACCAAAGGAAAATCTTTATTTTCATGGAAATTTTAATTCTCCAGATCAATTTATGACGGAAGGGGAAATTGTGATTAAAGAGTGCCTGAGATATATGCTTGGTTTTGCTTCTTCTTGTGTGCGCGTATGTGATTGTCCAAGTTGTCCAAGTGCTCGTGTGTGGATCGATCGAGCAGCTAGCGCTCTCGATTGCTCCGTGTGTGTTCTCCGAACGAATTAATGGGTCTCAGTGTCTGTGCTCTGGTCACTCTGTATAGTAGAATGTTTATCTGGATGTACTTGTTGGTTTGTCCGAAAAAATAAAGGCTTATTCTGCATATTAACAAGACATGCATGGTTTGAGTTTGTGCATATATATGTTCATCAATCTGGACTCTGGAGATTTGTTGGCCGTAGGAATAGAGACCTTCACCGCATAAGCTCAAACTCGGCTTCTCTTTCTTATCCTCCACTACGATTTTCTCCATTCCTCATGTTCCATGGCTGGTGCTTACAAGCTCTGCACCATCATGATCCACGACTACTACTTAGAACACTGGCAGGTTTTCATTAACATTTTTTTTCGAAATTTTGCTGCAACGTATTATATGGCCTCGTTAGTTCATTATATTGGAGATGTGGAGGCTTCATTATCAAATTTTGCAAAACTAACAAAGCGTCTAATGTACGCGATACATGATGAAAACAAATGCGACTTCAATATAATGTTTTTTTTTTTACTGATAGATAAAAAGGGTGGACAGGAAGAGGCTGCTCCTCCCTCGTTGATGGATTGGCCAGTTGAGTATATCAGATTGGACACTGCTTAGTCTATATGACCGTGCGCGAAGATTTTCTGTTGACGGTATTTGGTGGCAGCATGTTCTTTCGTCGCCATCCATAGATGCTTTACCAGCTAACGCGTCGGATATACTCTACTTTTACGCGGCCAGGGCGTAGAAAATGCACCGCCGCTAGTGGTCATATGCTCACAACTAGAGAACGCATGCACTCGATCGGGACCTCGCGCGTGCTAAGACGATATAGTTTAAGACTGCGTTTGCAATGGGCTTCTTTCTACTGAGAGATAAAAAGGGCAGATATGACGGACAGAAGGCTGATCTGCACTCACTCTCTCTTATATTATTGTCAAATGACGAGTAAATTTAAATGAATTTTCTATAATTCTGATCTCTCATTCACTGCTCCAGAGACTTACATCACAGCCGTTGGGTTCAAAAGGGTCATCATAAACGGTTTTGGGAGGCGTTTGTGAAATAGTGGCTATGTTGCTCGAACCAGCTGTGAAGCCCATTAAAAACAAAAAAAAAAAGAGTATGTTGAGCTAGCGCCAGCACTTCCTCTGATCTTGCGTCGCAGCATCGTCGAGTCCCCGCTGCGCTAGCCCCCGCTGCAGCACTGGGCCAGCTTATGCCGCCGGAGCCCTTTGCGCGGTGGGGAGGGAAGGGAGGGGCGGCTCAATAGGGAGGGAAGAGAGGGGCGCCATGCGGTAGGGTGGGGAGGAGCGGCACGATGGGGAGGGAAGGGAGGGGTGGGGCGAGGCGGCATGGTGGGAAGGGAGGGGATTGGAGGGGCAGCACACGGTGGGAAGGGGGTAGAGGAGAAAGAGAGGGAAGGTGAGAGGATAAGATTGAGAGGTGAGCGAGGAGAGGATGTGAGAGGCTGCCAAAATTTTGTTTGGTGAAAATTTTGGGTCCAAAATAACTATTACAGCCGGTATTACAAACCGGTTGTAAAGCTATCACAGCTGGTTTCTATTATAAATTGGCTGTTATACTATTTTATTACAGCCGGTTGTATCTCGCCGCCGGTTTCTTTTATAAACCGGTTGTGATGACTTTTTACCGCAAGTTCATGTCAAACCGACTGTGATGTCGGATTCTGTAGTAGTGATTGTGGGTTCTCACATTTTTTTCAATACAAAAGCTGGGCATTTTATTGGGCCACGTTGCCTACAAATTCTCGGTCATCGAATCATGCATGGACACTTGGATTGAGTCCGGTATTCATGCTCCGCCAGATTTCTGGAGTCATATGATCTGGAGCACCCTCGAGACATGTAGTGAGGTCATAGCGGTAGCCCGGAGTGGTGCGGATGCTAGCGCCATCCTGCCATCGCATGTCGAGCCGAGCGCAGCCACCGCATGCAATCAAAGGCGCGAGGCGACATGGCTGCCGAATCGCGTGGGGCGGCTATGCATTGCCGACTTGCCGGTTCATCAAGCCAAACGTGGCGCTCTGCCACCAACGTCCATGTGAGCTCACCTCGGGGAGGTCGAAGCGACCAGCCGCTGGCGCATGGATGGGGGAGGTGGGCAGGAGTGGAGACAGAGGGGGGATGGAAGGGCCTAGCCCCCTAATGATCCAATTTTTTTAATAATCATACTCTGAGTGGGGTTGTTTGAGTGCCCTTTTCCCCACAGTTGAACAGAGCCGGCACCCAACAATCTATCCTTGTTCAAGATGGGCGCACATCTCAGTTGGGCATCCCCATCTTGTCGACAAGAAACTCAACGACACTGGCAAACATCATCAGCATAAGCAGCAGCAGCGATAGCACTTCACCCACCACAAGCTGCCATCAACGTCGGCCGCGAGCTTCACATCATCAACAACAACAACGCCAAGTACAACATCGACATCCCCATAGAGTTGCTACGCTAAGCTCCATCAACTTGGCGAACAACAGTGTAGCACCAACTTCATCACCAGAGGCACGCGGGCATAAGCGTCGTCCACAACTACCTCGACATCAACAACATCGCCGCAACAATGTGTTGCATCATCATCAGCCTTCACATCTCCTTGCTAGTGCTAACATGACGCGACTCAACGACATGGAGATGACTACAACAGTACCCCACTGGAGCTCCTCTACATCACCATGGGGCTACCTCGGGAGACTACCTACATCACCATGCGGCTATCTCGGGAGACCACCTACATCACCATGGGGCTACCGCGGGAGACAGCCAGGGCCCCCACCTCAGCTTTAATGGAAGGGCAGTGGTACACTTACAAGGATCAAAGGCAGCTACATTGACATCGACTCCAACTACGATGACACGAAGAGGACGTTTGCTCCACAAGGAGTAGAAGACAGAGCAGGGGGATATGTCATGTGCATAAGTTGTATGGGCCAAGACCCAGCCCAACAGGGGGGCAACCCACGGCGCAACATGCCCAAAAGGCCCAAAAGTGGAGAGCGCTATAGTAACCACGGGTACTGTAGTGCCACCGCATCTATCAGTCCATCTAGGTTAGGGTTTAGGAAGAGTCTAGAAGAGTCAAATTTGCTTGTAAGTCAAGTCGTGTTCTCCCCCTAAATATGAGGGGAGATGCATTGGAATATATCAAGCAGAGTTAGCAAAATCTCTCTGCCTTTTGCTAAGGAAGTCTTCAACAGCCCTCCCGCATCCTTGCGCTGTAGCTGCCCATGCTGACGCCCCATGCCGCCTCCTAGGTGCGGCTGCCTAAGGAAGCCGCATCTCCCTCTCTAATCCCTCTAATCCAATGCTAATCCGGTCATGGAACTCGAACCCTGATAGATTTGCAGCCTTATAAAGCTTTACAAGCCTACATTCTTGGTACTAAAAGAAATAGCTACTGCTAAAGGTTCAAGAACATCAGCTTCAAGGTGTGCAAAGGTTGTGGTGCTATTAAATTGATGATGTCATTTGAGTTTGTATTTATTATGTATGTTGTGAAAAAACTCATGAGAATCACAAACCTACTCTGCAAAAAAGTTACAACACAAATCTCAGGACATTGTGAATGCTATGGATGATGTTGCCACTACCAAAAAAATGATTCAAAACCTAAGAGACCATGGTTGGGACAAGCTTAGTAGTGAGGTGAGATTGTTTTGCAGCAAACAAGGAATTACAGTTCCAAAAATGAGTGATTTGTATGCAGACTATGTTCGATCTCATGCACAGAATGAGATCACAGTTGAGTATCATTATAGATATGATATTTTCACCATTGCAGTTGATCAGCAAACACAAGAGTTGAATCACAGGTTCAGCAAACAAGCAACAAAACTTTTGAGATTATGTACTTCTTTGGATCCAAGGGATTCATTCAGCTCATTGAATATTGAAATGCATGTGTGCTATCTAGCTTCAAAGTTCTACCCTACTGATTTTCCAGAGAAAGAAATAAGTACCTTGAGCCTTCAGTTACAACATTTTGCGTTTGGTGTGCCTACAAATTCTAAGTTTCAGAATTTGTCAACCATTGCTGATCTTTTGTCTCTGTCTAGCAGAAACTGGGAAATCAGACGACTACTATTTGATTGATAGGTTATATAACATTTGAACTCTTCCTTTAGTTGACTACTTTGTTTTAACCATTATATAGTATATGCTAATCATATGTTTCCATGCAGGTTGATTCGGCTTGTTCTAGCTCTACCAGTTTCAATAGCAACAACAGAATGCGCCTTTTTTGTAATGAAACTTGTTAAGACAAGGCTTCGCAGTAAGATGGAAGATGAGTTCTTAATGGATTGCTTATTAGTTTATATTGAGAAGTAGATTGCAATGCACAACAGATAAACTTATTGTTGACTTTGATGCAATTCACACCCGCAGGGTACCATTCCAGTGAAACAAATTAGTTCTTTAAACCACTAGATTATGTGTGTCACAAAATTGTTAGACTTCAATTTATATGAAGCATATTTAGTGAAAAAATTGTTATGTATCAATATAGTTAGTACCTATAAGAACTGAAAGTTACTATACTATTAAGTATTTGAATTGTTTGCCCACCTATATCTGATTCCTGGCTCCGCCCATGGCCAGGGCCCCAGTGCTGTCGAGGGATGAGTAGGTGGAGGCTAGGTGGAGTGTAGCATGCCCAAAAACTCAGTCAAACACAGTCAAACCGGCTGAGAGCGTCGTGTTCAACAGCCGAAGTTCACCCATCTTCCTCACGCGTTCCCCACAAATCTACATGGTTTTTCATAGGTGACCCTTTGTAAAAGTTGTAGAGGATGCTCTTGAACACAACTTTTGTCTTTGGATATTTTGAACTTGTGTTCAAAATTTTTGAGAAAAACCCCATTGTTTGGACGCACGCCAACTGCTCGATGGAATGCCGTTCGCGGCTGGCACTCAAGAGCGCGTCTGCATTCACGCTGTTCACGGCCGCCGCCACGCGTCGCCGCCTTTCTACCACGGACGTCGAGGCCAACAACACCTTAATGGCGATGGGACCTCACACCCCCGAGCTGGCCCAACCCCCAGCCTTGCCCCCTCCCTGTTCCCCGCCGGTTTCTGACCCATCGCATCGCGCCGATTCCCTGCTCGCCACGCGGCAGTTGATGCTCGATGCCCGAGCCGTGCCAAGCCAATCGCCGTCGTCGACGCAACAGCACGACGCTGTCCTGCCCCACCGAAACCGCGCCAGCCTTGGCTCCCACGGCAAGCCTGGCAGCCTCCCGCACGCCACGGGCCGCCGCCCAATGCCCGTGCCGCTCGCCCACTGTCGGCCGCCGACCAATGCGTGAGCTCTCTTCGCGGCTAAGCCTCGTCGCCCGCCCTCTCCCACTCCTCCGCCTATAAAAGGCCCTGACGAGCCACGCTCCCCTGCTCCAGCCGCTTCGCCATTGCCGCTCCGCCGGCGAGTTCCCCCTTCCACCCACCGTCGCCCCTCTTCCACGCCACCGCCGCATCCCTCGAGCCCCGCATTGCCCCGCCCCGGCTGCCAGCTCATCGGAGCAAGGCCAAGCAGAGCCGCCGCCGCCCTACTCCGTCGCCGGCCACCTTCGGTCCACCTCTGCCCGCATTTCCTTCACCAAACCGTCCCTAGGTGAGCTCCTAAACACTCCTAGCATGTTCCCTGTGAGCCCCGTAGTGCCGCCTCGCCGGAATCGCGCCGTCGATCGCCGGCCGGCCGCAAGCATACCCTTGTAGCGATTGAACTCTTTCTAGGGGCCTTAGCGCAAGTTTTAGGGACCTATATGTGAGATCTAGAAACTTCTGGGGGGTTATCGGTAAATAGATTCTGCAGATCTAGGTTTCAAATCTGAGATGTTGTAAAATCCATTAAAACTCACAAAAAAATCAGAAAAATGTAGACCAAACTGTTCTGGAATCCCTGCGAAGAATGTGATCTTTTATAAAAAGAATGTATAGGTGTTTGATGCTTAGTTTTTAAACTATAATTAAATCTCAGTTTGGATGAATTTGTGCACAGTTTGAAATCTATAGCTTTGTTTGGCTTGAGCTTTGGATATGTGGTAGCAGATGACATGTTTAGACTCCTGTAAAAATATGGCACAAAGTTACACATTAGATTTTGAGTTATGGTTTAATCTTTCTGTCTGCACACATCTAGATCTAGGATTTATATAAATTAATGTTTTCACCTAATAAATCTCAACTTTTTGTAGTGGCTTTCTACTCACTTGGTGTATCTGTCATAAATAGAAAAGCTTAGTTTAACATAGATAACTTGCTCATTTAACTAAGAACAGTTAAAATCAACTTGAATTTTATAGCAAGATATATTGATCTTTTTAAGCTGTTCTTTGGCATGTGAGCTTGTCCCATTAGTTGTAGCTCTGCTAAATTCCTTAAGGTCAATTTCTACTAGTGTGATTTTATAGGATTTAATCTTGATGCTAGTGTGCTGAACTTGTGTAATTTATCCTAATTAATGTGTAAGCCTTTTTGAGCTGGTTTTTGGCTAGTAAATCTGTTGTTTTGAAAAGAACCCTCTGTAATTTTCTCACACACAGAACAGGTACCAAACTTTCATAATAAATTATTGAAATTTCAATATATAAAAGGCTAAATAAAGATAAATCACCTCTTTAAGCAAATTAAATAGTTTGAACACACATCACCACACACCTTGTTGTTTGGTATTCGAGAAATAAATCATCTCATATGCATATGCATCTCGTGTAGAAACTGCTCTCGCCGACGGAACGTACGAGTTGGTCCCGGCGGAAGAAGATACACAAGCTGACGGGGAAGTGAATGCCATCGAGGTCAACCAAGACTCCGAGCAAGTTCCGAAGGAGCAGCTAACTAACTCCCAGCTTGAAGGCAAGCCCTGGAGCATGTCCAATGTTTTGAAATTATGCAACTATGTTTGTTAAGTTATGCTTGTGCATTTACGCTCAGGAGTTGAATTGAAACCTTAGTTGCATGACCCTAGGTACCTATGCTTTGCAATACTAGTATGATAGGTCGATAGTTGCCATGCTATAAGGACCCGGTAAAAGTCGAGTGATTTCCTGTCACTCGCGAGATCATAGGAGTTACATGTCTACTTATGTTGGAATCATAAGGATGACAGGCGGGAATTTTTGTCATGTAGATGCCCCGTCCGTATAAGCTAAAATTTGGTTAAGGTCGAATGGTGTCGGTACCGCTGGTTAAGTTTTTAAACGTACTAAGCGCTTGTCGAGCCTATGGGATCAGTAAGTTTAGTACCTACGTGAATTGATGCGTGGACTTTTTCCTGCTTCTTCCGGGAACTTTTCCCCAGCCATGCGATCACATGTGGGTACAAGGGGCGTAAGTGTCTGGCTTCGGCTGGCCTTAGACCTTGTATTCCAGGGGAAGTTTGGCTCCGGACACAATCCGACAGATCAATGGGAACTTCCTGGTGAGCATGGTCTTTTGGTCAAGTGCGAGGACCCGTGTGCTTAAGTCCACCTTGCAAGGTTAAGAAATTCGGTTCGAACTATCTGTTTCTCGCAGCTAATCAGACTACTTGACCGCGCTGCTGCATTGAGTAAGAAAGTGAAACATGACGATGATGATAAACTTGATGCTTGATTAATTGCTTGCTAAACATGCTTGATTAGAAATAGTCACTCACCTAGAATGGTTAACTACTACTAGAACTTGATGCTGAAATATTTAAAGTAAGGACTCACTCTTAGTCGCTCTTTGGCAAAACAAACCCACCAGCCAAAAGCCTTTCATGTCTAGGAGTCGGTGATGTAGTTTTCACCCGTCGGGTAAGTCTTGCTGAGTATTAGTGTACTCAGCCTTGCTTGTTGAATTGTTTTCAGGTAGTGCTCTTGAGGAGATGGTTGCAAGTCTCACTTGGCCAACCTCCCTTCCTCCTGGTTAGACCGTTGAATGGGACGAAGCTGTTCCTGAGTAACATCATGATGGCTTCACATGATGTTACCATCGTTAGAATAATCGCTTTATTTCCGCTGCAGTTTGAAAACTCTGAACTCGTTTACTTTTATGCATGAACTCGGTTTGTAATAAAGTACCTGAATTGAGACCTATTGAATAACTTGTGGATTTCGTTGTAATATCTGGGACTCGCCTTCGAGTGAGTATTTGCATGACTGGTTTCGATCGAGGTAACTGTTCGTGGTTGCATCGGGCTTGACCCGACAGACTGTCATCTTAATTTGATTTAAGTGTCTGATCGCATTTAAGGCGATGTTTAGCACACTTAAGCCGGGTTAATTTAGATGGTTCTGCCACATACACCGTCGGATTTTATGATGATCAAACGTTCTAGATTAATCTAAAGAGTCCATGTTATATATGTTGAGATAAATCATGTACTTTGAAAAGGAATATTAACATGTCCTGGTTGGACACACATATGCACGTTACTTTTTTGACGTTATTTTTTTTTTACTTCGGACTCATATCGCTAAAACAAAAATCCTAGTTGGACTCACCCTAAAGAGTCGTCCAACGCCGCTAAAACAAAAACTCCATCGGCGCCATCCGAAGAGCAGCAAGAAAAGAAAAAGGAAGAAGCCGATCAAAGAGCAGCAAGAACAGGTTGTCAAACCAGAGCTTGGGAAGCCCAAGTCATTGCTGCGGCATCGTCGACGCCGCCGTCGCCATCCTCATACCATCGTGATCCTTGAAGAAGGCTGTGGCATTGTCGACGCTGCCATCGCCCTCACGGGCTACGAGGCCAGGGGGTTGCTGACATTGACCAGAGGCGACTTGCTTCGCACGCGTCCATTCCATCTAGCGCAGTGAGCGTGACACCGTCTACGCGCTCACCATTCCCAGGTTAAACAATCAAACAGGTGAGCCCTTCTTCCTACGTGTTAAACAAATTTGCTCGGTGAGGGTACGTTGATGATAAGACCTCGACGACGCGCTTGCAGCTCTCCATCACCACGGCAAGGACGGCAACGGCGGGAGCGTCATTTTTGTTGACGACAAGGCCTCGACGTCGAGTTTACGATATCCTCGGCACCAAACTCTACTGGCAAGGCCAAGATGCCGGTCACCGCCACCACAATCAGATTGTTTCGCATGGACAATTCTAATGTAAAGCAAGTGGAGGTACGTGCTAGAAATCGGGAATATCAACGTCAATATCAAGAGCGAAAGAATTGACGGTCAATCTTATCTTACAATCTTACACCCCACCGGACCCCACGTTAGTTTTTTTCCCTCTTACACCCACCACCCCACTAGATATTTTCTTTCTCACCCATGAGGTCTCCTGGTCGGACTCGACTTTACAAACACCCCACCGACCAAACACGTGCCTGCGTCACGTGCCCTTGTGCTAGTTTTTGATGGAAAAATAGGAGATCCCTTCAAACACCTATTCTATTAGGGAAGTCCTCTTAAAATTAATTCATCAAGTTGATGATAAAATTCATTAACGTTCTACTAGGCCCTACTCACTTATTACCTAACAACCCGTTAGGGAAAAGTTGGGACAAGTAGGAGAAATGAAAGTTTGGGCTGTAGAAGGATTAACGCCTTTGTTGTTGGATTGGTTCGTGTACGACAGCAGCTCGCGCGTGATCGGGGCCGCGTTGGAGGAACACGCCAACACACAGGGCGTGACACTAATCAACAAAAAACCCTTTCTACATAGAGTAGAAAAGGTATATAAATTCAGAAGACCCTTTGCACAATTCTGACATTTCCTCGTAGTTTCTTGTATGTTTAGAAGCGCACGCCGTGTAGAAACAAAGTCCACAAATCATTCCAGCACGCCAACCAGCTCCATTGCTCCAGGTAGTTTGTGTAGTACAGTCCCATCAACAACACCATTGCTGTAAGGCTCCAACAAACGAAGACACAGGCGGAAAGTTGTCCAGAATAGTAGGGCCTAAAATAAGAAAAACAGCACATGTTACTTACAACAAAGTTCTGGGTAAAGGTGACGCGGAAGATGAGACGAGGGATTCCTTTCAGGATACAACAAGAGTTCTGTCATCACATTTTACAACTATAAGAATCATACAGGATACAAAAACAAACAAATAAATACAAATACAAAAAAATAAACAAAAATAAATAATACAAATACAAATAAATAAATGAGGACAGGTTCAATATGTCCAGCGTTATTACGTTCTCTGTGACGAGGGATCCACGAATCTCCGGTAATTCGCTGCAAGTTTTTCGTAAAACTTAACATCGGATGGCTTTATTTTGCTGATTGCGAACTTGAAATGCCTCATTGCTACTTCTTTGATGTCATAGTTCTCCTGTTGAAAAATTGCAGTTTATCAGCAAACTTCTGCTACCGTTAGTGAAGATGCACAAAGGCATGTTACCAGAGCAGGGAAGAATGAGTAGCATACATCAAGTGCCGTAACAGCAGCTTCCCTGCAGACAAGCATTATGTCCGCACCAGTGTAACCTTCTGTGAGTCTAGCAAATTCCTCTAGATTCACATCAGGACTGCATGGTATGCTGCGTGTATGAATCCGGAAAATATCTGCACGGTCACCTTGATTTGGCGGTTGCACATCGAGCAGCCTGTCAAAACGACCTACGGCATATCATTCGAAAAAGTCAGATCAAATGACCAAATGAATCACACAGTGTTAACCAAGCAATGCATTTATGTTAAGCCAAAAAATGGACTCAATAAACAACCTGGCCTCGTAAGTGCAGGATCAATTTTGTCAGGACGATTTGTAGCTGCAATAACAATTACTTTCTTGTCCAAACCTGTTGCCACAATATAAATTATGCATCATCAAAATATAGAGACCAACAGGATCATGTAAACCACAAAATAAGTTGGATAGCAGGTCATCAACACATTCCAACTGTGGATGAGCACAGGCTAATGGCAAAGGTTCCAGTTAATTAATCATTGACTGGAGACAACAAAATCAGATATTTCATGCTTGGTTTTATGTACCGGAAACAAAACACGGTGCTGTTTTGGGGCAAACCTCTAATCGCAACTTAACACACCTCAGTGGCTAGTTTGAATGAGGAGAATATAACCCTATGGCAAATTTATGATTTTATGAACAGATATGAAGCATCAAAAGAGGAATTTCCTAATGAAGTGGTAAAAGCTCACCATCCATTTCCACAAGCAACTGAGGACCCTATCAGCAACAGACGTGCCATCATTTTCATGTCCACGAGTTACTGCAAGTTCATCTATCTCGTCGAAAAATATTATCGCCGGTGCATTAGCTCTTGCTTTTGCAAATAGTGATCTCACTGCTTTTTCAGAGTCACCAACCCATTTACTGAAAAGTTCAGGACCCTTAACTGCAAGAAAGTTCAATTTTGATACAGAAGCAGCAGCACGAGCCATCAATGTCTTGCTGCAACCTGGTGGTCCCATCATTAGCAATCCTTTGGGGGGTTGGATCCCCACGCGATCAAATGCTTCTGGGCATTTCTGTGGCCATTGGATGGCTTCAATTAGCTGTTGCTTGATGCTGGCTTGACCACCAACATCTTCCCATCCCACGGTTGGAAGCTCAAGCATCACCTGTACAGAATATGGTTGAGCAATTGGCATTGTTTCCCACAAGTCACATGTATACATAGGAACTATCATGATAGAAGCAAACAATTAGGCTAATCCCAATGGGGGATTTCATATTGATGTTTCCAAGACAGTCACATAAGCAACAAGGATATGAAATGGGGTATGAAACTAGCTCTCCCAATGCAAAATTTTATGGTGTGGTTTCATAGGCTTCAAATAACATTTACTTTCATGACTCAAAGAGAGTTAGTATCCGTGTAGAGTGAGTTTCATCTAGATGAAACTGGTTTCATCTCTCTTCTTAAATTGGGTGCCATGTCACCAAGAAATCCTATGTGGCATGCTAATTAATGAGAATGAAACTCCATGAAACTCTCCACTAGGACTGGCCTTACAGTCTTGGGTGGATAGAATTGACTAGTCAGATTAGCGCGCTATGCGCGCTACTATAAAAATTTTCTATGTTCTGAAATATTAATAAAATAGCATATATTGCTTGTATTGTGTTAGTAGTAACATTGTATTGATTATTAAATCAAGAAATCAATTAAAATAATTAAAAATTTAATTGATCAGTATTAGAATATAAATTCATCCCAAAATAGTTATACCTTACATCATTGGTTATTTGAGTCTGAGCGTCATAAGCACGATATAATATTTTTCAAAAATTGTAAGTCATGTTTTGCAAAAAAAAAATGGTGGGCCCCACATATAGTGGTCCGTGGGTCCCACGTACGGGTATGCGGGTCCCACATATGCAGGTCATGTGGGCCCCACACACGCGTGTCACGTGGGTCCCACGCATGGTGGGTCCCGTGGGACCCATGAATAGTAGCACCTAGCCTAGGATTGCTCCAATTCTTGGAGCTTTAATATAGAATAGATACCTCACGCATTGCACTTGGTCGAACTTTCGTTTTAGCCTTCTTAAAGTCCTCAGTGTTCACTGACAGTGTTCTTTCATCTATCCCATCATAAGGCTCACTACTTTTTGTGTTCACACTTCACATCATAAGACTCACTACATTTTGTATTACTATTTGTGCAGGGGGCATCATCCAATGACATGGCTGAGAAAGATACTGGTAATGAGCCTTCTTGATAGCCTGAAGGATCATCAATGTCCCAAATACACTTATCTACAGTAGAGTCCGAACGACCATGTTGTATACACAAATTTTCTTTTAGGCTGATATAACGGCGGAGAGCACACATTGCAGCCTCGTTGCATAGTGCAGCTAGATCGGCACCCACAAATCCATGGGTCCCTATAGCAATAGATTTAAGTTCCTCATCACTGAGGGAGTGGTGAACTCCGATTAGAAGGTGGTGAAGTATGTCCATCCTCTGTCCTGGAGAGGGCACTCCTGCAACCCAATGAAAAGAAAAGAAATCATGGTGAACTTGATTTTAGACAACAATATATCCACTGGACAACCATGCTAATTCAACATTAGGACATTTAAGTTTGATGCCATTTTAAGTGCAGGCCAACCTTAGTTTCAAAAAAAAAAAAATCCTTAACTGGCTATTAAGCACATAACAAAATAGCGCACTAGGGATGAAGAACATGTACAAGGCAGTTTATTCCTTGTTTCTTTTTCCAATCCTAAATGAAGAATGCATGATGCTAGTCCATAAAATCGAAAGGCCAGGATTCTTGATGCATTCTGTAATCTATAAGCCATGCTTTAGTTTAAAAGCATGATGTGCATGTGGAGTAGACTACACCACGGCCTTTTATTTAAAAAAAAATTATGGATAACATCAGAGAAATACCTATTTCAATTTCCTTATCCAATCTTCCAGAACGCCGCAGTGCAGGATCAATACTATCAGGCCGATTAGTTGGAGCGATTAAGAGAACGCGATCGTTAGGGCCTATTTCATCCATCAGTTTTAACAGAGTAGCCACCATTCTTATAGATAACTCCTCACCCCCTTCCATCCTTGATGGAGCAATTGCATCCAATTCATCAATAAATATCTGAAAGCAACAAAGATACATGAGATAGATTTTTTTTTCAACAATCACAAGACCTTTATTCAGAAGATACATGAGATAGATATGATACTGTTACAAAAGGCAACATCATGGGATAAGAATCTTAACTATTACGTCAAATACATAGTAGTGCTCCCTAACTAAATACTTCAAGCCTTAGATAATAATTGCATAAAAATTTTAATATACATCAAATATGTGAATTTCACAAAGAAAACCAATGAGTGAACAAGACAAGAGGAGATGTTCCCAAGTCTGAGCAGTGCAATATATAGGCAAGTTAACTGCTCTGGTAAAATTTCTTAAGCATTTGATATTTAAGGAGGCACAAGAAACAGGCTTCAAGCGAATCTTCTCCTTGTATGCACACGGTACATTTTGCATCAAGAAGAATGGATACAGCCAAGCATAATGATCGCCTATGATAAAAGTAGTGGAAATAGCTACAATTTCAGTTTCATAAATTTTAATAGACAGTGCAGCTTTAGGACTTCAGAGTTGCAGAGCACATCAAGATATTATGACAGATTGGGCTCAACAATACAGTGTTACTATAAGAAAAACTAAGTTGCTAATATCAAATTATCAACAGAAAAATACTGGTCAGAAAAGTCAGTAAAGGTACTGTTCTCTTTATAATACAATACTCTCTCTGAAAGAGGTAACTCTATCTCTCTCTCTCTTTTGCAGTTGACATGACAGTAAAGATAATGAAGCTGAGCATTTGAAGAAAATCTAACCACAGCAGGTGCGGCTTTCTTAGCTGAACTGAAAACATCATACAGAGATTGCTCACTTTCTCCATAGTAATGACTAATGATCTCCGGTCCATTGATTGTAAAAAGGTTCACTCCTGCATCATATGTCGGAGGTACAACCATGTGCCCACAAGGACGCATGGAAACTTCTCAACAGGAGATTGTACCAAGTACAGAAGATAACGTGTAGAAGACTACAAGGACTCTACACTTATAGAAACTAGTCGTATTACATGTAAAGTACTCGATGTGACTTGTAAAGCACTCTTCCGAGTTGTAATAGACTAGGATTCTACTCGAAGTCAGTTTGTAACCCTGCCTCCCGTATATATAAGGCCGGGCAGGGACCCTCTCAAAACAGATCATCTCATACGCAATACAATCCACCAAAACAGGACGTAGGGTATTACGCTATCTCGGCGGCCCGATCCTGTCTAAACTCGTGTTGTGTAGCCATTGCGTTCCTGATCTCGGTGACATCCCACCTGAAATCTACTACCTTGGGCACCCCCTCGGTAGGATTGACGGTTAAACCCCGACATCTGGCGCCAGGTAGGGGAGTCTCTCGAGAATCCTGTGGAGAACTCAATGGCGTCCTACGATCAAGCTGAAGCGCTAGCGGCAGGCACCACCTTCAACTTCGGCTCCTGGGTCTACGTCGCAGACGGGACGGGTGGTTTTCAAAGCTACCTAGCTCCAACCCAGGAGAAGAAGCCCATGGCGCCTGTCATCGACGAGCTCGTCGACAATTTTGGCGAGTTCACCGTCTCGGATCTCGTCCGAGGCCTCGAGTACGAGTCCAAATCGACTACTCCTCCGGACTCATCTCAAGTTCAACTACTCGACTTCGACTCAGATTCGATGGAGAGTTTGACTACCCACCCACCATTCCCGTTTAGAATTCGCAACTCAGCCCAAGTCTGGTACGAGGCAATGCGAAGTAAGATTGAGTCCTTATTGGACTCCAGCGGAGAAGTCCCAGTCCCAGCAGCAGATGGATGTGCCAGCCCACGTGGCGCGGCGGTCCACGACTATGACTCGGACTCTAACGATGATAGCCATCTACTCATCAATGGAAAAATCTAGTGATTTATTCCACCCCTGAAGGTAGAGTCGTATACTCGCAAGACCAATTACCAGAAGAACTACACGGATCGCGCCAGCTCAACGTAATCTTCGGTTCAGAAGATACGGAAGATCTACCTTTCCAGTTTCGCACTCCCATAAAGCCAGACCTGGTTTGTAGCACAGAGCTTGTCACCCTAAGCACCAGTGCTAGTGACTGCCCAGAGCGGCAGGTGTTCATGGCCGGACCAGCTGCTGATGAAGAAGACGAAGACCCCCTGTTGGCAGCCTGATACACCGTGGAACTCGAAGCTGACGTCTCCGTGGATGAAGATCCAGCCCAAGGCGAAACAGCGGCGCAAGGAACAGCTCGCGAGAGAAGAAATGCCAAGCGTGCCACCCGACGCGCCAATGCACGTGCCCGGCGCCTCGCCGGACGCAATATGGCACAAGAATTCGCGCTTGTGGCTAGATACGAGTCACCCATGGCCAATGCCATGGAGATGCAGTACCACATACGCGCCCTGCCCCAGATTCCACAGAATCTTCGCGCCCTGGAGCGGATCAACCAGTTCGATAGAGCCAATCCGATGCCATCTGTTCATGAAAGCCAACCAGTTCGAAGCGAAGAGGTCAACAACCAAAGACGCGCTCGACCAGCGGCGGAAGAACCGGCCGGCAGGGCAAGAGCCAGCCGTGCCGATGGAGCGGCACCGAGTCGCACAGGCGGCGCCCACCACCCAAGACATGAGCCAAACAAAACAGGAGTGCAGGCAGTCCCCGTTGTCCTGATGATCTTCGACAGCGCATAAACGCGAACCGTGACTTGTGATCAGTCATCGAATCCAGGCGACGCGACCTTGAACTGGGCTACGTTGAAGAAGAGGACGAGTACCCGATGTTCTGCAGAGACATCAGATTGGCAGCTTACTCGCAACCATTCAAGCCAGCCGGTTTCGACAAGTACGACGGCAAGACATCACCAGAATCATGGTTGCGCGTCTACTCTATATCCATCGAGTGTGCAGGCGGAAACAGCGTAATCAAGTGCCGCTACTTCCCCTTAGCATTGGAAGCCGTCCCACTCACTTGGTTTGAGAACCTACCCCCACGTTCCATCGACACGTGGGATCACCTGAAGAAGATGTTCATCGTGAACTCGCCCCAAGACCCACCATGACCTGTCCATGTGCAAGCAGAAACAAGGAGAATCATTGCGTGAGTACATGCAATGCTTCATGGAGATCAAGACACTAGTCGTTGACGTGTCCGATCGTGATTGCATCAACCTTTTCCAACAAGGGATCACAAACCGATACTATGACACACAATTCGGCTTGCATCGCCCCAAGACTCTCGAAGCCCTTCGTAGCCAGATTGAAGCATGGGCTGACCAGAAAGATCGCGATGCCGAGAAATACGGGACTCGTCGCGGCAAGGAGAAGCAAGACAACAACAACAACCGTGATCGACGTGGCAATGACTTCAAGGGCCAGCGGGATTTCCAGCATAAAAGAAAGCCAGACGATACCATCGCAGCAATCGACAGGAATCCGCGAGGCCAGAAGAAGGCCAACCACTACTAAGAGGATTTCGACAAACTACTACACAAGCAGTGCCCATGGCACCCACAGCAGAAGCACACGCTTCACCAGTGCTACAATCTGCGACGAGCTTTCGACCATCCCCTCCGTGATGATGACAAGAAAAAACCCGAGAAGGAACCACTCAACCTAGCCGCAAAAAACAAGGAGAAGGCAACATACGACGATGATGAGGAAGAAGAGCATGGAGGCAGGAAATACCAGAAAGCTGATCTAGTACTCCACGTTATCATTGGCGGCGACTACGGATTCCCCACAAGACGGAGCCACAAGCTAACCCTACGCAGCATCATGGCTGTCGAACCAGCTGTCCCACGATACCTCAAGTACTCAGAAGTACCAATCACATTTTCTCGAGAAGATCAGTGGAATGGCTACGATGAACCAGGACGACTCCCTCTCATCCTGGATCCCACAGTGGCGGGATCGCGCCTCACCAAGGTACTCATCGATGGATGAGCTGGCCTCAACGTCTTATTTGCTGGTAGTTTGAAGAAGATGGGTCTCAACATCGCAGACATGTTGACTCCCGCCAAGTCACCTTTCTATGGCATCGTGCCCGGCAATGGTGCTCTCCCACTTGGTCAGATAGTCCTCCCAGTCACCTTCGGGACACCGTACAACTACAGGACGGAATACGTCAAGTTTGAAGTGGCAGATTTCGACACTTCCTACCAAGCAATACTGGGACGACCTGCACTGGCCAAGTTCATGGCCATCCCGCACTACGTTTACCTCGTGCTCAAGATGCCAGGACCAAAAGGAGTACTATCCCTCCGTGGCAACTTGAGGAACTCTTACGACTGCGATAGGGAAGTAGTGGAGCTCACGTCGACTACTCAAGTACCGAACTCCATGGCTGAAGTCTTCACAGCGGCTCAAAAGCTCAAGAAATCAGAACTCGAGATCCCCACAAAGGAGCCAGGTCCAAGCAAAGCTACAACGCCAGACAACATCGCCACAAAAGACGTAGAACTCATGGAAGGCAACTCGTCCAAGACCACCAAGATTGGGGCTGGACTCGACCCCAAATAGGAAAGCGCGCTCATCAGATTCTTGCAGGCTAACCGTGACATCTTCACTTGGAAACCAGCGGACATGCCAGGAGTGCCAAGGAACCTGATCGAGCACAGCCTTAATGTCGAACCCAAAGCAACACCCAAGAGGCAGCGACTGCGATGGTTTGTGCAAGACAAGCAGGAAGCAATCAAGAAGGAACTCGCCAAACTACTCGCAGCAGGCTTTATCAAGGAAGTCTTTCATCCAGATTGGTTGGCCAACCCGGTTCTGGTGAAGAAGAAAAACAACAACGAGTGGTGAATGTGCATCGACTACACCGACCTCAACAAGCACTGCCCGAAGGACCCCTTCGGCCTCCCAAGAATCGACCAGGTTATCGACTCAACTGTTGGTTGCGCTTTACTTTGTTTCCTTGACTGCTACTCGGGTTACCACCAGATCTCACTCAAGGAAGAAGACCAAATCAAGACGGCTTTCATCACCCCTTATGGCGCATATGCCTACACCACAATGTCTTTTGGGTTGAAGAACGCCGGAGCAACATATCAGCGCGCTATCCAGTTGTGCCTCGAGAAGTAACTCCATCGCAATGTGGAAGCCTATGTTGATGACGTCGTGATCAAAACCAAGAATGCTGACGACCTCATCGCAGACTTAGAAGAGACCTTCAACTCATTGCGCAAGTAGCAGTGGAAGCTCAATCCAACCAAGTGCGTTTTGGCGTCCCGTCCGGGAAGTTACTTGGTTTTATTATCAGTCACCGAGGGATAGAAGCCAATCCAGAGAAGATCACCGCCGTCACAGACATGGAAGCTCCCAAGACAATCAAAGACATCCAAAAGCTGACCGGCTGCATGGCGACACTCAACAGATTCATCTCTCGGCTTGGAGAAAGAGGCTTGACCTTCTTCAAGTTGCTCAAAAAGCAAGACAAGTTTCAGTGGACAGACGAGGCAGCAGCAGCGCTAGCAGACCTACAGCAGCATCTCCAGTCACCGCCAATCCTCATGGCCCCACAAGACACGGATAAGGAGATGCTACTCTATATAGCAGCAACAACTCATGTCGTCAGCACAGCGTTGGTGGTGGAACGGCCAGAAGACAACCATGCACACCCTGTGCAGAGGTCGGTGTACTTTGTCAGCGAAGTACTTGCGGAATCTAAGGCCTGATACCCAGCTGTGCAAAAACTACTCTATGTACTACTGATTACATCGCGGAAGCTACGCCACTACTTCAACACATACATGATCTCCGTGGTCACAGAATATGGACTCAGAGAGATTCTTCATAATCCAGACGCCACCGGACGAATTTCTAAGTGGGCAGTTGAACTGAGGGCACTCAGTATTGAATTCAAGTCCAAGAAGGCCATCAAGTCACAAGCATTAGTGGATTTCATGGCTGAGTGGCGAGAAAACCAAGTCCCAACACCAACCAGCAGACCAGAGCATTGGATCATGTACTTTGATGGCTCTCTCAAGCTCGAAGGCGCTGGTGCGGGTGTGTTGTTTATCTCACCAAAGGGCGACCAGCTTAAATATGTCCTGCAGATCTTCTGGAAGGTATCGAATAACGAAGCCGAGTACGAAGCGCTATTGCACGGGCTCCGCCTAGCTATCTCACTGGGCATCAAGCGACTAATGATTTTCGGCGACTCCTCAGTAGTCCTTAATCATTGCAACAAGGAGTGGGATCGTCAGAAGGAAAACATGGATGCATACTGCGCTGTAGTGTGGAAACTAGAAAACAAATTCTCTGGGCTCGAGTATCATTGGGTCAACAGGGATGACAATGTCGCAACAAACGTCCTATCCAAGCTCGGCTCAACTCGAGCCAAAGTCCCAGCTGGCATATTTGTCCAAGAACTGCGCCACCGAACAATTGATCTACCAAGCATACCAGATACCATCGATCGCAGTCATAGACCAGATCGAGAGGTAATGGTCATCGAAGAAGATTGGCGCATTCCCTTCATCGAGTACATCAAGAACAAGGCATTACCAATGAACAAGACAGAGGCAGAACAAGTCGTCTGAAGGGTCAAGAACTATCTCCTGATCAGTGACCAGTTATACAGACGTGGACTGCACTCTGGAGTAGCGATGCGGTGTGTTCCCAGAGCGCGTGGTAAAGGAATACTACTCAAGATACACGAAGGCGCGTGTGGTAATCACGCAGGATCACGCACTCTGGTGGGAAAAGCTTTTCGTGCCGCTTTCTACTGGCCTACTGCCCAATATGCGAAAGAAATCGTCCGCAAGTGCCCAGGGTGCCAGTTTTTCGCCAGAAAATAGCATGTTCCTGCCCACAACCTCATCACCATCCCTCCATCATGGCCTTTTGCATGCTGGGGGCTCAACATGGTCGGAAAGTTGACTACTGCACCTGGTAATTTCACGCATGCCCTGGTTGCAATTGACAAGTTTACAAAGTGGATAGAAGTCAAGCCAGTCACGGACATCTCAGCGGCCAAGGCGGTTGGATTCATCAACGATCTGGTTCATCGATACGGCTGCCCTTATCGCATCATCACAGATTTGGGTTCCAATTTCAACAGCCACGAGTTTCACGAGTACTGCGAGCGGCATGGCATAAAAGTTATTCATGCTTCAGTAGCACATCCAAAAGCCAATGGACAAGTCGAGTGAGCCAACGGACTGGTCCTTGATGGTTTGAAGAAGCAGCTATTTGAATATGATAAGAAATATGGAGGCAAGTGGATCCAAGAACTACATCATGTCGTATGGGGGTTACGCACTCAGCCATGCAAACCTACGGGTTTCTCCCCATACTTCTTGGTATACGGCTCTGAGGCTATTCTACCCGTTGACATCATCTACAAGTCTTCTCGGGTAGACATGTATGATAAAGGCGTTGCTGATGACACAAGGCAGTTGGAGGTTGGCTTGATTGAAGAACAGTGCTGTGCTGCCCTGCTGAACTCTACCCGCTACCTCCAAGGCGTCCGGCGCTATCATGATCGCAACGTCCAGGAGAAGTCGTTCAATTTGGGTGACCTGGTACTTCGTCGTATCCAAAAGACTACTGGCCTGCACAAGTTGATGTCTCGCTGGGAAGGCCCTTTCATCATATCCAAAGTCACAGGCCCTGGTTCATATCACCTGTCTACATGCAAGGGAGTAGAAGAAAAAGACTCTTGGAATGTGGAGCACCTGCATAGATTCTACGCCTGATTTCACTTCAAGTTTACCTTTCATGATAGTGTAATAGACTAGTCAGTACAAGTAAGACACTGAGAAGATGAATAAAGATATCTATTGGTTTCCTAGTACATCCACGACTACCAATCTACATGTTCTGAGTCCTTAAGGGAGGTTTTAAACCACCTTAATCACAATTCCTTCTTTTCCGGATAAGTTCTTCAGACTGTTATTATAACAACACGATGAAGTACAAATCTGAAGAGTTGATATTACAACTTTGATTTCCAGGACTTCTCAATGGTCTAGGTCACAAGACATCTTACCATGAGTCGCGAACCTGAAGAGGCCAGTTAGCCTTAGAAAGCATTAGGATTTTTTGTGTTCTTGCCCCTATTTTGAAGTGCAATTGTGATTTTGCCCCTGTTTTTTTAACTTTGTGATTTTGCTCTTATTCTTTGCGAATTTGCCCTTGTTTTGATCGTTGACTAGGGGCAAAATCGCATTGACTTGTGAATAGTAAAGGGCAAAATCACAAAGTTAAAAAAATAAGGGCAAAATCACAATTACATTGCAAAATAGGGGTAAGAACACAAATGCCCCAAAGCATTAGCCTACGGGTACTCATAAAAAAAACGGAAACCCTGCCAAGTCAGGTACTCTTCCAGAGACTAGAATATTGTCTCCTTCAAATACTCTACACCCAGATGCTATCCGGCTACTCAAGAATGAGTATGTACGTGATATTTATCTAAACAGGTACCTTACGAGGAAACATCCAACATAATCTGCCTGGCATTGGCTTACACGACTACTGATTGCAATTCATATTGACTCAGGCAGTTTGATTACTGATGAACATAGTTACGAGTACTTTATATTACAGGTCTAATTACTGATGTATCATACATCTAACTCAGCTGGAGTTTTTCAAGTACCCTATCCGCCACGGGCTTCAAATCTTCGAGGTACTTCTCGAAGTCGGCTTCTGGGCAGTCTTCATCAGCTCTACCATCAGGGACATCTTCCAGTTCCGCTGTGGGATAGAACGACTGAACTACTGCCAGTAGCCCAGTACTCGGGTGGCCACAACACAGCAGGACTTCTGCACATACGAAGCAACCGCGGCTGGGCAGATCCTTCAATCGATCCACGAGTGCCCGCCCTGTTTGCTCTTCCTCCGGCTGAATGGAGTTCGCCACTGCCGTCGCAACTTCATGGAGTTCATCATATTGCGCTTTTATGCGTTGGAAATTTTCTCCATGCGACTTGGCAGCCTCCAGTGCTTCCTGAAGAGTTGCATCATGGCCACGGAGAATCTTCTCAATTCTCACATGCTCGGCTGACAATTCCTTGTACTCCATCACCAATGATGCATGAGTAGTCTTGAGCTCCGCCATGTTATCTTTGAGTTGGCGCTTCTCTTCAGTAAGCCTAAACACCCCGTTTCTCCAATCTTGAAGTTCTTCCCGTACCTTTTTCAGGGCGCTTGTTTGATCTATAAATTGACAAGTCTAAGTCAGTCAGCATTAACATTACTACTCTAGTGATACATTAAGCATTGCATTGGCTACTCACCTGTACACTTTCTGAAGAGAAGAGTGTTCCGGCCTTTGATATCCTTGTTATCTTTTTCAAGCTTGGCCATTGCTTTGTACAATTCCTCTTTCTCTTTCTGCCATGTTTGGCGTTTTGCCAGTTTTTCAGCATTGGAGGAATCGAGAGTCGACTGGAAGCGGATAGCTTGTTGCCTGTACTTCTCCAGTTCGACTTCTAATTTTTCAGCTCGTAGCACAGCATCTCCGACAGCATGGAGTTGCTAGGATTTTTCTTTGGAGCGCTGCGCAACAGCCTGCCAAAACTATCAAAGTAATCAAATTACGAGTAGGTGACAATAATACAGAGCCAAGTGAATGCTTACCTCAACATATTTTGTGGTTTCCTTGAAGAATTCCACAATGCGACGTTGCATCTCCACTATGGATGGTCACCACCGAGCTTGCTTCTACGAGTGGATCTTCAAAGAGCTCTATACCGCTCGGTGGCAGAACAAGCTGTTCCTCCGCGCAAGTACTCGATGGAGTTTCATGTGGCTGGGCTTCAACTACTTCTGTGGTCTCAGGGCTCCTTGCACGCTCGATGACGGCAGGAACTGAGCACCTATCAGTGTGTCGGGTACCCTTTCTATTGCTTGCTCCAGAGTGGTACTAATGACTTCTGATTGTGGAATCTTTTCTTTGTCACGACCATCTGCGTGCTGGCATGGACACCTTCAGCTCTGATGACGTGATTGGGCTCGCCTCTGGAGCAGCAGACTTGATCGTTTCTTCATTGGCCGGAGTAGACTTCTTCGACTTGCGGGGTGGCAGTACTCCAGATTTTCTGCAATTGGATGAACTTTGAGTCAGCTACTAAGCCTTTACATTATGATGCTTATTTTCTACAAAAGAATGACTTACCGTTTGGCTTTTGTGACTGGCAATTTTGGTTCCCCGAGTACCAGAGGGGCCTTTACGACTTCTTTCTCTGCCTGGCCGGAGGACTTGTCGTTGGTTTCCTCCCTGCCTTCATTAGTACTCACCAACTGTGGCACATCTGGCTCAGGGTCGAGCTCAATGACAGCAGGCTCGGGGGCTAGTGATTTTCTGTTTAGAACAAACTATTAGTATTCGATTTCAGTTGGCAGCTGAAGCTTACAACATGAACTGGTGTTTACTTACTCTACGGGTGTTCTATCTGCGGGTTGCGGATCGTCAAGTGCCGGTGTGAGGTTTCCACCAACACTGGCACCGGACTCTATTTCTTGCGAGACCGTGGCTGATAAATCAACCACGCCCTCGATGGTACTCTCCAGTGCTGTGCTCGGGGGCTCAACCACCGATATTGGCTGCTCAACTGGATTTCCCTCAACATTGGGACTGCACAAAATGTAGCTGTGTTACAAATATGCCTACTTGACTACTTATTGAGGATGATTAGTACTCTATTACCTTGCTTCAGTTCCCACGAGGGCACTGCTGACGGTTCCTATGGTAGGGTACTCTTTCTTTTTTCGCACTGCCCTCCGCTTATGAGCGGCTTCAGGAAATTTCAGGCTTGGGGCAGTGTGAGTTGGGTCGGCGCTTGAAGTCACCTCTTCATTGCTTTTGCCGTGCGGCACGCACTCGAAGTCTTGGACGTCAGCTGTCCGTACTGAGGAAGTCGTCTCTTTGCTGCTCTCTGCTTCGAGTGGCATTGGCCTCAGATGCGCCGGCACTTGGAATTTTGGATCTACTCCTGGCTGCATATTCTCTGGCATGATTGTCCAAGAGTAGTACAAATTAACATCTTCCTGCAAAGAACAAGGACATCGAGAGGTTATTTTTCTTGAACATACATTAAATCAGTACTCGACGCTATCGAATGGAGCTATTTACCACTTTGGGAGGATTTTCTGCATCGAAGAGTTGCGGTACTATTGGCAAACTGTGTACATTGGGCATAATGCTTTGGATTCTCTTCATGATTTCTTCCTCATTGAGTACTTCCGGACTCAGTCTGGAAGGATCTTCTTTCCCTTTGTACTCATATCCCCAAGTATCTTTCTGACCGAGTGGCTGCACTCGGCGTTCTAACCAACTGTATACAACTGATGCGCCCGTGACACCCTTGGCCTTCAGAGTTGCGATACGGGCAAGAAGCTCTGGAATTTGCAGGCTTTCGGTGATTGAGGGCAAATTTTCCCACTCTGGGAAGTCAGTGGGGGCTACGCCGGTCCATTCGGGTAGTTTTGGTTCATAATCTCCAACATACCACCACAGGTTTTTCCAGCCCGAGTTGTTTGAGAACAACTCATATTCTATGTAAATCTTCTTGGCATCCTGATGGAGTTGAAATCCGGCTCCGCTGACTGGTGATGTAGCATCCTTCTTTGGCTACGGCTTTACATGGAACAGGCGCCTGAACAACTGAAAATGTGGCCTAATTCCTAAAAATGCCTCGCAGAAATGCACATATATGGCAATGTGTAGTATTCCGTTGGGTGTCAGATTCTGGAGTTCTAATCCATAATAATGCAAGAGCCCGCTGAGGAAATCACATGCAGGCAGACCAAGACCCAACTGAATGAAATGAGAAAACATCAGAGTTTTGTCGACTGGTACCATGGGCCATTTTTCGCTTGGATCTGGTATTTCCCACAGCATCGTCTCCTTTCTCTTGAGGAATCCTTCTAACACCATCTTCGCGAGTTGTTGCTTTGTGGCTTCTGACGCCTTCATGTAGTTCGCTGGGAACGGATGAGTCCTCTTTTGCAGTTTTCCCCTCTTGGGGGATGGCAACTTGACCTCTTTGGCCTTGCGCTTGCTGGCTTCTCCGGTGTTTTTCTGATCTCTTGAAGACATCCTGGTGGTGACGGGTTTTTTCACTTGCATACGCTCGGGGGCTTGAGGATTGGAATGATTTCGGGACAGTTTTTGTTGGCAGATTTTGGCGGCGGCTAGGGTTTGGTTGTTGATGGAGAATGGACAAGTGAAGCGGTAACTTCCCTAAGGGTTATCTTTATAAGCCTAAGGGTGCGCCGTTTGGTATTCTTGTGACTGCGGTTAAAAGGTTTTCCTGCTTTTTGGGAATGAAATCATTTTTCATCCGTCATTTATGGGGGACGCTTCAGATTTGCGTTTGATTTTGATTTTCTTTCCTAAGGAATTGGGATTTTCTTTTTTCTTCAGATCTGGTCTGTTTGTCACGAGTTTTAACCTTTTTACTACACTGAGTATAGTTCAAGGCTCGAGGGCTGCAGTATATATCAACATTTGGAAATATTTTCAAGATCAAAGTTTTAAGGAGATTCAAATCAAGACCCTCGGCTAGATTCTACGATTCAAACCAAGGCTCGGGGGCTACTTGATATCAAGTGCGACTTTATAAGCCGCACATTGATTTTTCAATTTAAACATTTTGAGACACGATGAAGATTCAAAATCCTGGAGACCCTTAGCCTGATTCTTCGATTCAACCTAAGGCTCGGGGGCTACTTGATATCAAGTGTGACTTTATAAGCCGCACATTGATTGTTTGAAGATTCAAAATTTGTCAAGATATTGAGGCAAGGAGCACCTCACAGCCTCGTAACAATACTGCACTTTTCAAGATCAAGAAGTACTCGAAAGACTAGTACAAATTCAACAAATGTACTCGATGAGGTATAAAAAGTACTCAACAGCCTTAGAAAGCACTCGGTTGTTAACAAGAACTCGACAATAAAGCGCTCGGGGGCTTGTTGGAGGTACAACCATGGGCCCACAAGGATGCATTGAAATTTCTCAACAGGAGATTGTACCAAGCACAGAAGATAACATGTAGAAGACTACAAGGACTCTACATTTATAGAAACTAGTCATATTACATGTAAAGTACTCGATGTGACTTGTAAAGCACTCTTTCGAGTTGTAATAGAGTAGGATTCTACTCAAAGTCGGTTTGTAACCCTGCCTCCCGTATATATAAGGCCGGGCAGGGACCCCCTCAAAACAGATCATCTCATACGCAATACAATCCACCAAAACAGGACGTAGGGTATTACGCTATCTCGGCGGCCCGAACTTGTCTAAACTCATGTTATGTAGCCATTGCGTTCCTGATCTCGGCGACACCCCACCTGAAATCTACTACCTCGGGCACCCCCTTGATAGGATTGATGGTTAAACCCCGACATCATAGGCACAGGAAGAAGCAAGAGAGGTTTTCCCTGTTCCAGGTGGACCATAAAGAAGAATACCTTTGTATCTGAAAACAATCAGCATATCACAAAACTGGAAGAATGAATTTTATGGCTAAAAATTGAGTGGTTTGTATATCTGTTTACACAATACCTTAGCGAACCAATTTGATCCTCAAATGAAAACTTAATTATGCCTTTTATGGTTTCTGACTCTTTGGATAACCCACCAAGCACTGGAGCATGGTTGTAATCTTTACTTCTTTTAGTATCACACTCGTAAACTTCCGATGGCAAATCTGGCTTATCTGAGCCAAGCTTCTCAGTGCAGACTGAATCAGAAAGATGCACTTTTGTGGTTCTATCCACAAGGATTGAAACTAGGGTATCCTCCAAGTTAGATGAATCTTCTGCAATAGGCAGTGTGCTCCCTTTCTCACACAAATCATCTCGAGCAGAGCTATCAAATTCTGCTCCCATCACCATAAACAAGGACAATTTTCCGCACAATGAGAGAGGAACAAAGTTCCCTTTTTGTAAGTGTCTACCACTAAGCCACCTTTTAGCTGAAGTCTGCAACAACTCATTAACTTTCTCATCTGCTAATGCCGATCTCGCAGTGGTTGGATCCAAGCACATTGAAGAGCCACTGCTGGATGCACAGTCATGGGATTCCCTCCTATGCAATGGAGCAAAATGACTCTTCTTAGGTGTCTCCATAAGCATTTCATTTCTTTCAGGGCGGTCATCAGATTCTGACTGGATGGCACCAGATGATCCAACCTCAGGTGGAACTAGGCCAAGATAAAGATTCTTGCATTTTATTACCCGTAAAACATCGACATCATCACTATGCTTTGGGTCCTGAGATGTATATAAGGGGTTAATGAACAACGATCGACCCACTGAAGGGTACCCCAAAACACAAGCGAGATCCCAAGAGAGCTTGATGCCATTCTTTTGAACCTAGCAAGGCACCCAACCAAAAACGTTACAAGTTCATTACTCTCAGCATTTAGACAACAGGAGAAGCAAAATAGAATAGACATACCTCACGTGTGGGGAAAACCGTGGCAACCACAAAGTTTCTCCCAGCTTCACCATACAGAGGATTGTTCTCCACATCAAGATCAAAGAATCTGTTGCACTCTTCAAACAAATCGGCTAGTGGGAATCGGTCTAATTGGTCACTTATTGAAGAAATTAGAGACACCTGCAAACAAGGAAACATACCTCAGCATAGTCATTCAAAACAAATACACACACAAAGCAAGTAACTGGTAGGTTTGTGCTTCGCGGGAACTCTGAAGTTATTTTCAGATCAGGACAACACAACTCTGTACACGAATTTCAATTTGGCCCATTAACAGTACGCACGTTGGTAGGCACACGCTGCCTGGAATTGCTACCAATTGCTAAATGTCAGTAAAATTGGAGCTCCTAGTCACAACACAGATACAAATTTGAGAAGCAAGGCCCAATTCCTTGAACTGATTCTAGCTGAATCGAAGGTTTACCATCAATAATAGCTGTATCCAAGGTAGTTCACGGAAACAATTTACAATTTGCAGAAACAAATAGTCCAAAGTTGAAGCAACAAGGCGAAAGCACAAATTGGGGAGCTTACGGAGACGAGGGACCCCGGCCGCATCCCGGCGCCGACCATAGCGGCCTCGGAGAGCCAGAGCCTCCCCAATCCACCGCTCCCACCCCTGGGGGCCACTTCGGTGACGGTGCCGGCAAAACAGCCGGCTCCGCCACGTGGCACGAGCGCCGGGAACCGCGCCGCGGCGGCGGCGGAGATGGATGGTAGGTCGACATTTCCCTCGCTGTCCCCGCCGCGGCCGCTGGGGTCGCGGGAGGAGGAGGGGGTGCGCGGGGACGGCTGCGGCGACGCCGCCGCCGCCTGCTGCTGCGGCTTCCTCTTGCCCTTGGATGGAGGCATGGTGGCAGCGGGAGGTTGCGCTTTGGTATGGTAGGGTTTAGTGGGGTGTTTAGATTTGTGGAAAGAGGGTGAAAAGGTGAAAACTTTTTGCATTAGACTGCATGTACAGAGAGAAAAAATGAACTGATACGGTTCTTTAGGTGAAAACTTTTTGGAGTTTTTCGTGGAACTAAACACGTCCTAAGAAGGTTTTAGCGGATTTAAGGTCATTGTGCTCGCTAATATTGGCCGGAAAATAAGGGTGTGCGCGGCGGGAGGAAGGCGGTGGCGCGGCGGCGAGCCCCTGACACCCTGGAAGAGTGGTGTCGGGTCGGGCCGGGTGGTAGATGCGTGGGCGGCCCTTGGGTCCACATGGATCGCCCCAGCGAATGGGCTTTGTATGATCGGGCATTCTCTCTAGCCCAAAGAAAATGGAGCCCACGTCTGCTAAAGCCCACGGGCCGATCCAATTGTTGTTGTGGGTGACGTCTACACAGGTCCGTTTGCTTCGTACCAAGTTTTTTTTCTTCTCCACCTTCCATCATTTGAGATTCGTGCAAATAATAGTGGTCCTTAGAGTAACTCTTAGAGTAACTCCAAGAGACTCTCTAAATTCTTTCTAATTGCAAGTTTTAAAGATTTTGATTAAAAAGATACTTTCCAACAGCTTATCTATTTGGTTATTCAAACATAGTCATTCTCTATTCCGGATTTCTCGCTAGCCAAATATAGATAAGAGAATAGCTTTTTAGAGTGCACTCAAGATATAGAAAAGCCGTTGGAAAACTGAAAGATGTAGAAAATGATTTTTATGCAAATGACTCTCTAAATGATGATTTAGAGAGTCAGGTTTAGAGAGACTCTTGGAGATGCTCTTAGATTTCTGTCACACCCTGAAATTCTCCAATTTCAGGATGTGAATTTAAGGAAAATTAAACAATGATTTCCTCTCAGTTTTAAAATTTTTCCAAACATTATTTATTTTACAGAGAATTTAGGGTAGAGAGAAAAATAATTGTTCGTGTTTCTAAAAGTAAATAACCTTGTATTGTGTGTTGCATTCATGCCGATGCATCTTCGTGTTTCATGAGTGCTTAGGTTTTGAAAATGCGTTTATCCAACGTCTAGATTCTTCCGAGAATTTTCTAGACCTTCTTTTGGAATTTATTCTCCTCTTCCTCGAGATGAATCAATTTATTAGAAGGCTTTATAATTCTCTTCATGAGCTCCAAATATTTTATTTTGATTCATCGTGTTCCAAACTATCTTTGAACCGCCGACGAGCTTTGCCACCCGATTCTCTGATCTACGTCCGTCGTCATTCACCGTCCTCCTTCCTTTGTCGAAGGAGCCCCGTCGCGCAACGCTAGAGCCGGCCACCATCTCCGTCATCCGCTGTCGATTCTGGCAACCTCTGTCCTTCCCCGCCGCTGGTGAGACACGAAGAACCATCGCGATCGCAGTGGAACGTCCGGCCTTCCGTAAATATGACTCTTTTGTCACATTATTTCATCTCCTAAGTATGCTAACCATGTCATGCCTACACCTATTCAACAATTCTATTTTCTTCCTTTCATCTACACGCACGTATATATGCATCACGGTTCACCAGCAAGCAAAGCCAACTGCCACATATGCATGGCGTATTTTCTCTTTAACTTGTTCCCATCTCTTTTGAGTCACTGCAAGGCCGGCCAGACGTTGCCTTGCGTCCGATCCTTTTTCCATCTGCTGTTGCACGAACACGAGTTCGAGCTGGAACCCTGCCATCGCTATGAATCGGTTTGGCGTGACGCCGTGACCGAGAGTCCGGCCGAGCCTACGCATCTTCTATAAAACCAGCACCCGAACGACCGAGCCCTAGGTCTATGCGTCTCTGCTGTCACCGCCGCCGGCGCGTGTGTCGTCCTGGCCCCAAGTTTCATTGTGCCGTCACGAGCCCGTTCCGCGGTCTCTGTTGCCGTCGGCCGGAGCTGCGAACCAGCGCCGCCGCCGGAGCTCGGCTGTTCGTTTCGCCGTCTCGTTCGTGCGCTGGAGCACGGTGCCGGAGCTTCACCCGGACATCCTACATCTACTCCGCCCCGTGCCGTCTCGCGCAGCACCGCCGCCGTGGCTCTACTCGCCTTGAATCGCCACCGACGTCGTCTCGGGTGAGCACTGCCCGCTGCTCCGATTCATTGCCGTCCGGTCGCCTCTCATGCCCTATCCTTCTCTATCGTGTGCACAGGAGCCCGTCGACCGATCCTGTCACCCAGATGCCACGAGGTGAGGCCGGAACACCGTCCTGCCACCACGCACAGCTCCGCCCGTCGCCGGCGAGACACCCAACAAATAAAATCATCGTGGACGACAATGAAAGGTTCAGCAGTCCCTACATCTAATTCCTTTTCCATATTATCTTATTGCCTAAGCACTTGATGATGTCATGCTTCCATCATAGTTTGAGAAATATTTCATCTATACTTCTTCACGTACGTGCACGTTACGATCAGAAGCTAGCTTTGTGCTTATTATCATCAGCTAGCTACGCATGCACTCCTCCATCTATGTTTTCTCTCTAATCCATGTTACCTGCAATTCGTGCCGTCTACATTCGTGCTCTGTTATCCCTCGAGCCAGCTGTTGAGTAACCTCCTATCTTCTCTTTACAGCCATCGCCGGTCATCAGATGCAAAGCGCCGGCTATGGAGATGACAGCCCTGCAAAGAAAGCCACATACGTACAGAAGGAGCAAGTAAGACCCCTACCATGCAACTGATGACATCATGGCTACGCATGCAGTAACTAGGATTCTTCCATTAGCAAAGTAATTAGTACATATTCTGTACACTTCTCTAATATATTCCACCATGATTAGAAATCCTGAGTTCACTACAATCCTTTGTTCAGCTAATACAATCCTTGATGATCAACACCCTAACTCCAACAACCACTTATTTTTTCCTTTTCCTTGTTGTCATGCTGACATTGCTCTTGTGCAATAAATCCTAATTATCATTTATTCCTTATTTCAGAAATCCTTTTCATATATTATCATTGCACAAGTCTTGCCAGCTTTATACTACGTACTCATATCTTACTCATTGTAAATCCAATCTCAGCGATTCAGCGAGTCCTTTCGATTAGAACGTTCCGTCTAAAGCTTTTATTTTGATTGGTGTATTGTTCTTAGTTGTCTTTGTTTTGCTTGCTATAGAATGTTTGCTTTGCTTGGATGATTGCTGCGAGTAGAAGGAATTCGGTTCGAGAGCTTGAAGAGTTAAAGAATATTCTGAGCAGCTATTCTCTGGATTGAAGGCAAGTGTGTTCTTGATATTTTATCCCAATAACTTTACTTAATCACTATTGCATATGCTTGCATTTAATATCGATGGGTCCTATTAAGGAGTGCCTAGTTTTTATGATTATTCCTTGTCAACCTGGTTTATCTTTATGTTGGGTAGCACTGCTTAGTTGCTATACTTGGGTTATGGTGGTTCTAATGAACATTAATGATAAACATGCTTTACTTTATGCTATACCTCTGGTTAATACAAGATCATATGATTTAATCGGAACATGGAGAACCACCCGAAAAAACAGTACAACCATAAGACTAATGGGCTCTGGTCTTGGCTGAGTAACTAGAGACTCTAGCTTGGAATAGCTTTACCTGATAACGGCAAGGGGGACTGAGTCGCGGTCTAGCCCGGTCCTATTGGGAAGTAGCCTTTGCTAAGGTACATGCCTATTAGGGAGGGTTAGGAGCGCCAGACACCAGAACCATGCGAGCTAAACCTTGTTAGCGAATCTTCGTAAAGGCCTCGTAGCGTCCCTATGCAGTCATACCTCGGTAGTGTGATATGCGCCTGTGTGGTGCTGCATGGTTGGGTTTAAAGTTCTTTTGGACTTTTACGCGACTTATGGTGAAAGTGTACAACCTCTGTAGAGTGTAAAACTGTTATAACAGCCGTGCTCACGGTCAAGAGCGGCCTGGACCCTCACATGATAATTGAACTTGAAGATGGACTTAAATCGTGGTTCTCGTTGTGCCATGTGCTTATAGAGCTATGTTTTTAATGTGGCTTTTGGTATATACTTATATCTTAGTAAATCAGGTGCTAATAAAAGTTTGACCAACTAAAATTGCTTATCGCTTTAAACCGTCTGCCTCTCCTTGATTCAGCCTTGCATTCATACTTTCCCCACACTTGCTGAGTACGACATGTGCTCACCCTTGCTATAAACAATGTTGCTCAGAAGAAGGAAACTGCTGTGGATTTCACTGAAGACGTTGCTGAGTGCTAGGCGTACGCAACCCCCGGTCGTCTGCTTGTGGAGTTGGAGCCTCCGTTTCCAGGATTAAGCTGTGTAATTCTCTGATAGTCTCTGATTCATTTTCTTTTACGTGATACTGTCTCTATTATTCACTTTTCGTTCGCCGTATGTGTGAAACTTGATCCTGGCACACATACGGTGTGCACTCGGTTTTGTTTTTCAGAACCGGGTGTGACAATTTCACACCCCAAACCCTAGCTGCTCCTGCCTCCCACCCGCGTGGGCATGCGCCGCCGGCCGTCGTCCCCAGGCGCGATCGTTGTGCTCCCTCACGCCGTCGTCGGCCGTTGCCCCACCCTGCGTCGCTGTCGCCCGCCCCGGTGCCGCCCTCACACAAGCACGCCTGCGGCACTGGAGCCGGAGGAGAAGGCCAAGCCGATGATTTTTTATTAAATGTTGAACTTTTCAAAAAAAAGTTGAAAATGAACAGAACTGTTGGCAAAACATTTTTCAAAAATTCCAAGCTAAACATTTTTTGAAATAAATATTGGTTTAATTTTTTCAAAAAATGTTGGTCAACATTTTTTTTTTTAAATGTTGAGGTTCAAAATTTTTCAAAAAATGTTGAGATTCAACATTTCTGAAAAACAATAGGTTCAATTTTTTTTAAAAAATGTTGGTCAATTTTTTACTAAATATTTTTCCAGTAAAATATTAAATGAGTTATTATTAACTGAGCTTTAGTGGGCTTTATTGATGAATTGTTTAATCATCATTCACAAGATATATAGGAGCCTACGACTAGCTATCCCGTTGACGTAGTGACGTGTGCGCTGTGTCTTGTTCGACGATGGACTCTTCGCCGTGTCCAAAATCAACCCCACGCTGATGCTCAAAATATAGTGTGCCAGCACAAATGCACAAATGTAACAGTTTTAGATTATATAAGTCTTTTTGATTTTTTAAGTATATAAATTTTGTTATACACCTGAATATATTATTGTATCTAGATACATAGAAAAGTCAAAATAACCTATAATTTGGAACTGAATAATGATATCCATCATAGTATGTTAGACCATTTTCATACACTTGCATGGCAAAAAAATGGTTTAAGGTGATTTGCCTCGTACCGTTTAGAAGGTAATTTGTTCGATCCAATGTTGCGTGCACGACACGTGTCAAATAGGGAAAAATAGACCAGAGCTAGCTCGGGTGTGAATCGGGTTGGGCGTTCGGGTAATTCAGGAATTTCGGGTAAGGTAATTCGGGTAGTTTACAATTCAGGTTTTCAAAACTGCTACCCGAACTTTCTCCCGAAAAATAACTACCCGAATTTTCGGGTACCCAAAATATCGGGTTCGGGTTCGGGTTTTCCCGAATTACCCAATAAAGCGCACTTTCTCCATCTCTCCCTAACAAGCAACAACTCAATGATGCAGGGATTAAACAAAAAACTCAGATCATCGTGTCATAGATCAAAACAAACAAGTAAATTCATAGATCAAACAAACTATTAATGCGATATGTTAGCTTTCTTTGATGTAAAGGTGAAGATCGATTAGGTTTTTAGTAAAGTTTGGGTAATTCGGGTTCCGGAGATTGATACCCGAATTTTCTGAATTAAATTCGGGTTTCTTGATTTCATACCCAAAATAGTGATCGGGTAAATTGGGTTCGGGTAACTCGGGATCGGGTTTGGGTAATTCGGGTTCGGGATTCGGGTTCGAGAATTTGTGCCCACCGTTAGGTGTGAATTGCTAAAATGTTCATTGGCGCACAATATTATATATTGAGTATGGATGAATTCGGATCGGATACACATAGAATCAGATACCGTTAGCATGATTTACTACTTATTTAATTCAAAATTAAATATGAATACGACAAAACGAGTATTTTGAATTCACATTCGGTTACCTATTCATATCAATGGTTTAGTAGAACAACATCATTATGCGAGTTGCACAAATAACATATCTATACTAGGATCCAAAACAATTGGTAAAAAACTGCTTTTCTAAAACCTCCCGTACCCCTCACAGCGTCCCCACTTGACAGGGTTCCACCTAAACCCACCTAAAATGTTTGGCCATCAACCAATTCAAATGAAGGCCCTGTGGGCGTCCGTGGCCGATCCAACGCATGAGGGATAGTTTAGGCGGCATTATTTCAGGAAAACCGAAAAACTTCACTCACCACCGCCCAATCTACCCGTCTCCTGCACCCACCGCGCCATAGATGGAATTGTTAGGTGATTTACCGCTCCATAGATGCAATTGTTAGGTGATTTCAAACCGAAATCGTTCTTTCCATAAACTTTATTTCCATAACAGCCACACTACATCATATCGATTACTTACCATAGTCGTGGGCGTCCACGTTCATCTCCTTAGCCCTCCTGCCCCCTATATAAGGCGCCCCTCCTTATTCTCAAAGCACACAATCTCTCCCTTCATTCTCATCATCTATTCAGAGTTCATATTTCTTTGCAAGGGCGTCGGCGTCGAGCGCGGCGCAAGGGTGGCCACGACGCTCGTCGTGTCCAAGCTCGCCAGGTAGAAGCGGAACGTGCTCCGCGTTGTGACGGTGTCCGGTGCCGTCGAGTGCGTGGCGTCGTTGCTCCACGACACCGGCGACGAGGAGAGCAACCTTCTCGGCCTCCCCGTCATCAAAAAGCTGGCTGCGGTGCCGAGTTGCTCATGGATACATGTATCGTGAATTTCCTTCTGTTTCCGCCGAAGGCCCAAGCTTTCGATGTATGAATATATAATTTTTAATATGAGATTCTATTGAATAATTTTAATATGCGATCTAAAGGCAATCCGAGTGCTTTTCAAGGCAATCCGAATAGTTTACAAGTCATACGACTAATTTCCATATCGAGAAGAGTCCTTGCAGTACTCTACTCTTGTTCTTCACGCCTGGTACGACTCTGTCTGGAGAGAATCCATGTGTCCCTGTGGGCCCATGGTCGTACCTCCAACAAGCCCCCAAGCGCTTCATCGTCGAGTATCATCAACCGAGTGCTTGCCAAGCCAATCGAGTGCTTTTTCGAGTTCTTGATCAGTCTTGGACAGGTCTTGGTTGTCACGAGGCCATGAGGTGCCTAAGCCCCGTTTATTCTGATTAAATCAGTAGTCTTCAAAATATTATATGGTGTGCGATAAGAATCGCACTCCATATGGAGTAGCCCCCGAGCTTTAAGTTGAATCGAAGAATCACGTTGAGGGTCCACAGAATCTTGGTTACAAGGTTGGTTTCGAGTATAATCCTAACCAATTACTACTCGGAGAGTGCTTTTCAAGGCAATCCGAGTAGTTTACAAGTCATACGACTAATTTCCATATCGTGAAGAGTCCTTGCAGTACTCTACTCTTGTTCTTCACGCCTGGTACGACTCTGTCTGGAGAGAATCCATGTGTCCCTTATATTCACGGCGGGCAGGGCTACAAGGTTGGTTTCGAGTAGAATCCTAACCAATTACTACTCGGAGAGTGCTTTTCAAGGCAATCCGAGTAGTTTACAAGTCATACGACTAATTTCCATATCGAGAAGAGTCCTTGTATTACTCTACTCTTGTTCTTCACGCCTGGTACGACTATGTCTGGAGAGAATCCATGTGTCCCTTATATTCACGGCGGGCAGGGTTACAAGGTTGGTTTCGAGTAGAATCCTAACCAATTACTACTCGGAGAGTGCTTTTCAAGGCAATCCGAGTAGTTTACAAGTCATACGACTAATTTCCATATCGAGAAGAGTCCTTGCATTACTCTACTCTTGTTCTTCACGCCTGGTACGACTATGTCTGGAGAGAATCCATGTGTCCCTTATATTCACGGCGGGCAGGGTTACAAGGTTGGTTTCGAGTAGAATCCTAACCAATTACTACTCGGAGAGTGCTTTTCAAGGCAATCTAGGTTGTTTACAAGTCATACGACTAATTTCCATATCAAGAAGAGTCCTTGCAGTACTCTACTCTTGTTCTTCACGCCTGGTACGACTCTGTCTGGAGAGAATCCATGTGTCCCTGTGGGCCCATGGTCGTACCTCCAACAAGCCCCCAAGCGCTTCATCGTCGAGTATCATCAACCGAGTGCTTGCCAAGCCAATCGAGTGCTTTTTCGAGTTCTTGATCAGTCTTGGACAGGTCTTGGTTGTCACGAGGCCATGAGGTGCTTAAGCCCAATTACTACTCGGAGAGTGCTTTTCAAGGCAATCCGAGTAGTTTACAAGTCATACGACTAATTTCCATATCGAGAAGAGTCCTTGCAGTACTCTACTCTTATTCTTCACGCCTGGTACGACTCTGTCTGCAGAGAATCCATTTGTCCCTTATATTCACGGTGGGCAGGGTTACAAGGTTGGTTTCGAGTAGAATCCTAACCAATTACTACTCGAAGAGTGCTTTTCAAGGCAATGCGAGTCGAGTGCTTTTTCGAGTTCTTGGTCAGTCTTGGACAGGTCTTGGTTGTCACAAGGCCATGAGGTGCTTAAGCCCCGTTTATTCTGATTAAATCAGTAGTCTTCAAAATATTATATGGTGTGCGTAGCCCCCGAGCCTTAAGTTGAATCAAAGAATCAGGTTGAGGGTCCACGGAATCTTGAGTCTTCATCTTGTTCTTGAAATGTGCAATTTTACACGGCCAGCTACGTTTCCTTTTACACGGCCAGCAAAGTTTCCTATCAACATACTTCTTGCATGAAATACACGGCCAGCAAAGTTTCCTTTTACAAGGCCAGCAAAGTTTCCTTTGAATTAGCTCCTTGCATGAAATTACGTCTTTCCACAAAAAACATTCACGACTTCGGTTCCTCTTGAGAGGGTCCCTGCCCAGCCTTATATTCACGGCGGGCAGGGTTACAAGGTTGGTTTCGAGTAGAATCCTAACCAATTACTACTCGGAGAGTGCTTTTCAAGGCAATCCGAGTAGTTTACAATTCATACGACTAATTTCCATATCGAGAAGAGTCCTTGCTGCACTCTACTCTTGTTCTTCATGCCTGGTACGACTCTGTCTGGAGAGAATCCATGTGTCCCTGTGGGCCCATGGTCGTACCTCCAACAAGCCCCCAAGCGCTTCATCGTCGAGTATCATCAACCGAGTGCTTGCCAAGCCAATCGAGTGCTTTTTCGAGTTCTTGATCAGTCTTGGACAGGTCTTGGTTGTCACGAGGCCATGAGGTGCTTAAGCCCCGTTTATTCTGATTAAATTAGTAGTCTTCAAAATATTATATGGTGTGCGTAGCCCCCGAGCCTTAAGTTGAATCGAAGAATCAGGTTGAGGGTCCACAGAATCTTGAATCTTCATCTTGTTCTTGAAATGTGCAATTTTACACTGCCAGCTACGTTTCCTTTTACACGGCCAGCAAAGTTTCCTATCAACGTACTCCTTGCATGAAATACACGGCCAGCAAAGTTTCCTTTTACAAGGCCAGCAAAGTTTCCTTTGAATTAGCTCCTTGCATGAAATTACGCCTTTCCACAAAAAACATTCACGACTTCGGTTCCTCTTGAGAGGGTCCCTGCCCAGCCTTATATTCACGGCGGGCAGGGTTACAAGGTTGGTTTCGAGTAGAATCCTAACCAATTACTACTCAGAGAGTGCTTTTCAAGGCAATCCGAGTAGTTTACAATTCATACGACTAATTTCCATATCGAGAAGAGTCCTTGCAGTACTCTACTCTTGTTCTTCACGCCTGGTACGACTCTGTCTGGAGAGAATCCATGTGTCCCTGTGGGCCCATGGTCGTACCTCCAACAAGCCCCCAAGCGCTTCATCGTCGAGTATCATCAACCGAGTGCTTGCCAAGCCAGAGTAGTGCTTTTTCGAGTTCTTGATCAGTCTTGGACAGGTCTTGGTTGTCACGAGGCCATGAGGTGCTTAAGCCCCGTTTATTCTGATTAAATCAGTAGTCTTCAAAATATTATATGGTGTGCGATAAGAATCGCACTCCATATGGAGTAGCCCTCGAGCCTTAAGTTGAATCGAGCTTTGACTTGATAACTTGCAACGGGTTGAGGCGACCACACATTGATGAATTCTATTGATCATGAGGCGCCCGAAAAGTCATCCAAACCACTCTTGCAGTGTATTCAGGAAGCCCCCGGCAAGTTGTACTCATTTGGCGAGTTATACTTCAAAGCATTTGATAACTGGTACTTGAAGATCACTACTCATACTGTGGAGTAGACTCTAGAGTACTTTCAAATAAGTACTCAGAGATTTGAAATCACTACTCGCCTTGTGGAGTAGACTCTGTAGTACTTTCAAATAAGTACTCAGAGAATTGAAGTTACTACTCGCCTTGTGGAGTCGACTCTGTAGTACTTTCAAATGAATACTCAGAGATTTGAAGTTACTACTCGCCTTGTGGAGTAGACTCTGTAGTACTTTCAAATGAGTACTCAGAGATTTGAAGTTACTACTCGTCTTGTGGAGTAGACTCTGTAGTACATTCAAATGAGTACTCAGAGATTTTGAAATCACTACTCGCCTTGTGGAGTAGACTCTGTAGTACATTCAAATAAGTACTCAGAGATTTTGAAAACACTACTCTTATTATGGAGTAGACTCTGTAGTACTTTCAAATAAGTACTCAAAGATTTGAAATCACTACTCTTCTTGCCGAGTAGACTCTGTAGTACTTTCAAATAAGTACTCAAAGATTTGAAATTACCACCCCATCCTGTCACCGGCCGCCGCCGAGCACCATCACACCGATCACCAGCCATCCCATTCTCGAGGTCGTCACCGCAGCGCCACCTCGTCCCATCACCGGCCGCGCCGCGGATCGCCAGCCATCCCATCCCCGAAGTCGTCGCCACCCAATCCCGCGATGGGAGCCGCAACCACTAGCACCACCCCGACCCGTCACCGGCCGCTGCCGAGCATGATCACGCCGAACGTCATTCATCCCATCCTCACGTCGTATCCGCAGGCTAAGCTCCGTCCATCACAGCCAAGTGACGTTGCCACCTTTGGTCGGGTTCAACCTTCCGCCGCGTGTTGGTTGAACGGCAGGGAAGGGAGACGACAAAATTTTGATGTCAAATTTTACATCTTACTCTTATAATGCCTACAACGTCAGATTTTATGATGATTGAACGCTCTAGATTAATATAAAGAGTTCATGTTGACTACATCTCTAATTTAGTAATTTTTTTAAAACACGTGCCTGTGGCACGTGCCCTTTTGCTAGTTGGTATATAACACATGTACACAAAAGCTAAACATAGCTCACAGAAAATATCATATTTGTCAAAAAAATATTTCAATAACTAAATATATAGAGATAGATAAATAATGAAATAAATATATATTAAGAAGAACTAATATAATAAATATCTATAAATAACTTCATGAATAAATAAAATAAAGTAAAGTATTAAATTAATATGATTAGTCATATTTAAATCTTAAACTTTATGCAACTTTAGTCATACCACAGTTAACATCCACGTCAGTAACCATATAGATAACGTTTAAATATTTTATTGGAAAAGGTTCATTTTACTCCCCTCACCTATTCATTTTATCCGCTTAACCCCCGAACAAAATTTAGGCTCACTTTACTCCCCCGAACTATTTCAATTACTCCAATTTACCCCCTAATTAGATTTCTCTTTTTTGTTTTCTTTGTGTACAAGTTGAGTTTCAATTCCAAATTTTGTTAGTTGACTTATAGCATGATACCCTATGTTAGAAAAATATATTAGGAATTTTTCATGATCTCTTTCATACAATTTTGTATATCTAAGATCAATTTTATATTAAATATCATAACCTATGAAAATAATCATGAAAAAAATTTAGAATATTTTTTTAACATAAGGCATCATTTTATGTACCTGCTCACAAAATTTGAATTTAAAATTCAACTCGTACATGGAGAAACAAAAATGCCAAAACATATTAGGGGGTAGATTGGACCAATTGAAATAGTTCGGGTGAGCAAATCGAGCCTAAATTTTGCTTAGAAGATTAAGCGGACAAAGTGAATAGATAGGGGAGTAAAATGGACTTTTTCCTAGTTTATTTGCTCCCTAGCTAGCCAAGGAAAATTCAACCCACGCCTTGATCGGTGGTGGACGACAGCTGGGCTACTTTGTGTGTCCTACCTCCGTGGCGGGCGACGTGTACAAGTATTTGCTGGACGTGGCTCAACTTGTCAGGCGATGGAAGTTCTTCGTTCTGTCCAAATCAAGGCCACGTCGAATCTTAAAATGTACACCGTGGCAGCAGTGACAATGCGTTGGCATGGACGGCACCGCTGACTCGCAGCATTTGCAGTTGCAGAGACGATGACGACGGACTGAATGTGTACAGCTAGCTACAACAATGGCATCATCCATCACTCTTACGTTGGGCCGTTTAATTCCCATGCTTCGCCGGGTTCTCAAAATGACCTCTCAACA
Source organism: Urochloa ruziziensis (assembly GCA_015476505.1). Classification (NCBI taxonomy): domain Eukaryota; kingdom Viridiplantae; phylum Streptophyta; class Magnoliopsida; order Poales; family Poaceae; genus Urochloa; species Urochloa ruziziensis. Next base: position 12,706,614 of record CM027120.1, on the reverse strand, counting down.
ATCCTGCCTGCCGTCGTGTCGTGTCGCCGGCGGTGCCCAACAATTCAAGCTACCACCGTACGAGAATGCACGTTGCCCACGGGTCGGAGCTGCCCATCGTGCGTGCGCCGCTCAAAAAGGAAAAGGTAAAATCGGGCACACCAGAGAGAGCTGCCTCCTCTCGCGTGTGTTCCAGGGAATGTTCCTCGCCGCATCATATTCTTAGCTTCCTAGTGGAGTGGGTTCTTTTGTTATGCTACTAGCTCTTCACTTCTGCAGGAGCTAAGCTATATAGCCTACGTACAGAGCCTCAGAGCGAAAAAACCCAGTGTACATGCGGCCGCGGAGCCTAACGGCGACAGCTGATTCGTTGCACGCAGCCGCGGGGCCCGCTTTTGCATGCTGCCAGGACCATCTCTTTGCAATAGTTTATGTGACGTGGGTCCCAGGTGGTCAACACAATCCAGCCCGAACTCTGCCTGGGCGACGCTGGATCTGCCTCACTCCCTCAAACGTGCCTGTCTCAGACTCTCAGCTACCCAACCTTGCCTGCCTCACGCCCAGTTCCGGCCGCCACCCCCGCTTCCGACGCACTGAGGTCCTGCCGCCGCCGCATTCTCCTCCGCCCTCATCCTGCCCCTTCTACTCTACTCTGCCTTCTCCTCGAACTCTCTTTGTCTCGCCGTGGAATCTGTTAGCCGCTCGCAGATCTCGTATCCGACTCCGTCGAGCTCGCCAGAGCAAGACGTCCTTGCAGCACCCTCTTGCCCCGAGATGGAAGGCCTGCGGGACACTAGTTCGTCAGTGGCTCAGGACACTAGTTCGTCCATGGATTCGGCGGCCTTGTATGCTCAGGTTTGTTCTAGATCTCTGATTCAGTGATCTTACAAGTATTCTTCATTACTCGTTCCCTTAAATCTGTACCAGAAAATACACTGCTATCCTTTTGACATTGTTCTTTCTCATTTGCAATAGAACATCATCAGGTCCCCAATCATGATGCATAGTGTGAGATCGACACCAATTAGCTCTCCTACAGGAAACCATAATGAACCCTATCCTCTTCAGATGCTTGTGCAGGTATATTCTTTCCCCTTCCTATCACCATCCGTGAGCTTTTATTCTTATTTGTTCTTAACTATATCAAACAATATGTAGTATAGTCTGCAGACCGACAAATAATTAAAGACTTACCAGAAATTTGACCGTCAAGTTTTCTTTGCTACAAATAGGTAGATGTTTTCAGTTTTAAGTTGAATTAATATTGCAAGGTATTCTAAGAGAGATTTTTTTATTCACCTGTGTAACTTTAATCATTTGTGGTTTTGTACTGATTGATCTTTGCAGATCCAAGCCACTTGTTGTTACTTTATATTTTATTTACTGCTAACTATAGCTTGCCAATAGGGCTTGATTAATCGATTTGCTGAGATGAGTCATTTGTATAATCGATTTACTGCTAACATTTCACATCCTAACCATACTAAGTCCCTAAGTATGATCTGGGTAAGCACAATTAGTGTATTTGAAATGGCATAATGAACAGGAAAAGTTCAGATATTCATCATAAAAAAATCCATCCTGACCATACTAAGTCCCTAAGCATGATCTGAGTAAGCACAACTGGTGTATTTGAAATGGCATAATGAACAAGAAAAGTTCAGATATTCATCATAAAAAATCCTAACATATATGGTAGGTCGCACCAAGTATATAGAACTATAGAAGCAATCATTATTAATAGCTTAATCATAACTTTAATATCTTTGCAGAAATCTGCAGTTTTAATTAAAATTCAATACTCTGGTGTAGGTGTATTTCTAACCCGATATTGATAGCCTACAATTTTTAATTATTAATATCGTCAAGAGAAACGGAGTCATAACTCATAAACCATTTGAACAGGCACTTTGTCAGTATTACAGTAGCAGTTTGGACCAAAATACTATATGCTATACATCTGTTTCCCTTTGATACGGGTCACAGAGCATTTGTAACATTTGGGACGGTGCTGGTTTCCTAAGTTGCTAGTCATGTCAGGTACCAGCAGGAAGACATGGATGAGAATCAATTTAGTTAGATTAAATGTTTTACCTGTTTGTCTTGTGTATTACTGAAAGGTAGCACTTTGACTATAGAGTATTAGGAGCTGCTTGATTCGATGGTTGGCTCACAATGTTGCAGACATATTGGATCAGCTACTACTCATTTGATAATGGCTGGCTTGGTCGGAGAAAACCACAGTAGCATACATCAAAGTGACAACTAGTTAGTATACGGAATTGCATTCGCACGGCTTGAAAAAAATTGACAAATAAGCAGACACATAGCTACTAGTACCTGGAAGGTTAGCAAACTGGAATCCGTAGGGAAGAAGAAGGCAACACCTGCTGTCCTGCACAAAAAAGGTTGATTAGAAGCAGAAAATCCAAAGTGTGGGTGGAGGATGGGCGGCACAACGGCAATCGAGAGCTCCGAGGCAGCCAGCAATGTCGCCTCCGAAGCAGCCGCCAGATGCTACATCACCGACGATGCCAAATCGCCCGTAGAGATTCCCGAAGAACCTAGCACCGCCACCACCATAACCAGGACCTTCGCATGCGCTGCCTCTGTTGGTTCCAGCAGAATGGGATGTAGCATGAGGGAGCAAAGGCCTATAACCTCCGCGTCCTACTCCTCCGCCGCCGCGGCTGGCGTCGCCGCCGCTCATCCTGCTTGACTGCCACTGGCTCGATTTGGGGGACGGAGCAATGGTTGTTGTGTGGAGGGGAGATGGAGTGGATCTAGGGTTTCTCGTTCTTCAGGAGGACAGAGCAATGGTGGGCGCGACCACGGGCAAGGAGATGAAATGCGCGGCGGCCGCGGGCGAGGCAAAAATTGGAATGGTGGGCGGGCAGGCAGGGGAAGCGCACTGCGAAATGTTTGCCTGGTGGGCGGGCGGGGAAGAGGCGAGGCAAAATATTAGGCAGAAATTTTGAAGAGGCGAGAGTGCAGCGTTGACCTGGTGGGGCCCATGGCCAATAAAGAACTGCAAAAGCACGCCTGCAGCCAGGGTCCCACGTTCGCATGCAGCCAATGAGAGCGCTGCGTTTAGCTCCGCGGCCACAAGTATGAGCGGTAGTGCATTTCAGAGCCTCCGTATTATCAACCCCCCCGCGGGGTTTACGAATTACGACCAAGGAGGCTTCACATTTTCTAGCGAGCTAGCTGTCGACCACATTCAAATAAAGTCACCGTTCCACCATCCAGTTCTCTGGATCGATAAGCTCGGACGTGCTACGTACAATCATGCCTGTTGAGAAATTAATTAGATTAATTAGTGATCAATTGCTGTAATTAATTAGTTATTTATGTAATTAGTTAATCATTAGAGAAAGGGGGAAAACCCCCTCATGTGGGGGTGCCTCCAAGGGGCACCTTCTCCCCAAGAGGTGTCTCCAAAGGGCCAAATGCCCCTTCACCATGTATATAAGAAACAGTCCCCACATCAATGAGATCAATCCATTCCATTCCATCATTCATTTGTCTCTTTCACTTTTACTTCACAACACGTTATCAGCAACTTTCGCTCTGTTGGTACTGAGTTTGGCCGGAAGCTAACTACAACACCGACGATCTGCATCATTACGCTGCCTGTGACCATTCGTTCCCAAGCACTCCACGTCGGAGACGATGAAAAAGGCATTCTTGCCAATCCAGGACTCCATCGATGACATCGTAACAAAGAGGAAAAGAACAGTAGTATTACCATCAACCAATAACTCCATCGATGGATTAATAAGAACTGTAAGCATGAATACACAGTATACTTATATTTATTTGCAAACAAAAGACGTTTTTCCTCATGGTCACCACCGGCACCACAACCGCATCAGCGGATTCCTCCACGGCCGTACCTCCGGCCTCGGCGGTGCCCATTTCCCCAACCTCGGCGGCCGCATCCACCACCGTGGCTTCGGCACCGGCGGCGGCGCCCTCGGCGCCCGGTACGGAGCGCATGCTCCTGTTGGCCCATCGGCCTCACCGCGTTGGGGCCGTCGACAACCGGTCGGAGGTCCGGCGCGGCACATGGAGCCCAGCCGCACTGGGCTTCTCCTCCAGCAACTGAGGGCCGGCGCACGACCGGCGTCCGGCAAAACTGGCGCATCGGGGGTGGGCGAGAAAAGGGGGAGAAGGAGAGGAAGCGGCGCTGCAGCTGCTGGTGGTGGCGTGGATCTCCGGCGGGAGCCCCAAGCGGCGGCGGCGGCGCCAACCGGCGGCAACGCCATCAGGCAGAGGTGGCGGCGGCTGAAGGGGCGGGCGACGGGAGAGGGTTCTAACCCTAACCGTCCCCCACCTCCACCCCTTTATACGGGCCTCGCCCGCATCGGGCCAAATTGGGCCGCTCGGCCAGCAGGCCGGCCCACCAAGGCCAAGGCGGACCGGACCGCCCACAAGCCGGCCCATCCGCCCCTCCTTCCTCATCAAATTGCGATATAACCCCCCAGGCTTCTAAATATTTACATGTTTTAGAACATCAGTTCAGCATGTTCATAAATAAGTCCCTGAATTGTTCCGTTTAAGTTCTCAGACTATGTAGTATTTGCATATTTGTTGTAAATAGCTATCTAAACTATCAAGTTTAGTAATGATGTACCATGATTACCATAGTAATTGTGCATTATGTGATCCGCAGATTCACATGGTTATGCAAATATTATTTCAGAACAAATTTTCATGTGTCATTTATTTATAAACTTTACTACATGACACTTAAACATTAAACTACATCAGTAGTATCAAGCAAAATATAAATTAAGGTATATAAATCTAAATTTTTGGAATAACACAAGGTGATGGAGACCTAGGCACTGGCTGCAATAAATTATATAGAATTGCAACAAGTTCTATAACAATTTATTTGCCTTGAGACCAGGCTTTTTAGGCAGCAAATCACTTGCCCATCACTGAGAGGTCTACATCTCATGATGATTACCTACAAAGTGAATATCCAAAAATATTCTATACAAAATGATGGAGACCTAGGCACTGGCTGCAATAAATTATATAGAATTGTAACAAGTTCTATAAGAATTTATTTGCCCTGAGACCAGGCTTTTAGGCAGCAATATCTTTGCCCATCACTAAGAGGTCTACATCTTATGATGATTACCTACAAAGTGTATATCCAAATTATTATATACAATAACAATTGTGTAATATATGACTCTCAAGTCATTAATTTCCACAGGAATACCACTAAAACAATTACATTGTTTATACCTTAATACATGCAAGAATCATCTTGCCTTCAACATTTTGCATATTTATAGCGCCAATATTATTAATTTACCACAGTAAATTAAAAGCTATACATGATTTGCTCATGTAAGAAAATTGGCATATCATACCAAATATTAAAATTTGGAATGGTCAAAGGTCTCCACCTTTTATTTCGGTAATTATCTTGATTCATATTTCATACTGGCCATACATAAGCTAGTATCAGAATACTACTATGGTATGTACACTATCACATAGTGATCTATCATACCTAATTTTGCATATGAATTAAATAAGGCCTATACTAAATGGTGATTACCTCCTAGTGTAACACATGAGACAGTGGAGTCTAAGGCATCTATTGCAATCATGCCAAACTATGCCTGTAGCAACGAGTTTCTCGTCCACTGCTTCAAGATGCACACCATTCTAGTGACTATCTTTTGATGTGTTCAGACACTAGTACATGATGATAGCAATGATTTCATCACCTATCAAATATGACGCCCACACTACTTGCAATTCCAAGATATAAGATTTTGTGTATATTAATTCAAGACTCGTCTTGAATTCACAAATCAAGGGCATCTACTTTGTTTAAATAAATAGTAGAAAATTGTGCAATAATAATTTTTTTTAGTGACTATCTTCTATCATAAAAACAGAGACTATGTTTTAGAAATTGATCCTTCGATCATCTATTCTCACAAGAATAGAGTCCAAAACATGTGAAGCAATTTTGTCGTCTGTCACATTCAGAATAGTCCACTTATAATCAAGTATCAACTTGAGAATCAATAATTTGCACATCAATATTTTCATACTATATAATTTACTCTTCGAGTAAATTCATTAAAATACATGATCTACTCATGTAGGACATGACTAATGTTTTTGAAATAAAAATTTCAAATTCTCACTGGATAGGATTTATTCTCCAATATGGGTATTTGATATGAACAATATCATTGGGAGACACATGGCATCATTGCCACTTTAGTTCTACCCTAATCAAAGACCCAATCTATCCTTGAAATTACCACACATACACCTTGGGTGTGACTACATTTCCTCCACTCATGTTTTACAAAACTGAGTATCGAAATGAGGAAGATCCATTTATTCTTTAGAACTCTCAATTGAGTTATCAACAAAGAATAAATATTGCCCAAACTTTATCAGGACTTTCAATTCCATGGCAATATCCAACATAATGGATCACATTTATAAAATTTCATTTTATCAAAAATGATCATAATGACAAATTCTAAGTTTGTCTAAAGTGTGGTTGTACATTTCATGTACATATTATTTCTAAATCAAATATTTGGTTCAAGAAAACCTCAACTCCATAAGTCTCCAAATTATCCCTAGAATTATCATTAGTCTAAAACTATACTGTAATGTGTAGTACATGCCCATCATTAATATCATGTATTTCGTACATGATACCCATATGTCATACAAGTAAAAACTTGCACTAGAGTATTTTAATACTCTATATACATAACCATTAGGGATTCAACCAATCAGAAAAGGAATTTCATTTAGTGGATCAAAATAACCACTATCAAAATATGAGAGATTTCAATCTTCTCATGAGTATTTAATTATTAACCATAGATACACTCATGTATCTACATCATGTAAATATGTTTTCAACATATTCATTTTATGGTTTCATACTGAAACCTATGACTGAGAGTCATTATGACATATCAGCACTCTATTTATTATAATGGATATATGCAAATTGAATACTCATTTGAAAAATCCTTGATATTATTTGGGATGTATTCAATATACATCAATCCCTATCACATGTTGTGTACAAAATAATTTTTCAGTCTTAATTCAATCAAGAATTTGCATATGATTGACTTCGTCATTTCTATCGTATGAATAAAATGAAAAATTATAGTCAATTCTATTGGTCATAGTTAAAATTCTCAAAATCTTCAGATTTATTGTGCACTGCATGTGTCATAAAGAGAATTAATTTTAAGGCCCTCTTACCTTAAAATTTCAAATAATGAGCCAATTTCTTGAACACATTCAAGACAAGCATATGGTTGTATTTGGCAACCAAATGGACCATTTAAGTGCTTTAAAATGCTAATTGATGCATTTAACAAATAGTTTAACATGTGTTCCTTACTCATAAGGCACCACAATTTACCAAATTCATTGCTCAAATTTTCAATTTAGAGCAACTTATCCTGGACGCAGGATCAAATCCAATCATTTGGAATTATTTGGTCTTGGAAACTATAGCACTAAGTACCATATATATGTCCACCTCAATTATGGCTTAACTGGATATCTTATTGAGATAATTCATTTGCATGACCAGCAAAATAGAATTGAAAATTTACCAATATCTAGTTGGTACTATGTGGACTTACACACCACATAATTAATCCAAATTCATTCAACTGCGATCATACGGCTCCCTCCGTTGCAGTATGTACGTGAAAATTTTGTTTCAGCCAATTATTTCCCATTAAATGTTGGTTATGTTTCGCATATACCAATACCACCACCTCAACATACATCCATGGGCATTAGGGACCATCACAAAGGTATTATTATCCGTCATTCAGATAATACCTAAGGTCTCTTATGGGGATTTTAAATAAGCCCGTATGTTGATTACATTTTGAGGACAATTCTAGGCATTAGGGGGAGATTAATACCACACAAAAGAATGCCAGAAATGAGAATGTTTAATCACATTCAGTCCTCACATCCACGTACCAAAGAATATCTAAACTAACAAGTTTAGAGCATCTTATATTTGTAACATATTACAAATAGCCTGCCAAATGCATTTGCTAATCAAAGTGTCATCATATCCTATCCCTACGGATTAATGTACCAGAAAGGGTGAAGGTACCAAATAAAATCACTCAACTTCCAAATTGAATAAGAGGGGAAGAAGTATGGTCATTATGGATACAACTTATTACAAGCATCCGCGGAAACAGGGGGAGACATCCTCTAAGATAGTAAATGCAAATCAACATCATAAATGTTGTTTGACACTTTATGGATATTCAAATCCAAAGCCTATGAATGTTATGCATTCAAAAGTCCAGTATAAGTGCACATAAATTTAGGCACTGGATCATTGGAACTACCTAATTCCATTGTTGTGGGAAATAACATGGAATTCTAAAAGGTTATTATTTTCACATGCTATATTGATTTCATTAATCAATCATTCTAAGACTACAAATTGTCGACATGTACTCCTTCTCAAATTTGCCATACACCTTTAACTGGATCCAGACCAAAAGTCCTAGGCAGAGTGTCTCAACACTCAAATTGGGTCATATTAAAAGGTGGCAATAAAGGAGAATTGCTCTTGTTCATTAGTGAGAAGTATTTACCGCAGTAAGATCTTCTTCTGACATTGCATTCTTTGCAAAAGCAAGGTGGTGAAATAACAAGAGCTTGTAGCACATGGTTTCACGCAAAAACCAAGCAATACCTCTGATGGTATATGTGAAAAAAAAATTATGTTCCTTCATTCGATCATTGGCAGATCAAATAAATTGGATAAACTCGGTCATATAAAGTCATCATTAGACTTTATATTTTAATTGAAGTACAAACCACAACATACATTGTGTATAAACTCAAGTCACTCCATGACTTGAAATAGTCAAATTGATTGTGGTACAATTGACTAAGTGAGTCTCTTCCACAGAAGAATTACTCAGATCACTATGATTGCATATGTGTGTTCACAAATAATCCAAACTGGATTTTCCATCATCTCAGCACGCAAACAAACAAGCAATCATTTTAAGACGGAATTTGAGATGACATATTTGGTTAAAAACCAAATTATACTTAAATTTACAACTTAAGCACATATATCAGTTCACAGATATTGTTCGTCAATATCAAAATAATATTGGATAATCATATCCATCATCACTTATGGTCGGTCAATCCCTAAAGATGGATCAATAATCATCTAGACCCTGGGATGACAACTATAGTGCCATGCAAGCACTCAAATCTTGCAAATTGCAAAATGGCCAAACATTGCAATTGCAGATAATTTGCTATAGCTTAAAATGCGCAACTCCATCAAGCCACTTGGCAGGAGACAAACTCTATATCAACAGATATATTATGGCACCAAAGAGCTTGATTTATTTAATCAAGTTATAACCATAGTGATTCAAAGATACTAGCTATATGATCCCCATCTTGCTAGATCATAAACTGATATCATGATGGTATAGTTCTAATGAAGTCATCAAAATTAGACTCAAATAACTACTTCCATCTATCATTCTAGAACACCACGTACGTGTGGAATGATTAAATTAGATTCTTCTGAATCATGAACTTATCTACATAGATAATGTTGCTTGTATTGCACAAACATAACAGATTTCAAAGAGCAATATCAACAAGTATATTGCCCAACATGTTTAATATCATTAAACATCTTGCAAATCAAATGTGTGATAACCTTACAGATTTATTCATAAGGTTTTTGTCCAACAACAGTGGAAAGTAACAACTTTGCAAGGCTCAGGGGGAGACTCTCCTGAAATTATAATCTGTTTAGACATTATATTGTACTCTTTTCCTATATGAGTTTTTCCTCACAAGGTTTCTCATAAAGGTTTTAATGAGGCAATATCAATACAAGAATATATGTCATATCACCTATTTTCCCCACCGGGGTTTTCGAAGGATGATATTCAAGACATATTATATGTCATATCTTCTGTTTTCTCTACAAGAGTTTTTAAGAAGATCTCAAAGACATATCATTTCTCCTCATATTTTCCCATTGGGTTTTGGGGGAGATTATTCAAATATGATCCACAGATCATACTATTGATCTCAAACTTTCTCTTGAGATTTTTCCTTTCAAGGTTTTTCTCATATAAGTTTACAATGAGACAATAATCACATATATGCCATATCATTTTCTCCTTATATTTTCCCATCGGATTTTAAAGGAGTTTTAATGGCATATACACATACAGCTAGGTTTCTCCTCAATTTTTTCCCATAGGGTTTTTGGAGGAGTTTTTCCTATACAATTCCTGAAGATCGAAGGAATCACTCATGGACTGTTTACAAGATCTCAAGAAGCAATTGATCAAGGGGGAGTGTTGAGAAATTAATTAGATTAATTAGTGATCAATTCCTGTAATTAATTAGTTATTATGTAATTAGTTAATCATTAGAGAAAGGGGGAAAACCCCCTCATGTGGGGGTGCCTCCAAGGGGCACCTTCTCCCCAAGAGGTGTCTCCAAAGGGCCAAATGCCCCTTCACCATGTATATAAGAAACAGTCCCCACATCAATGAAGATCAATCCATTCCATTCCATCATTCCATTTGTCTCTTTCAATTTTACTTCACAACAATGTCCATGCCCGCGTGCATCCCTGGTTCCCTGAAAGCACTGCACTGCGCGTTCAATCCCCCGGTTTCCTCACCTTAAAAAGTCGAGCTCCCTGTTTCCCATGCATCCACGGCGCAGACTACACACCTACCTTGCTCTAGCTGCATCTGTAATGAGCTCCTCTGCCAACACGCATCCTATATCCTATAAATAGACCTCCCCCGACGCTTTCAAGTTCCAACTCATAACACCTTCACACGACATATCCAAAACAATATCCACCATGGCGTCCCGACGCCGGGCATTCCCTTTGTCACTCCTCCTGCCGCTCGCTATCGCGCTCCTCGCCGGCGCCGTCGTGGCAAAGCCGACCGGGCAGGTGACGGTTTTCTGGGGCCGCAACGCGAACGAGGGTACCCTCCGCGAGGCCTGCGACACGGGGCTCTACACCACCGTCGTCATCTCCTTCTACAGCGTCTTCGGCCACGGCCGCTACTGGGGCGACCTCTCCGGCCACCCTCTCTCCGCCGTCGGCGCCGACGTCAAGCACTGCCAGTCCAAGCACATCCTCGTGCTCCTCTCCATCGGCGGCAACGCCACCAGCAGCGACTACTCCCTCCCCTCCTCCGCCTCCGCCGCCGCCGTCGCCGACAACCTCTGGAACGCGCACCTCGGCGGCCGCCGCAAGGGCGTCTACCGCCCCTTCGGCGACGCCGCCGTCGACGGCATCGACTTCTACATCGACCGTGGGTCCCCCGACCACTACGACGAGCTGGCGCGACCGCCTCGACGGGTACAACCGGTTCTACCGCGGCCGAGAAAGGGGTGCGTCTCACGGCGACGCCGCGGTGCGGGTTCCCTGACAGCGCGCTCGAGAAGGCGCTCCGGACGGGGCTCTTCGAGCGCGTCCACGTCAGGTTCTACGGCGGCGGCGACAAGTGCTCCAGGACCTGGGACGTCGCGGGGGCGTGGGAGAAGTGGACGGCGGCGTATCCCAAGGCCCAAATCTACCTGGGGCTCGCGGCGGCGGAGAGCGGCGTGCCGGAGGGGGCGAAAGGAACCATCGCGGTGTACCTCAAGTACCTGTACTATGATGTGCTGCCCAAGGTGCAGAAGGCGAACAACTATGGCGGGGTGATGGTGTGGGACAGGTTCGCCGACAAGAAGACCGGGTACAGCGGCGTTGTCAAGGGATGGGCGTGATCGGTCTCGGTGGTTTTATAGTACGTACGTAGTACACATACGTACAGCTATATAGTTTATGCGCGCGTGTGTGATGTACGAATAAAACGTGATCCATGTAACAACGACATGGGTCTGATCCAAGTTGTCTGTTTTCCTGTTCTAGTCAATCGAAAAGGAATGGTCTAAAGAATTCTCCTACGACCTTGACGAATAATTTTTGTTCCATTCTTAGCGCGCACAGGTGGTAGTCATTAAACACAAGCGGCACTCAGGAAGTTGTTTTCCATGGGCAGGAGCACGTACAGGACAGGAGATCGAACAGGGTTTTTGACGACTTCTCGCGCACGTAGCAGTCATTAAAACGAAAATCATGTCAGCACTTCTCATCATCAATACGAAAAAGGAATAATATAAAGAAGAATTAATTCCACTACGACTAAAGCGGTTGTGTAATTAATTCCTTCGTTGTTACACTTATCATCAATATGCCCGGATAGTTTTTATTCCATTTTCGCACAGGTACCAATAATTACACAAGCGGCAGGAAGATGTTTTCCATGAGTCATCATATCGAACGGGAGAACCGAGCTTTTGACCAAACATTAGCTATATATACTTCGGACTTGTGCTGCCATCTTGAGTTTGTGGTTAGAGCGTCAATAGACAGATGAAGAAGTTGCTTCTCTTCTTCGTTGTTACATTGGCTCATGAAGTCTTTACAAAGCAAGACACATGGAAATTACTAAAGTAGCTTGTTAGAGAATTTAAGTTGTATTTTTTTCATTTATTGTTCTTTTTTGATACATCAAATCTAGATCTGCATTTTCATTTGAAATATGTATCCTCTGCATTTTTTTTGGTCCGATACATTTTTTAAAAGAATATCCGAAGCCAGAATATTATCTTTCATTATTAAAAAATTATACTTCGGACTATACTTTATAGTTTTTTTCACTCACTACGTGAAAACAGGGTAGGTGTAGGTCGGCCATGAACCAAGTTCTGTGCTGCCATGCTGTATTGCTGTGCATTTTAAAAGCGTCGACGTGGGCCTGATTTTGGACAGAACAATGAGTCCGATCCGTCGCCGAACAAGCTGAGGCGGCCACACGCACGTGTCAACGACAAGGACTGGTTGCTAGCCAGCAAGCAAACACAATGTACACGTCGGTAGCCCAGCTGGCAGCCGTCGTCCACCACCGGCGCGGCTAGCTTAATGATGATTTTTTTAAGGAGTGTTTATACACCCAAGTTTTTGGCCAACACAAAACACCCTGATTTTAACGAACCAAAATTTGTGTGTTTTGCCAAAAAGCAACACACAAATTTTTCATGGACACACTACAAGAGAATGAGGCATCCGCGGAGCACATAAACAGAGGCCATTTTTGGACCCGGTGTTAATAGGGCATTAACACCGGGTCCAACGGCTAGCAGCCGCGCGCAGGCGCGCGCGGCGCGCGTTGGGGGTGGGGAGAGGGGATTTAGCACCGGTTGCAGCCAACAACCGGTGCTAAATGCCCACTTTTAGCACCGGTTTCTGGCTGCAACCGGTGCTAAATCTAGAGACACATTTAGCATTGGTTCTAGCCAGGAACCGGTGCTAAATGCCCAAAATTAGCACCGGTTGCAGCCAGCAACCGGTGCTAATTATCTACCTATATATTCCTTCTTCCACCCCACGCCCGAGCCAGCATAAACATTCCGAGCTGTGTTCATGGTGTGCTCGGGTTGAGGGGATATTTTGCCAAATTTTTTTCAAAAATTGTTAAGCTTTCTCTCATTTAAAGGAGTTTACAAGGTACACAATTTCATCCTCTCATGTTCTTGATTAGCTTCTATTGTTACTATATTATATACATATGCAAATTTGTGAAGAAAAGAAAGAGAGAAAGAGATATATGTGTGTTCATAGTGGTTTAAATTTAATGTTAGGTATGTATTAGAGAAATGTTTGTTAGAAATGTTTTTTTAGTATGCTTTTTAGTATTTTATTTATAAATGGAATATAATGATTTTTAGTTTGTGTGTTATGTAATTGTTTTACAATAATTGGAGATATGTGAAATTGGTTAGTTTATTTGAGAGAAGTTTGTATGTTGTAATGAGTATTTGTTTAATAACATTTATTGTTTTTTAGAAATAAAAGCCTTTTGAGAATATTTATTTGACTTGAATTTTTTATTTGACTTACACTATTTAGTTGCGAACGTAGAATATTTATTTATTTGACTTACAATATTTAGTTGTGAATATTTATTTATTTGATGTAGAATATTTATTTTTGAAGATGACGATCCATGAAGAGGATAATGATGAATTCTTAGCAGCTCAATTTGGTTTGGGTGGAAACACTGATGCGCAACCTAGCACGGAAGAAATGCTTGGTATTTCTGGTGGCGATAATTTGGACCAGGTGCAACCTAATGTGGGTCAACGTAGTAACGATGAGCCCACGTCTAGTCAGATGCTAATATTTCTCATAAACATTGTATACATTATCTTAACCTAATGTTGTGACTAATATATATCATCTAATTATTCTAGCCATCTACGGTGACAACTGGCGCTAAGAAAGGTCCTGGAAAAATAAGTACCACTAAGAGGCTAAAGGAAGTGAAATTGCACCTCACCAGAGTGGAGGATGATGGCGAGCCAAGTGAGCTCAAAGAAATTGTCAGAAGATTCGTCGCTCAGTGTAGGGTTATTGTTCGTGAACGCGTTCCCATTAGCATAAGAAAATGGAGATCTATGGACCCAGAGAACCGTATGTTCTGGCTGATACAGAGAAAGAAATGCTCTGGTCTGATGCAAAACAAATATTCAGATTTCCTTCAGATCGTGAAGAGAAATTGAAGAATTGAGCGCTGAAAAAGATGGCAACTCAATTTCAAGATTACAAGACAAAATTGCGGAAGAAATATATCAAGTTGACGTAGAATATTATTTATTTGATGTAGAATATTTATTTATTTGACTTACAGTATTTAGTTGCGAATATTTATTTATTTGACGTAGAATATTTATTTCATTTGACGTAGAATATTATTCATTTGACTTACAGCATTTAGTTGCAAGCAGATCATAGATAGCCAAGATAAATTGCTGAAAGTAAAGAGTAAACTAGCGAGGTACTAAGGCAAAAGAACGAGGAACTTACCGAAGATATCTCTAAAGCTTTATTCCTCGGGGGCGGAACAATGTTGAGGGAAGGCCGAGATGACTCCCGAACTCCCTCTACATGCTTGGCTGTCACCCAAGCACTCAACCACTACTCTCTCTACTCTACTCTAAGATAATAGTGGACTACATCTTGAGCGTTCTCTTCTCTCCAATGGATGGTGTCTTGTGTGGGGGTGAAGGGTGCCTTTTATATCCCTCCAAGGGCGAAGGCCTGCGTAGGAGTGACGCACACCTCCTGCTTAGCATCCACGCGAAAGATCAAGCGTAGAGGCCACGCTTCCAGGCCGGCCGGCCTGAAGGTGGCCGTTCGGCCTGTAATTTCTGCCATCTGGCGCAATCTTTCTTGTGGACGCTCCTGATGATGTCCTGAGGTCGGTAGTTGCTGGTTTGGCGACGGTTACGACAGTTGGAGGCCGGCCGGCCTAGGGGAGGCCGTTCGGCCTGGCCCTGGCCCCTCTCGGCCCTCCGTTGCACCGACTCGCTCATCAACGGTTGCATGTTGTCCCTTGAGGCGGTTTTGGTTGCGTTGAGTTGAGGTTGTCCGAGAATCCAAGGTAGGTGGACCCTCCAATCCATGGCTAGGCCTTTCGGGTCCTCGGATCAAACCGACATCAAACTAACGGCCCATGATCATCCTTGGTGTGTTAGATAGCTTGTGGATCAAAACCATGGCCATAAGAGGCAGAAGGGGGCCGGTCGGCCTAGGCTAGGCCGGCCAGCTGTTGGCACTCCTTAGCGTCACGTTTTAGCAACGCTCAAAAGCGTGTAGATATATGTCGTTGTATGCAAAATTAATTCTGCAAGCGCACAGGATATATCTCGTTGTAGCACTTCACCTGGGAGTTACCCCAGGGTATCGTATTTATATTTCCGCAGGGAAGCAGATGGTTAAAGTGTATTGAAGAATGAAATGATATATCTTGCCAGAAATATCAAGCCACAAACCCAGGGGCACAAACTCTAGGTTTGGGTGGATAATGGTCAAGTTAATGACCGGATAGAAGGTCGGAAAGACCAGCGACACACGGAGCACCTATTTCTAAAGAAAAGGAAAGACGTTGGGAGAAACCGGACCTAGACTCTTTCTAATTCAGAGCAAAAGGCACTCTAGCCTTAGCCTAGACCCTAGCTTAGATACCGGGAACAGAGCTCGCTTCGACGGCTAGAACGTGAGAACCTCAGAACGGGGTGAGAGAGGGGGTTCTCCGGGCTCAGCACTACTGTTATGAATACACCCGAACGTGGTGGACTACGAAGGACGGACAGGGCTGTCACCACCTGCCGCCTACCACTGCAGTACCGTGGGGTGCAACACACTTCCTAGTTAATCAACAAGCCAGACACCACGTCTGCACTCGATGATTAAGATTTCTCTTGAGGCCTGTCAAGAGAAATCCCCGTCTTCCCTAAGGCGTCTTACGGCCCAGTCAAGGCGAGCAAACCCACGAGATAAAACCCGGTAGAGCTAAACTAAACTCTACACTAAAACTAAAGGGGATAGGACTTTGCTCTAAAGAGAGCAAGATCTTTACTCTTAAAGAAGAGCAAGAGAGAAATATAAAAGATAACTTAAGCTCTGAAGTAAGAAAGTAATTGTATAAATAAACTCTTCAAAAGAAGGAAAGGATACAAGAGCTTTACCAGAACTCCGAAGACTCCGAAGATCCGAGCTAAGCTCGACTCGACTCTACTCCCAACTCTAATCCTAATCTAAGAAATGAAAAAGATACTAGAGCTCCCTTCAAGTAAAGACTTGAGATATGTGGTGTGTGTCTTCCCAAGGTGGATGAGCTTCCTTTTATGATCTGCTTCGACGGCTAGAACGGGAAGAACTCAGAACGGGATGAGAGAGGGGTTCTTCCGGGCTCAGCACTACTGTTATGAGTACACCCAAACGTGGTGGAGTACAAAGGACGGACAGGGCTGTCACCACCTGCCGCCTACCACTGCAGTTCCGTGGGGTGCAACACAACCTGAGGTGACTAGCCAGCACAGGCACCATGCCTAAGCTTTCAGCCACTGACCTCCACCCAACGCGAAGGGCTATAGAGGAAACCCCAAACAAGAGTCGCTGTCACTCGCACAGACTCAGGTACCCGCAGATCATAGATAGCCAAGATAAATTACTGAAAGTAAAGAGTAAACTAGTGAGGTACTAAGGCAAGAGACCAAGGGACTTACTGAAGATATCTCTGAAGCTTTATTCCTCGGGGGCGGAACAATGTTGAGAGAAGGCCGAGATGACTCCCGAACTCCCTCTACACGCTTGGCTGTCACCCAAGCACTCAACCACTACTCTCTCTACTCTACTCTAAGATAATAGTGGACTACATCTTGAGCGTTCTCTTCTCTCCAATGGATGGTGTCTTGTGTGGGGGTGAAGGGTGCCTTTTATAGCCCTCCAAGGGCGAAGGCCTGCGTAGGAGTGACGCACACCTCCTGCTTAGCATCCACGTGAAAGATCAAGCGTAGAGGCCACGCTTCCAGGCCGGCCGGCCTGAAGGAGGCCGTTCGGCCTGTAATTTCTGCCATCTGGTGCAATCGTTCTTGTGGACGCTCCTGATGATGTCCTGAGGTCGATAGTTGCTGGTTTGGCGACGGTTACAACAGTGGAGGCCGGCCGGCCTAGGGGAGGCCGTTCGGCCTGGCCCTGGCCCCTCTCGGCCCTCCGCTGCACCGACTCGCTCATCAACGGTTGCATGTTGTCCCTTGAGGTGGTTTTGGTTGCGTTGAGTTGAGGTTGTCCGAGAATCGAAGGTAGGTGGACCCTCCAATCCATGGCTAGGCCTTTCGGGTCCTCGGATCAAACCGACATCAAACTCACGGCCCATGATCATCCTTGGTGTGTTAGATAGCTTGTGGATCAAAACCATGGCTAGAAGAGGCAGAAGGGGGCCGGTCGGCCTAGGCTAGGCCGGCCGGCCTGGCCCTGTGCCAGTTTGGCCTCTTGTTTTTCCTGTTTGTTCCTTCGCTCACAAATTGCACAGAACTTGTGGAACTCATTAGTATAAATGATATTAGCATGATTATCACTATATGAGCATGAAATCCGGAGAAATGTTGGCGGTAAAAGTCATAGATATCGACCGCCAACAATACGCAACCTGATCGCCGGCCTGCATGCTGCACGTACACCGACAAAGAATTTCCCGAGCGCCGCCCACTAACCGGATCAAAGCCTGGTTGGCCAGCCTAAGAAGGGTACAGAAACAAAACATCCAACAAGAGTTATTTTCCTATGCAGAAGGAAAATTTAAGCACGATTCTAAAACTTGCAGTTTTACACATCGGATAATTCGGTTTTTGCAGCTGAATATTATGTTATTTACAATTTACACCTTCTGTAAATTATATATTAATATTTGTGAATTTATTTATTTTTTATGGCATAATGGTTCTTTTTGCACATAAATTCAGTAAAATAATACCTATAATTAGTTTTAGGTATATGAGCTCTCGTTTTTGAAACCCCCTTTGAGGCTCATATTTAAACTTTTTCTAGCATGTTTAATGGATATGTAATTCTGAAAATTTGAACCATTAATTCCTAAAGTGGCTAGAACCTTACCTTTAATCATAGAAAATGGATTTAGGTTTATCACCTCTCTCAAATCTTGAAGAACCTTAGACATATTACACCCCTGAGAGTGTCATATTTTTTTTCCTAGCAGTGATAAATGTGGCATAATTTTTGCTAATTCTGGGAAAATAAAAAAATATATATATTGAATAGATTAACCAACCTTGATTAATTCTACACTTGTTTCATGCATTTAAACACATGAAGTGTGCTTGTAGCAATTGCATGAATAATGTAGGAAGTGACATGAAGTCCACTATTTCTAGAAGAAATTTTTTTATTATTGGTTTAAAGCTTAGTAATATATAATTTCTAGAAGAAATGCTATATAACTCTGAAAGTTATTTTATCTATGTGAAACAACGTATTTTTCTTCCAACATGGCATTATGATTTTACAATAGCAGTAAATTCGTAAGTAGTATGCCAACTATTTGAGTTTATAAATAACATGAAGTTATACAAAAAATTATGTGTTTTCTTGAAGAATCACATTATTTCCCACATAGGTATTTTTGCAATTCAAGAAGAATATGCATAAACTCAATATAGAAAATATTTTTATGCGATGCATAAATCATAGAACTGGAAGGAAAATATGGTACATTTCTGAAGTGATGTTAGGATCAGGGGGAGATGCATTGAAACAAAGAAGTTTCATACTCACTCCTTAACCATACATAAATAGAATTTTCTACATAAGGTGCATCATTAGTTATATTCATGAAGAATTTGGTTATGCTCATGAAGAGAGAACAATTACTTTTTGCTCCATACTAGAAGTTTAGGCAATATTTTAAGAATATTTCCCAGAATAGAAGGGCAAATTGAATATATTAGTGTTTCTTACCTATGTATAGGTTTTTCTCACCTTATCTTATGCTCACTTGCTTGTAGCAATTTTTACCTGAAGTAATAAACTTTAATCTCATGAAATAAATAAAGAATTACATGCTGAATATTGTAAATAATTGCTTTGAATTGCCTATTTGATAATTACTTGAAACAAATTTTCCACTAAAAGCCTCAAATAACCATGAAGGTTACGGTTATTGTGCATTTCTACCATGAAGGTAGAACGGAAACTGAATTTTTGTGAAGCACATTAACTAGTAATGTACATGCTTTTTAATTGAACTCAGAAGATTCAATCTAGTCTAGAAATTGTATATTACTCAACTATGTACTAAAATACATAAGCCCTGTAACTTGAAGTTTATTCAACCCAAGGCATATTATTGTACATTGAATAGTACAACTATGTGGATTTCATATCATACTTTGTATATACTAGCAGTATAATTTAATTCTATGGTATATTTGAAATAGTTCATAGATCATGCTTGAAGCATAGCGTCACCAGAAGTGCAATTACAATATGAAAAAGGAAGAAATTTGGGGCATTGAGACATGAAGAATGTGGACAAACTTGAAAAATCTAATAGGCATATCCCTAATCTTGTAGTATTGTTGGTTTAGAGCTGCATCCTGTTAGATTGATGGACAAACCAACGCGCAAGTTGGCCTGTAGCTGTGGTCATTATAATGACTAAGTCTGTAGCTCTGCGCATAGCCTTCGTAATCCATATATACCACTTGTCAATGAGAATGACTTGTTAATAGTTTTTCCACAATAATGTAAGAACCTGCATGTTACTACATTATTAGCCTTTGCATGGGTATTATACTAAAATTCCGCTTTATGTTGGCTAGAACCCACAATACTATTGCTTTCATTGTGTTAGCTCGCATGCTATACATACTCAAGCTTCTCCTGTTGAGTAGTAGCTCTCACTGTTAAGATGGTCAGCCAGCCATCACAACGCACTATCAATCAGCTTGCACGCTGACCCAATTTGTGCATTTCATGCAGCTGTACAATATGACTAGAAGTCATCAAGAAGGTTGAGATCAGGGGGAGCAAACAAATTTGAAATGAGGACAATAGTGATTTTATTCAATCAATTAGAAATTGATTAACTCAATTAGAATGAGTTTGCGAACAAATAAAAGATGGACCTGCTAGTCCATTGTGTGGAAAACTATTTCGTATTTATGGGTTCAAAATCTTAAGGCATATGGGGAATTCTTGAATGAATAAGCAACTAAAAGAAATTTCGTGTAGATTTAATGTTGCAAACTATAAACATGAAGTTTATTTTTCTAAATTACTTATAGTATATCGTATGAGTATTTGAATCGAATTTTTTAGGCTAAATAAAAAAGTTAGACAATAAAATAGTCTTGTAGACTTTTTAGACTGCAAATTTGTAGGTATGCAGAACATACCAAATTTCATAATATAGAAATAAAGTCTAGCTCACTGCATAACAAATAATCCCTAAATTTTGAAATTAGGTGCACGAAAATTATTAATTTCACCATATTAGCATACATGGGCATTAACTTGAAGTTTAAAAATATGGATCTGAAATTTCATTATGTAAAGCTCATGGGGATATTATTGGAAGTATGCTATTATTTATGAAGATGTAATACTGGCATTAGGGGGAGAGAAGCCTATATGAATGCCTTGTATTGAATGGAATGATGACCTTCATAAAATATTCTTGAAAGCTTGAAGCATGAATAAAAACGCGCACTAAATCATACTCGCATGAAGCTGAGTATAATGCCAAAATATTTAAATGTGAGGAAGCCCATGAAGGGCACCTCCAGATGTGGAAACACACTTGAAGTAAAAGTCTTTGAAGGATTTATCCCAGTGAGAATGTGCACATAATGAATACTCACAGATGGGAAACTGGAGATTAGGAGAAACGACCTGAAGTTATTAACCAGAAGTTAAGTTTACTTGTAGTAAACATAATGCTATGTGTGGTATATCCCAGGTATTTAATAATATACTCACCATAGCAAATGACTGGGTCATTAATTTAAATCGACGGGGATGCCTGTTGTTTTTGGATTAAATGAACTTGTCATAAAAATTTAATGAAATCTCCATAGAACTCCGGAAAGAAGACCATCATGGTCAAATACCTCACAAATTAAGAATGGTCATCATGAAGATGAAAGCCTAACACTACAAAGCGCGCGCACTATTTTGTGTTGGGATAGCAGATATTATTTGACTATATCATAGTCTTATCCTGAAGATATGGGAGAAATAGAATGAATGTCGACAATATTACCTCTATCATTGTAATGTTTCTCTAAACGAGAACAGGGATCCACAAATAAAGTCCATGGCAGAGTCGCATGAAGCGCTCATATCGGGTCAATGAAAAAATGCAATTGAGGTTAAACCATTAAGAATATACTTGAACTTACAACTTCAAGTTACATAAGTCATTATGGAATAATGATATGATGAAATGATATGGTTTATAGGTTTTTCAAAAGACTAACAAACTCCCATTATGTATGAATGAATATTCTGCTACTTATCTGGCAAATGGAAAGAATAAATTAAATATTATGTAGTTAATTGATGGATTCAGAAAATCCATAGGTGATCCTTGAAGGAATCATCATTCCTCGAAGGAATTAAAATTAAATCTCACACTAAGTATTAAATGTCTAAGGTAGATAATATTTCTGAATGAATATTAAAATCTCTAGAAGAGTTAAATCCTGGAAGGAAATAAAGTCATAGAATGACCTATTGTGAATAACACTTTTAAAATGGTTCATTGAAGAACTCAAGTTAAAAGGATCATGTAAATCACTTCTCTCTTGCATGAGAGGATTTCTACATAAGAGAAATACTATTCTTGAAGAATTACAAAATCCTTGAAGGATATAGTCAATGAATGACTTATCAGTCATTTCCTGAATGAACACCAATAATCTTGAAGATATGAATTAACTTTATACAGACCCAAATAAATTAAGAATGAAGTGAGGATCATATGGTCCTGAATGTACCATTTAAGCACTTGCACATAGCTATCTAGTATTGATAGTAAGTATTCTCAGATACCACAGAAGGTATATTGGTGATTGGCAATTTGAATTATCCCCTCAAATGCCAAAGTGAAGACTGATTTATCTATAGTGGAATAAGCCATCTTTGAAGATCTAGTGAATAGATCATTGGTTATAAACCTAGAATCCACTTAGATAGAGTTGCTATTATTTCAAATTTGAATATTGAAGTTTGATATAAAATATCTAGAAGATATGTGAATTGAAACTTATTAGCCCCATTTCCTCTGAAAGGATAAAGTTTATTTTGTGTTGCACAATTAATAAGTGGTTATTAATGCTTGAAGCATTGCTCTTTATCATAGTTAAGTCTTTGAAGGACTAATTATTGTACTCATACACATTTATGTAGAATGTAACTAAGACATTATTGAACACTGAAGTTTAAAAGATGTCGACATGAGGGGGAGCATATTTTTTATCATGTTGTTACTCAGAAGGAATCAACTTGATGATTAATTTTTGAATTTACCATAAAGGTATACCACTTGATTATTTAAGATCATTAATGCAAGAATCATGAAGTTCATGCATTAATCTTGAAGATTCATCACTATTCATGAAGAATAGTAAATATAGAATTGTGTATAACCAGAAGGTTTAATGTTGTACTCTTTTTTTCCTTTGTGAGTTTTTACTTGAAGGTTTCTCACGTAAGGTTTTTGACGAGGCAACATGTGCAATACAATTGCGGTTGATATGTACTCTTTTCTCCAAGAACCAGTTTTTCCCACTGGGTTTTCGGATGGAGTTTTTGATGAGGCATATGCATTCGCGGTAATCGCCCAAGGGGGAGTGTTGTAAAACAACCGGACTTTCCAAGAAGGAAAGGAGGTCTAGAAGTCCTAGTCCTTGTCCAGTTGCTTGTGGGCTCTTACCAAAATCTCTAGCCTTAGTTCGGACTATATAATCGGAGGAGCACCCCCATTGTAATACATCGATTTGAGGAATAAAGAGAAGCTCCACCTATATATTGTCTCTTGTCTACTTTATACTTGTTCTTGTGTGCTTGTCGTGAGAGGCGTGAGAGGGAGAAGATCCAACCGTTGACGACGTGTTTTACAACAGTTCCCATGTCTTTTTGTTCGGGACTCCAAAATATACGAAACTAGGTGATTCCTCGCGCGTTGTTGTGGGATGTTTGTTATACATTTACCAATTATTATAAGATGATATAAAAAATAGTAAAAACTTAACAATTTTGTTTTTATACGACATCTAATTATTTAATTAAGGGATACTTGGTACAATATAATTATGATTATATATGAAATATAATTTACAATTTTTGAGAAAAATAGATGTTTCAATTACTTGGAGTATTATTGAGAAATTTCTGTCATATGTGGTGATTTCTAGTGGGTTGTGGATGGTTGAAGATGAAATTTGAGAGTAGAAACACTAAGGTGATTGCATCGAAACATTCATTTGGCAAGCAACATTATACATTATGCATGACAACATGTTCATTATATTGAGAGAGGACAACTTGTGAATCATGCATGGAAGATATTAGCCACAGATTATCGGTAGAAGACATAAATTGATGGTTCTAGTGGATGGTGACATGGACAGCTTGCATGTTGAGAGAAGTTTAGTGGGTGGTGACTTGGACAATTTACATGTTGAGAGAAGTTTAGTGGGTGGTGACTTGGACAATTTAGTGGGGTGCTTCTATATAGGTTATATAGATATATATCCGTACGGATCGTCTCGTTGACCTCTACGCAATGGTGTAATCCAAGCATGCAACTTATGTATTTGTTTTATACATTTTATCTCAGTATCCAGTCGTGATCTCCTGAAACCAACAATTCACCAAAACTAGTGAAAATAGTTGGAATTAAACCCCTATATCTAGTTTGGTGTTTGTTTTAGGCTAGAGATAATGGCATAAATTTAGCACTTAACAGCCGTCAACAGAAGTGTGTCAAGTTTCTCGTCTCAGCAGTTTTGTACTGCATACTTGGGGCTGTGTCAAGTTCAACAGCGCGTACTTGTCAGGTTCTACTGCATCAACACTGTGGAAACCAGATTTAATTATCAAAAACCTATAACCAATAGTGCATACTTGGGGCTGTGTCAAGTTTCTCATCTAAGCAGTTTTGTGAGGCTTGCGTATTGCACACATACTTGACACTTAGAACTTTTGACAAAAGAGAAATTCAGAATTAAACTCAACTTGGCCAGCCACAACATACAACCAAAACTAACCAAAATTAACATGATTAAGTCGTGAATGCCAAGTATTGGATTCATCATCATTACACACATGATTCACAACTTTATTACAAGAGTCTGATAAAGATAAACAGAACAAAAACCATCATAGTCATATCCTTTATCAACAAAGCATCCAAACTTAGAAACAACACACCTGTTTGACTCAAATACCACCTTATAACCATCCTTACACAGAAGGGATCCGCTAACAAAATTTTTATTTATTGAGGGGACATGTTGCACGTTCTTCAGTTGCACGGTCTTTCCTGAAGTAAACCTCAGATTGATTGTACCAACACCATGAACAGAAGCATTCGAGCTGTTTCCCATCAAAACGGATCCAGTCCTCGCGACCTAGTAAGATGAAAACAAGGAGTAGTCAGCACACACATGTACATTAGCGCCGGTGTCAACCCACCAATTTGGTAAATGACAAACTGAAAGAATGTTGGCACTCTTAAATGACACACTTTTGGTGTTGATTACATAGCGATTTCATGCTTATTCTTATACTAACCCCGCCACTTGGCACTGAAATAACCCTGTTTCCACATGTGTCTTGTATTTCGGAGCATAACGTGTTTTTGTAGAAAACTTGACATATTTGGGCTAGTTTTGGTGATTTGTTGATGGGCTTAAAGCATACATGGGATAACACCGTGGAGAAGGATTAACACGCGAAAGATGAGGTTGATCAATGCCACAAAGGGCCCTGGCCGCCCGGCCCAAGGCCCCCTTAGCCACGCGGCCTGGCCCGTTTCAGGGCCCGATCGTGCTCCCATTTCTTCGAGGCGAAGCGTTCCGCAACCCTAGCCTATATACAAGCCGCCATTCGCCAGTGAGGAGGAGAGCCACCCCAGAGGAGAAGAAGACGTCAAGCAACCACTAGGGATTGATCAAGATCCAGTCTAGAAGCCATCCACAAGGAGGAAGCGGTGCCGGGAACCCTAGCGGAGGCTTAGGCGGTGCTGAACCTTGAGGGACAACGAGGAGATCGTCTTCACAAGGAGTTTACCACCATGATTAGCGCTTCAACATCGATCTACATGGGGTAAATCCTTCGTATGTTCATGGGGTTGTAAGGTGATCTTGAGATGAAATCGTTGAATCCTTGTTTTGATCATTAATCTATCATGTTCTTATGTCTATGTTCTTCATCTATCTCATGCTCTAGCTAGGCTTTGATATGGTTTGCATCACGTGCGCTGCTTCCGTAGATCGTTTTGCCATGAGTATGATCCTCGTAGTTCAGTAGCAGATTACCCTTGTTTGGTCACAGCTTGCAGGGGGGAGGGGGGGGGGAAACTGCTGAGCTTGGTTCGTGTTCGTTATCTTGATAGATTAGATCGGTTCTGTCATGCTAGGCGTTTCATCTACAAGTGATCCTAGACCCAATGAGTATTGTTCCTCATATATTGTGCACATCATCTACTGTTCTTGTTAACCTAGACTAGATTGATCTATTAACAATACTAGATTAGATCAGTGTTATCCTAAACGCTAAACGGTAAACAGTCGGTCACCCACCGTTTAGCTCATTATACGGATTAAACGGCCAATTAAACGGATTAAACGGCCATTAAACGGGCTAAACGGATGATTAAACGGACACAGTTAGGCACTGTGTAGCGTTTAAACGGTCTGTAAACGGGCTAAACGGCCGTTTAGGCGAACAGTGGATTAGATCCTGCACATATCTAAGTCTTTACCAACTCGACTAGTGCTTAGTTAAGCGTAATAACCCACTTGTTCCGTGGATTGATAACCTTGGGGAGTACTCTCTTGAGGGAAGAGCTACAACAGATCCCTATGCTTGCGGTGGATCTTGGTGCGCGTTCGGCGCGCCAACAAAGAACAGTAGCGTGATTACAATACCCGGATGTTCCCATCTCAGTATCGCCAATGACAACGTTAGTAGACTTCTTTTACCCATGTTGCTGCTACTTGTCATTGCGGTCCTTACAGTCATTGGCCCAATGATCAGAACCACCGCACACAAAGCACTTTCCCTTGGTCTTCTTCTTTTTGAAGTTGGTAGTCTGAGTAGCCTTCTATTAAAACTCAGTTTTCCCTTTACCCTTATTCTTGTCGGGTTGAGAGTTCCTCTTCTGCGCTAGAATCTCCCTCATTGCCACGCGCATGAGTGTCCTTTGCTTTCGCCATCTCCTCAACATCAAGAGTGCCGATAAGACTGGCTACAGTAAACTCCTACCTGTTGTGTTTTAGAGTGGTAGCAAAGTTCCTCCATGAGGGAGGTAGCTTGGCAATGATGCCGCCAGCCACAAACTTTTCCGGCAGTTCACACTTGACATTCGCAAGGTCCTTTGCAAGCGCCTATAATTCATGGGCTTGTTCAACCACAGAATGGTCATCGACCATCTTGTAGTCAAATAGTTATTCCATGATATACAACTCATTGCCCGCATCGAATACTTTGAAGTTTGCTTGGAGTGCATCCCACAACAATTTGCCGGAAGGATACCGCATGTAATAATCGACCAAGTTCTCTCCTAAAACACTGATCATGACACCTCTGAACAGGTTATCAGCAGCTATGTACGCTTTGTCCTCATCAACAGTATGTGGTCCACAAGGACGCTCCTGGGCAATGAACCACACGTTCATAGCCCTAAGCCACAGTTCCAGCTTGACAGCCCATCTCTTGTAATTCGATCCACTAAAAACATTTGGTTTCAATTGTCCAGCAAAGCCAACTACTGTAAAAGCCCTATCAGGTTTTTGGATTATTGGAATTGGTGGCATTTTACGGTCCATTTTAATCCAAAATATAAATTTAAACATGACATATATGATAGCAAAATTAAGAGCATGATCCAACGTGTTTATACTGATAAACATAAAGCACACAATGGATACTATGAATTGCAAGAAATGAACCAGCAAGTTTATGAGGGAGTACCCTGAGGCGGCAACGGATGCGCCATTTCTCGACATTGTAATCCAGCTGATGTAGGAGATCAAACGTTGATGTAGTGCAGATGATCGCAGTGCAGATACGCATCCAGGAAGTAGTTGTTCACAACGAGCAATCACGCAGTAGCGCTCCCCAAAAACCTGATCGCCCGTCTATCCGTGCAGATATCAAAAACCTGATCGCCCGTCTATCCGTGCAGATATCGCAGCGAGGCGTGGTTTCGGAGGCCTGCTCTCGCAAATTCTTTGCACGCATAAACTTTCGATGGGAATGTGTTGGCAGCAATAGCAATGAACTCACAAGAGAGAGTTGTGTCTCTTTTTCAATCGGGAGAAAGCATCTCTTTTATAGGCCCTCAAGGAATGAGAAGAAGGAACCTTGAACGTCATGACTCAGGTTAATATGAGTTTATTACCATCAAACCATTTGTTACTTGTAACATCCAAAGTTAATGGTTGGACCATCAACATATTAGTTGTAGGTAACGGACATGGTCTAGTTACTGTGGCAAAACTCAACCATCCTCTCTTCATCTTCACTATTGGGTGAGAATAAAGGTTGGAAAAACTTCCTCTTAACTACAATTTACTCCTAGAATTTATATGTGCCTTGAATTATTAGAGTTCATAATTTCAGTGCATGACTCAAATATATTCAACAAATGATGCCTGTTGGGAAGCAAAGTGACATGCATGATTGTTCTCCTTTCTGGGCACCAGCGCACAAGTTGTGGGCGAAATGCCGGTTAGAGAGCACAAGCAGAACTCTCGAAGAGCAAAAGGGAGTTTTGCCGAACCACAAAAGGAGGTCGAAAGTTCCTAACTAACATGGCCCCACGTTAGGTTATACCCTGTTTTTTTTTAAACCACAGTTGTATTGGATAAAGTCCACCATGTGCAAGCCAGATCATGAGGCCGGAGCCCTGGTCTCTTTTTTCCAAATAATTAAGTATATGCTTCTGCAAAGAAAGACTCGGAAGCACGACGGTCAGTCAACTTAAAGATGAGAGGTCAAGATGTAAGTCATCATCACACATCAGGCTTGATCAACTTATATCTCAGCCAATGAATCTGTCTTCTCTAAGGGGTGACTACTGGTTGCATGGCCAGGAGCGCCAATTTGCAAATTAGCTGGCATGCACTCACGAGCTAGGAAAGCTGGGAGAACGTACTGTTCGGTGGCACCAGCCACCGAGTACTTGGGTGCTCACCTGTCTAATAACTAGGTGATTCCCCATGCACTGCTGCGGGATTTGAAAGAGTTTTTGATAAACAATGAATCATTGTGGTTGTTTAGTTGCTCGTAAAAATAGTGCACTTGTAGAGATTATCCTGAGAGCCATATATATGAGCTATCTCTTGATGAAAATCATAAACTTTTATGTTACTTTTGAATGGAGAAGACATACATCTAATGAGTAGAAAATGTACACAAAGTTGGTAGAGGCCAGATTTTTTCCATTATTTAAAAAATGTTATTTCTAGTTTCTATGTTATTGCTTTCAAACCCACTCTTAGTGCTTGCTAAAAATCATATCATGATAGTGTACTTGTATCTGTATTACAATATCAACTATCTATGTAGGGCATACCCAGTGTCGTAGGCTCCCGCACTATGCGGGGTCTGGGGGCAGGTTGTTTAGCGCACAACCTTTCCTACACATAAATGTGCAGAGGCTCGGGCTTGAACCCTGGACCTTCTGGTCACAGGCGGTGAAGCTCTACCACTGCACCAAAGGCCGCCTTTTATCAACTAACTATGCAAGCGAGGTAAAAATCAATTTAGTTTCCCATCAGCCAATTTCAAACTTTATAAATTTCCTATCAGCTAATTTTTCAGATTTAAATTCACGTTTGAGAATTCAAGATGATGTGCACCACATGAGAGAAATAACAATTAATGCATCTTAGTGGGGTTTTAGTGCATCTTACTGGGTGGTGATGAGGTGGCTTCATGAGAGACGAGAGAACTCTTTAGTGTGGACCAATTATATAAGTTATATAGATAACTAATCTCTCTAGTTAAAAATTTCAAAAATATAAAACATGATATTAACTCATATGTCAAAATGTGTTTGAAAAACATTCATGTATATCTATGAAAATTTATAGTAGATTCACAAATTGATGGATTCCATGTACTTTCACAATGTTATAGCACAGAATTTGAACCGGTTCAAAGGCCCATTGAAATTGATTTTAGAAAACTTTAATATTTACTAGTAAGTTCAATCTCATTCAACAAAACATTGGCCTTGATTCTCGGATACTTTTCACGTCGATGATAGAAAACTTTTGAACTGATTCAAGGAAATCTTCAAATTGATTTGGAAAACTTTAATGTGGATCGGGGACACTTTCTAACTTATTGGAGAAAACTTTCGAACTGTACAAGAAACCTTCGACGAAGTTACCTGGAAAACACAAAAAGCGATTGTAGATAACTTTGAACAAATTTAATAAGGACACGGCTAACTTACGGCCGGCCGTATTTTAGGCCGGTCGGACGGCCTTTCCTATTTTAGTAACAATCAACATTTGGTAGGTCCCTCCACGGTCGGATCTTCCTTTTATGTTTCTGGCGGCAAAAAAGCAGCACGCCGCGCGCCAAAAGAAAAGGTCGCGCCAAAAGAAAAGGTCGTTGACTCCGATCCCGGACCGTGCATGGGCTTCCCACTTCCGATCCGTCCCCACTCTCCAGAAAAGCAAAAAAAATCACAGGAGAGGAAGCAGATCTTCCTCGTGCATACCAGCCGCAAAAAAGGAGGCGGCGGCAGACAGCGAGATGAAACCACAGAGGATTTGGGGGAAGAGAAGCAAAACACACATCTGGAGACACCCGAGAAAATGTAGATCAACGAATCCACCACAGAAAAAAGACTGCAGATCGCATCGGTTCCAAAACGAGGTATGTGCGCAGGGGCATTGGCACACATGAAAAAAAAGGGTTTTCAGGTTTTTTGCCGGCTTGTTTTTTGGATGTTATCATATTAGATTCCTGGGATTGATTTCAGATTTGTGCAAAATAGCTTCCATAGGTCCTCTGATGTGCTTCATGCCTATCAAACTACTTGTGTCCCACCTCCCTGTACTTCTGGGGCTTGTGTTAATATCTGCAAGTACATAGCAAGAACTGGGTTACATGATAGCCTGAGGGATAATATATGTCAATACATGAAAGTTGCTTAAATAAATACATTAGAATGATATGATATGAGCACATAACTGCTTCTGTGAGAGTACCATAGTTACTTATGTTATCGGCACATTTATTTTAGCTTGTGTGTACAGAGACTACTCTACTGATAATGTGTGCAGGTTAATAAAAAGAAGTATGGATTTAAATGAGTTGCCTCCAGAATTTGATTTTGACTTTATAAATGATTCAGCTGGAAATCCTTCTTATTTCACTCAGCCAGTTCTAGATGACAGTTGTTTTGCAGTCAATGAGCAGATTGGGATCCATCAGAATCAGGTCACATTGGGGGTGGCTAGTGGTGCTAGTGCCCAAGCTACATTTGCTGCTGGTGAAGCTAATGGTGCTATTACCGGACCTGAAGTTGCTACACAAAAAGAGAGTTGTTTATTGAAACAAAAATGACATCATATGATGGATGCATTTAGGCTAGCAGGGGGGCATACCTCATTGGATGATGTTAGCTGCCTTGATTGATGCTTCTGTCCTCTAGTCATTTTGTACCTATTTGTATTAAGCAGCTGGTTTTATTTCAAAATGGAAACGCAACTGTATACGCTATTGTAAGTAGTTGAAAATAATATTAAACGCGACTATTGTCATATAAAAAGCAGTTTTATTAATTTCCTAAAACAGGGTTTTGTGCTTGTTATATGGGAGCTGCAGGGGAATGTACGTGGTTTCAGGTAATTCAGATGCATGGGAATCCTAGTTGATGGAAAAAAAAGGATGTAGGGTATATATTTTTAATGGAAACGCAACTTATATGCTATTGTAAGTAGTTGAAAACAATACTAAACGCGGCTATTGTCATATAAAAAGCAGTTTTAAGAATTTCCTAAATCAGAGTTTTGTGCTTGTTATATGGAAGCAGCAGGGGGAGTGTGCATGGTTTCAGATAATTCAGATGCATGAGAATGCTACTTGATGAAAAAAAGATGTAGGGTATATATTTTTAAAATGGAAACACAACTATATACGATATTGTAAGTAGTTAAAAACAATTTTAAACGCGACTATTGCCATACAAAAAGTAGTTATAAAAAATTTCCTAATTCCAGTTCTCTGCTTGTTGCATGGAAGCAATAAGGTAGTGCGCATAGTTATCATATCGCTCCAGTTAAAATGTGAGTCAAGACATGCTTTTAGGAGGCGCCTTATAACGAAAAATTGAATTAACAGCTACAACAAAAAAAGAAAAAAATGCTAGATACAGTCAATTGCTTTGACATAGTAGTCTGCAGAAATTAAACTAACATGCTTTAAGGTATACCGCATTGGGGGGCTGCTACGCGAGCTGGTGCCCAGTTATGAACTCCAAGCATTGTACGGATTGTGTTGTTGCAGCTTGATGTGAGGTTATTATGAGAGCCGCCATTCCATCGAATAGGTGAAAAAAGGTTTTAAAAACTATAAAAATCATCAGATGGGCTGAAAGAAAAAACAAAGTATAGTAAAAAATATGAATCAAACTGTAAAACGTGCACTTGGAAAACTAATTGGGAGCCTAATTATAACTGTGATGGGTAACAAAAAGTCACATTCAGAGGGCAGTACTTTGAATGTTACTACTTCTATAAAAACAGCATGTATGCAGGAAAAAAGTCACGTTCAAAAAAATCATGGGGGTGTGTTGCAATCATTGGAAAAAAAAAGTCTTGCTTGCTAGTTAGACTGACTAAAAGCTACTAGTTTAATTAAGGAACACATACCCGTAACCCGTTTCAAAAAAAGAGCAGTATAGTCTAATACACAACATATGACAATCTAGTGCGCAATTTTTAGTAATATACTACACAATAATGATAATCTAGAAGCAAATTATTATAACCTAATAAAAGAATTTAAGATTTTCAAGTACGTAATTTATGATTTTTGAATACGCAACTTATAATAATGACATACGCAACATATGACAATCTAGTGCGCAATTTGTATTAATATGCTACACAATTTATGATAATCTAGAAGCAAAATTATGATAATCTAATAAAATAATTTAATATTTTTAAATACGCAATTTTATGGTTTTATAACGACAAAGTATGGTAAGCGATTTATATCCTGTTATGTCATAGATTGTTGCTTACCTAAATTTGTTGCGTAGTCTAATTGAATCAATGGAATTGCCTAATAACTATTCCTGCTACCTGAAAGGGAAGACAACAATGGTTATTCCCTGCTAGGGCTTCCCTGACGCTGTCTTTTTGCACATTCAAAAATTCCGAACAAAATGCAGAAGAAAGTGTAGAATGTTGACAAGTAAACTTATTATTTGTATCTGCAAAAATGCTAGACCCTATAAACTGTACATACGCAGCTATGCAAGAAAAAAGTGAACTGAAACTAGTAAATGCACACATTTTGTAGCCTTACTTTTGAAAATTGATATCAAATGAATTAGACAGAAGCATATCTAAAAGACATAGATGCATTGTTATCTCCTCGCAAATCTTTCTTTCCGTGTTCGAAGGCATGTATCTTAACATCCAGAAGGCACTATCACCTGCCTTTAACTCTAAAAATAATAGTGGTCTACCTAACTCTAAAATCATGAAACCAAGGGTAATAAATAATGTAGCCATAGCTAAAAACAATATGGTAACCATCCATATGAATTAACATGTAGTTTGACAAAAAGATAACTCAAAATGTTGGGTGATGAACTTGCCACTTTCGAGACAGATGGGAACACTGAGGCCATATGTGCTGCTCTTAGAATAATGCTCCCATAGATGCTTGATAGCGAAGTAGTCAGACCATATGTACGCAGTTGCCAAACATTGTTTGGACCTTGGAAAAATATAAGGAAAAACAAACATATATTGACATTGCTCAGAATAGGGCCTTGTGCTGGTAACAGCTTAGAACTTTGAACAAAAAAAAAAGATTGTTAATGTCAATCACTACAAAGTATCATATAAGTAAGTGAAGGAAAATAAATATGAACAGAGTAAGAACATTTCTAAAACTGTTACTTTCAGTTTTGTAGCATTGAATGAAATCTCTGAGCTGTAATTTTAGCTATAATTTTCTACTCAACTGGATAGAGAAGATTATTGGCACCAATTATAACAAGATTGCTCCAAAAGGCATATTATTCGCCACAAGAAACTCATATGAATGTACAAGTTGAAAAACGATAGTACAAATCCAGATAGAAATGGTGGTGAGTGCATTGAAGATAGAAGCCACGCTTGCATTGAAGATAGAAGCCACGCTATTTTTCTTGGTCCCGGTACCAGCTAAATTTATTGTTGCCATTTTCATAAGGTCTGAACCAGAGAAGATATAAAAACAAAAATTAGCATAGATCCATTTCCAGTGCAATTTGATTCGGCTAGCACTCTATGGGCTACTGGATGTTGTTGAATCTGTGCAGGCAAACTAAGTTAATTGTGTCTCAAAGTGGGTGAATTAGATTGGAAAACTCACGCACAAGAAAAAGCAAACTTTACATCAGGGATGAGCACGCATCTGTGATCTCACTGTGGCACAGTTAACTCAACAACTCGAACGGGTCACTAACCATGAGGAAGGTGAAGTCCGTGTCAGTAGCCTCTAGCAGCACCTGGTTGACACATTCCTCCCCCATCTCTCAGTCGGCCAAGATCTCCTTACCCCTACAGCTTCTCCTGGACACAACATAGAAGCAAACGACAACCTCTGTGAGCAACACATCGAACAAGCCACACAAGCATTTGCTCGAACAGGTTGTGGGTGGACAACAGAAGGAGGACGTACCAATTTGGCGAGCGCCACCAAGTCGAGGACAAGGGAGAGGAGGAAGTTGCCATGTAGATCGTGGAGCAGGTGCCCACGACCTCGTCGCCAGCCATTCAAAAAAAATCCCCGAACCCTAACCCTTGACCCAAATCTCCAAACCTTAACAAAGCCATGCCACAATCTGAGAGAAAGAGGAGAGGAGAGGAGGAGGAGGAGGGGAAACCCACCGGGGGAAACCACGTCGTCCCCGGCAATCGGCCATCGGAGCTTGCTGCACGAATCAGTGGGGGACTGGAGAGAGAGAGAGGAGACTGGGGAGACAGCGCGTGCGCAAGTGGAGTGGTCAAGAGGAAGACGCCAGACAAGAAAAGGATAAGGTCGTGCGAGAGAGCCTCCGATCAATAACGGACGACGGATAGAGCCGGTCGTTCCAGAGAACAAAATTACGGCCGGTTGAAATAAAGTCATTACCATTTAGTAATCACAAAGTAATAGAAAAAATATAAATTTACTTTGTAAAACTTTTGTTACATCTCCACACATGGTCCATGGCTTGAGTGTGACTTTGGCAGCCCAAAAAATAAACCATGTGGGGTCCACAGTCCTTATCTTTTCCATATATCTTGGCTATTCTTGTGCGTGCGTTAGTTCTGAGAATATAAGGAGAAGTAAAAGGAGGCGGCAAATCTCATGATGCCATACAGGCAAAGCATCACATATTGTTTGAATCATAAAGTACTCATGATATACATCTAACATCTATGGTTTCCAGTTTTCATGAAAAGGCACGCATGGTACCGATTAGGGACTTGGGCCGTGCCGTGTCGGGTCAGAACTTTTAGGCACGCTAGGCACGTCGTGCCGTGCCGGCATGGCATGACTTGTCTTTTACTCGGCCCAAGCACGACCCATGGCACATCGACACGCCTTCGTGCCGTGTCAGCCCAAGCACGGCCCTCAAGATATATGTGTTCGTTTTTTATTTATACTCATATTGTTACATATATATAGTTATACATCGATAGGAAAGAAAATAATTTATAAAATTAGTGAAAATAAATTTTAATGGTGAAGACATTCTAGGTGGATGTTAGGATTTCCCGTAGTTATACAGATGGAACATTATTCATTTTATGAATGTGCATTGCTAGAATTCTTACTCAAAAGGTTGATTTTCTTCCGTCATATTAATTATGTTAGACTTATAAAAGGTAAAATGAATGATATAAGAACAACATACTATAGATGTGTGGATGGGCCATTTTCGTGCCGTGCCAGCCCATGCACGGCCCAAGATACGTGCCGTGTCGTGCCACCCTTCGTGCCGAGAATCCAGGCACGGCACAGCCCTCGCGTTCGTGTCGTGCCGGCACGGCCCAAAATTTATCGTGTCGTGCCGTGCTTCGGGTTGTGCCAAAATGTCATGCTTCGGGTGGTCCACGATTTGCACGGTCCAAGTCCCAGCTCTAGTACTGATGCATGTCACACGGATACTTTGCGTTTGTTATTCTACTATTTGATTAATTAGATTTGAGACCATGCCGCCCTTTTCTTATTATTTAACATTGACGATTGAGTCTTCCATGAATTGAGGATCTTTATAGTTACTGGTAAGTGCGCCACACATCATGCTCCTAGTGACACATGAAGCTATGTTTCGCTGAAAAATAAAAATCAAATGATACATGGGATAGACACCAACAACTTGAATAATGGACTATATGCCTTCATTTACATGTTCGGTAGTTAAAATTTTCAGTAGAGATGAGGCGGGAGCCACCTATGACTATCCAAGAAGTTGCTTGGCAGGAGCTTGTCCACTACGATTGCCAGGACTAATATATGGAGATGAGCTAGCCTATTGATCCTTTAATAAAAAGTTGTGATGCCAAGGTTCTCATTTTTCTGTAAGTTTCACTACAGGAAAAACAAGCATCAGTACGGTTATATGGCCCTGTTGGAGCAACTCTAGCCCAGCCCTTATATATGAGCCTCTACTTTGCATTTTTAGTGGGGCAGTAAAAGTTTAGAGGCTTAAAATTTTCTTCCTACTCCAGCCAACCCGACTAAATGAAGGCCCTCAAATCAATCTGACGAGCGGGTCCCATGGCGTCCACCCCGCTCTCTCCCTCCGCCGTCGCCTGCTCTCCCCCGCGCCCCTGCGCCGCCGCCGCGCGCGCTCGCCTCCCCGTCGCGGCGAGGATGGAGTTGGACGCCGGCGTCGAAGAAGAAGGGAGGCCGCGTCGGCCCGGTCTGTTTCGGCCCGTTCCGCGCCGGCCGGCGCGGGTCTGCTTCTGCACGGGCGTGATCTTCATGACCTCGTCCTTGAGCCCCGGGACAAGGGTCTCCACGATCTGGTGCTCCTTGACAGGGAGCGGGTGGATGTAGATCTCCTCGATCTTGCTAAACATGTTCTCCTTCACGAGGCAGCCGAGCTTGGTGACCTCCTGGCGCGTGGTGGCCGCCGCGGTCGCCACGCCCGCCGCGGTCGAAGCCCGGGCGAACCCGCCGCGCTCGCCACCGCGCTCGTCGCCACACTCCGCCATGGCTGGATGAAGGGTTGGGGGGTGGTGGGT
Organism: Urochloa ruziziensis; assembly: GCA_015476505.1. Taxonomy (NCBI): domain Eukaryota; kingdom Viridiplantae; phylum Streptophyta; class Magnoliopsida; order Poales; family Poaceae; genus Urochloa; species Urochloa ruziziensis. The sequence goes on along the minus strand of CM027120.1, from coordinate 12,669,438 downwards.
GCCCGCCGGCCGCGCCTGCTAGGCCGCACCCGCGCCGCCGCGCGCCGGCCGCACCCCACGCCAGCCGCATCCGCGCTGCCGCACGCCGGCTGCACCCCGTGACGCCGCGCCCGCCGGCGCGCTCGCGAGGCGGCGCCCCGGGAGGCCGCACCTGAGCCGAGCGGAACAGAGGAGGAGAGATGAAAAAAATAGTGGTGGGGCCCATAGTTGGGGAAATAGAGGGCCTCCATTCCTAGGGGCCCTGGATCAAAATTTGGAGGCCTCCATTCCTAGGGGCCCTGGATCAAAATTTGGAGGCCTCCATAAAATGGTAGCCCGTTTAGGGGCCTGACTGGAGTTGATTTTTTTCACTTGGGAGACTAAAATAGGTATAGAGGCCCATTTGAGGGCTGTGCTGGAGTTGCTCTTAGTGCCGGTTTTTGAACCGTTATTGACTGGTCTGTACTAAAATACAAGGCATTTAGTACCGGTATTGGCTGGTCGGTACTAAGAGAGATATATAGTATCGGTTGGTACCAACCCGTACTAAAATCTCACTCAAGCTTGCTGCTGCCCCCTTTTTTTTCTTTTTTTATTATTCTTCATCACAGATGTTGATTCCACGATTCACAAAGGATGCATCAAAATTCAAGAGGAATGTTTTTCTCATTGGATTGAAATTACACATCAAAATTCATATGTACATGCGGCTCATACATCACATATATCCTTTAGCCCTATTTTACACAGAAAGCAAAAGAGAAAACAAAACATCAATTAACATGCATGGCTCGTTCCTCTTGACAAGAACGGCGATTCTGCATGCTGCAGGTCCAGCCGTTCAGATGAACAACGGTGGCCGCTGCTGAATCTTCTCTTCTGCATAAAGAAAATCCTGAGAAGAATCAACAGGCACACGACTGAAATAAACGATGAAGAAATGCAGTTTGGATCTTGGATCTCAATGGAAAATTGATTTGGTTTGTAGGAGAAGCAGATCTAAAATCATTCAACGCACCTGTACGTGCACGCATATTTGCAGGAGCTCACAAGAGCCATGGCCGGGACGCGCCTGCCTCAGCTGCCTGGACGTGTCGGCCTGCGCGCGGTGCCACCTCTGCAAAAGGCGTGTAGAACCGGTACTAACGTACACGGACAAATGTGAAGTTTTCTAGTAGTGTACAATATTTAAATATTGCACTTGTACATAGTGTGTTTATCTTTTCTATAATTCCCCATATGTTCTTTATATGACTGAAATCTAGCAAGCGAAACTTCGTGTGGTAAAATTAGAACCACAAAGAAAAACCTTAGTGTATATGTAGATACAAACAATGTAGAATTTTACATATCGAGCTTATATTCTTTGAACGCAAGTTCAAGCCATGTCTGAAGGTGTCTCAATCTTTAAACTTCCCAAGAAACTTCATTAGCTTTATACCAGGGCAGTGTTTCATGGCATGGCAGGGATGACACATCCCTTCTGATGACTAGTGGCGTTCCTGCAGCGTGGAATGGACTGGACTACACTAACACTATCTTAGCTTGAAGCAGTCTCAAATCATAGGGCTACTCCCCAATCACTAATCTGTGGCTTGGCTTGTGTATAAGGCAATGGTACACACCTTATGGGCCTTTAAGATTTATTGGTCCATATATGTTGGCCTCTTTTTTCACTTAAAGCTCATAGATCTATCATTAAAGTTAGTGCATTTCAAAGACCATATTGCCCTCCAATAATTACTGTATTTATGTTAGTTTGCTTGTTTGGCTTGTAAAGTGTCTTGAATAGGAACGGAAAGCAAAAAGTGGCACTACAATTGCCCTATGATTCACCCGCAAAGAAAAAAAATTGTTGTATGATTCATATTCGGTAGAAAGGGGAGAAGTACGTGTTCATGACTTATATGGCAGTACGCTGTAACAAGATTCCCCTAGAATCTCACATGACCCTACATTACCTTTTCATTGAACTAAAGATTCCCCGTACCAACTGAATACTATAAAATAATTTGTCTTTGAGATTGTGCATTGGTAGTATATAATCACAACATGGGAATATCAAGCTAAACAGATCAAGACCGCAGGTCTCGCTACTCAAGCACGCTTCCGCACTTCCTGAGGTTCATCTCCAATCTTAGTCGATGATATCTTATTTTCGTTCGCACGGTTCAGTCAATTTATCTTTGTTTCTTGTCGTGTTTTCAAAGTACGTGTTCCCTACAAACAAAGTGTTCATTTTGATTTTATTGCTTTTTTTGAGCCAAGATTTTATTTTATTCCTATCATGTCTCGGTACTAATTCCAGTGGAAAAATAGAGAAAAAATATCAGGATATTAATCGTCCAGTAGTCTGCAATTTTATGCTACAACTCTACAAGAAAGAATAGGTTGAGAATATACCCAGCTTTACTGCAAGTTATATAGTGCTATCATGTTACGAATGTATGGTTTCACATTTAAACTATAAGTAGATGACATATTGTCATCTACCAATACCATACTGAAAAAATTTCAGCACTTAACCTAGAAACCTTGTGCAAGGAGGAAAATGAGAATTTGAATTGATTTTTTTACTTCTCTTACAGAATCTCTCTTGTATGCCCAAACTAGTTCGATTTTTACATGTCGATAAATTCGAGTTCTTGAACCGTTGATTACCTATATTTATTTATTCACATGATGGATTTTTGTATTAAAGGTATTCCTTTTATTTGTCGCAGATGGCTGATCAGGTGGCTTCACAGGTATTGGAACTCGCGCATATGGACAGTGCAATGAGCAACACCTCATCAGCACTAGCAAGTGCCGCCAATGTAGTTAGCGAGGTGCCGTTGATTACAAGAAGCAGATCTAGCTCGTCACGAGGAGCACTAATGGACGGAGGCCTCCTCGAAGCTGCAACGTCTGGCGATGCCAAATCCATGAAGCAGCAGCTAGCTCTTCATGACCCTGCCGTGCTATTCCGGACAACTCCACAGGGGAACACCTGCCTCCACATCGCCTCCATCCATGGCCACGAGGAGTTCTGCAAGAATGTCCTGATGACGCTTGAAAATTCTCAGGAACTCCTCTCCGCCGTGAATGGAGATGGCGAGACGCCACTGCTCACCGCTGTGGCAAGGGGCCATGCCTCTCTAGCTTCTTTTTTACTTAGGTCCTATCGTGCTGAGCATCTGAGTGAGATGATCTTGAAGAAAGACAAGCGCGGATGCAACGTGCTGCACCACGCCATTCGCGGAGGACACAGGGAGCTCGCTCTCGAGCTGATAGAAGAAAAGCCAGCCCTGTCGAAACATGTGAACATGTACGACGAGTCACCCATGTTCATGGCGGCAATTAGAAATTTCACAGACGTGGTAAAGAAATTGTTGAACATTTCTGATTCAGCTCGGACAGGACCCTTTGGCTTCAATGCACTACACGCTGCCGTCAGAAATAGCAATCCAGGTGAGACTTACGGGTACTGGAATAATTAGGATTACAGAAGTTATTACAATCTTGACAGTAACTTTCTATCTAATAACTTTGTTACAATTCCCCGGTTTTCATTGTTCCATATAGTGTGTTGCTAATCATGTTTTCGTCGTTTGTTTTGCTTTCAGAAATCGCTAAAGCGATTATAGCTAGACATCTACCTCTAATGAGACAAGAAAATAATAATCATCTTACTCCAATACACCTTGCTGTATCTGATGGTAATGTTGAAATGGTATCAGCAATGTTGGAACAAGATCAGTCTTTAGGTTATCTTAGCTACGAATCTGGCAGTCCTCTTCTCTGTGTCGCAGCATCCAAGGGCCATGTTGGCATTGCTCAAGAGCTTCTTAAACATTGTCCTGATGCTCCTTATTGCGATGCAACGGGCTCCACGTGTCTTCACGAAGCTGTATTATCTGGTCAGGCGGAGTTCGTAGAATTTATCATGGCATCACAACAGCTTCGGCAACTCGTTAACATGTTGAATGGAGAAAGAGAGACTGCTCTGCATCTCGCAGTCAAAAAGAGCGATAAGATTCATAAGAAGATGGTCGCTGCTCTACGGCTTCACCAAGACATAGACGACACAGTTCTTAATGGCAATGGTATCACCGTATTACAAGATGGCGTCCACAAGGTGAATCCTTTAAACCCAGTACATTTTTCTTTTCATATGTCAATCCGCTAATTAAAATGCTTTAGGGCAATTTATATTTTGATTTACTATGGCAAGACGCCACGGGCCTTCCATTCCCTCCATTATGCTCTTCTGAACTTCAAAAAATAAGCATAACTAATCAGTTACAACTAACAACATGTATCACGATGCCAACTTCTACCCAATTTCCTATTATCTTCGCGATATTTTTATTTAGATTATTTACCAACCATTGGATATAAAATATTGGGACCATTTTATTTATTAAGTTATAGTGTTTGCGTCTATGCACTTTCTTGAATTGTAATTGTAATTTAGTTTTTTGCTAGAATATTCTATAATAGAAATTTATGGTCAAAGTTTAGATAGTATTAAAACAGTACTGGAATTTACGTGCAACAATAAGAACCAATTCAAACAAGTACTCACTTGTACCTAAAAGTACCTGCTGTTTTGAGTAAAAAGTTAAATTAAATCAATGGTTGATCCCCCTATCTTTGGTATTTGGTCCCACAAAGTTGATACTTTTGGTACCTATATCTAGGTATTCCCTTTGTTTCCACCGTCCGATTTTTCGGAGTGGATGTCTCTCATTAATCTTAATCATTCTATAATTTTTCTTAACTTTAGATTACGATGAAGGAATCATAGATATTACCAATGTTTGCACCTAATTCAAAATATATAGAATATGATCTCACAAAGTGTTTTAATAGATACGTGTGATAAATACTGTAAAGTACTATCTCCATTCCAAATTATAGATCGTTTTGACTTTTCTAGATTCATCTAGATAAATGCTATTCTAGATTCATAGCAAAACCTATGAATCCAGAAAAGCCAAAACGACCTATAATTTGAAACAGAGAAACTAATATTATTTGTTTCCTTTACGAGAACCAGGGATGGACGATAGACGTCTCCAGGTCCTGTTATGATGATTTATCTATTCTCTTCGTTTGCAATAGATCGCGGCCGGCCCCGTTATCACTGGTCCACTACCAGGGATGGACGATAGACGTCTCCAGGTCCTGGAAGCAGCCACATCTGGCAACGGCGATTTACTAAGGCACCTGTTTCGTCTTGATCCGGTGCTCCTGCTCTCAAGAAACCCACATGGGAACACCTGCCTCCACATCGCCTCCATGCACGGCCATGAGAGATTCTGCAAAGACGCCATTGCCCTGAACTCGTCTCTCCTCGCTGCCGTCAACATTGACGACGAAACACCCCTTCTCATCGCCGTGACCAGTGGCCATGTTGCTTTAGCTTCGGCTTTACTCGTCTGCTGCCACGAGGAGGAGCAGCTGGGCAGAGCCATCTTGAAGCAAGACAAGCAGGGGTGCAATGCCCTGCACCACGCCATCCGTAGCGGCCACGGGAAGCTGGCGCTGGAGCTAATAGAAGAGGAGCCAGGTTTGTCCCAAGCTTGGAACAACAGCAACGAGTCGCCCATGTTCATGGCGGTGAGAAGAGATTTGACGGTTGTCTTCGAGAAACTTTTGGGGATTCCCTTTTCTGCTCACTGTGGAACTAGGGGTTATAATGTCCTGCATGCTGCCGTTGGTAATGGCAATCCAGGTGAGACTTCCTAAATGTAAATGCAGTAACAGTGATAATGTTACATCGACTGGGTAGCACTATATGGAGTTGCAACATGTTCTCTTATATCACACAGAGTCAATCACTCATTTTTTTTATTAACAACTAGCATAATTGTGTGTTTTTAGATATGGTTAGAAGGATAATGGTGGCACGTCCTTGGTTGGCCAGAGAAGAAGATTTGTCCCGGAAGACTCCAGTACATACGGCTGCCTACGAGAACAAGACTGACATCCTGCGATTATTCCTGGAAGAAGATAGGTCTTTGGGGTATCTGAACCCGACAAGTGGTGATCCTCTTCTTTGTACCGCGGCATTTGTTGGCCATGTTGGTATTGCTCAAGAGCTTCTTAAACATTGCCGGGATGCTCCATTTCGCACGCGGGCAAATGGTTGGACATGTCTTCACACAGCTGTTTACCACGATCAAATGGAGTTTGCAAAATTTGTCTTGCGGTCGCAGAAACTCCGGAAACTTATTAACATGCAAGATAAAAGTGGAGAAACAGCTTTGCATCTCGCAGTCAGAAAGTGCAATCCGAAGATGGTAGATGCTTTACTGCATCACCGTGACATAGATATCACTGTCCTTAGCAGAAGTGGTCAAACTGCAACCTGGGTGTTGTTTAATACCTCCGACGAGGCCAAGACGTTAAACTGGGTACGTATTTGTTTCTCATATTACTGTCCTTTCAAAACGTAAGGAAAAGGTGTAAAAAATTTAATTTACTAAAGTATTTTGAACCACCCATCCATCACACCCTCTTTGACTTCTAGACCCATGCACAAATAAAAAAATGGATTACATATAAACTGTACAAACTTATTATCTGATGACACCACTACGCAAACAAATTTCAAGATCCATAATAATGAAGCATTGAAATACATGGGACTATTCATATTATGAAGTATTTTAAATTTATTGCATCTAACTGAGAATAAGATAAATGGGATCTCACAGGGACATTAACAGACACATAAAAACAGACTTCGGCATGTTGATATATACTTAGTGCTCTGTTTATCAAGGAGCACACTAATATTCCATTCCCTTGGTGTGCCAAATTATAGATGTTTTTCTATTTATAGATTCGTACTTTTCACAAATGTATCCAGACACAGTGTATACATCGGTGGATAGCTAAAACTATGAACCCATAAAAGCTAAGAGAATCTATAATTTTGAGGTGAGGAAGCAGCATTCTTTTTCTTAACAATAATAATGTTGTAGAATTAGTTTTCCTAATGAGCGCAAGAATATTAAGTTTAATCAGTGGGTTTACGACACCTATCTGTTTTACGATGATTGAATGGTACCAAGAGGTACCGGGAGGAACCTTTGCTATTTTGGTATGGATCCTATACCTATATTGGTACCCTTTTGTAGGTAGCTCTTGGCTCCTATTATGTTTCAGCCGTTGATTTCAGCCTGATGGACGATCCTTATTTGTTTCAAGTATTGTAAAATTGCTCATATATAGTTTATAAAATTTCCCCTATTCCCTGAGTACTAGATTACTTCATTTACTATGACCTGTTGCAGAATGAAGTGTACATGCTTATGCTGAAGGCTGATCCAAAAATTGCAACATCTACTGATAATCTTCATGGAGCTGTCATGGATGAAGTAACTAATGCATTACGGAAGGATGCCAAGGCCCTGACTGAAAAATACACAAACAATACTTCTCTTGTGGCAATCCTCATTGCAACTATTACCTTCGCTGCAGCTTTCACTTTGCCAGGAGGATATAGTAGTAATGCAGATAATGAGGGGCATCCCATTATGGCAAGGAAGGTTGCCTTTCAAGCATTCTTGATCTCTGATACTTTGGCGATGTGCTCCTCACTTGCTGTTGCCTTCATATGCATTATCGCAAAGTGGGAGGATTTTGAGTTCTTGCTTCACTACAGATCTTTTACTAAAAAGCTTATGTGGTTTGCGTACATGGGAACCACCATAGCCTTCTCAACTGGTTTATACACAGTTCTGGCCCCACGTCTCCTTTGGTTGGCTGTTGCAGTTTGCGTTCCAACGGTTTTATTGCCCATTTTTACTATGCTGCTAGGAGAATGGCCCATCTGGAAACTCAGAATCCAGCTGCGCCAGAATTTCAAGTCGGGTCTCCTTGATATGGTTTAATCTCATTGGCATCCATTATTGTTTCTACCAACTTATTTAATAAAAATAGTATGACCATGTAATTTGTATGATGCTTGACTAAAGATGTTCTCTTTTTGTAATATCTTTCACTCGAAGTAAAGCCTGAACTATGTACTTGCACATGTATGATGTTAAGCTATGTAGATTTGTGATTATTTTTTCTGGATTTAGGGCCTGTTTGTTTAAGCTTCTGGCGAGCTTTTCGTGAATAGCTTTCCATACATCGGAAAGTCGGAAAGCTACGAAACTGGAAAGCTAGAAAGCTCACAGAAAGAGGCTTCTGGCTTTCCAGTTTCAGAGCTTTCCGACTTTTCGATATATGGAAAGCTATTCATGAAAAACTCGCCAGAAGCTGAAACAAACAGGCCCTTAGACTGCCTGTATGTTCTATTCTGTACATGAGGCATTGCGTAGCTACTCTCTCCCTCCCTCATCCCAACCCTCCCACAATCCCCGTTCCTCCCTGCCTCCCTAATGGAGAAGAGCAGCGCCAGGCAGACAGCTCTTGCTCTACCTCCACAGTTGCGGAGGCTATACATGCTTGCTCTTATTGGAGAAATATTGCACACTTGATCTACTCTGGATGCATGAGAACAACGGGAGCAAAGAGGGATTAGAAGGGCCGCACGAAGAGATGATGCAGTCAACCTTCACCAACAAGCCAGGCAAGGGGGCGAAATATGGACTCAACCCCAATAGAGAGCAGCTGCATCAAATTGGCATCAGTCAAAGTGGAGCGGCAAGGGTAGAGGGTGGAGGGTGGTGGGGGCGGGGGGGGATGCATTTGGACTGCAATGACCGTGTTATGCGCAACGAGGAGGCCGCACTACTACACAAACCGGCATCACAGCCGGTTCGCAACCCCCATCACAGCCGGTTTTGGGGGGCGGCTGAGATAAAGCGTTTCAAAAACCGGCTGTGATGGGGGGACTATCACAGCCGGTTTTTGTCTAGAACCGGCTGTGATAGTGGGGTGATCACAGCCAGTTTTTTTCTAGAACCGGCTGTGATGGGGGGATATCACAGCCGGTTCTAGGCTATGGCCGGCTGTGATAGGCCCCCTATCACAGCCGGCCATAGCCAAGAACCGGCTGTGATCTTTTTTTTTTTCATTTTTCATATAGCAAATATATTTCGCATATATATATCAAATATTCCATAAATATCAATCACATATTCAGAACCCACATATAAAGCACGATGTATCCAAATATAACATTTTAACGAAACCATCTGGACGTTATCACATTAAGTTCATACACATCAAGTTCAATACATGCATATCAAGTTCCGCTACGCTACGAGTGCATGTCAAATATATTACAAGTTCCATCTAGTCTCACGGCTTCATAATGTTGTATTCTCCATCTTCGGCTATAACATGTTCGAGAATGAACCCGGCAAGCTGTTCTGAAAGTGCAATTATCTTGGTCGCAATCATCGCGGACACACCAACCTCGGCTTCCTGCAACATGAGTGAGAGCGAAGCAAGCACATGAGTAGTGAAGTAAGAACATGAGTTAGTGAATCAAAAATGCATTAACATATATGGCTAAAACTATTGAGAAAGTAAAAGACGATACGAACCCTAGTTAGGTTCACATAAAGCGGTAAACCCCCACAAACAGCGCTAAAGTCGTCACCAGTGTAGCAGTGGATGTAGTGCATGACATAGTACCCGCAGTGATTGTTTCCCATCGGCTGCTTTTTAATCCACTTTGTAGATGATACAGTGAATTTATCTGTGACGAAGGGTCTATGCAACCCTTTGTTTTCCTTTTTCTTGCAATACATTTTGAAAGCCCTACAGGACATTTTCGGAGTGAATGTGATCAGGCAGATGCAATCAATTTTGATCCAAAAGAGTGATTTGTCTATACTTACTTGTTTAGTACTTGAATGAGTGGATCGATCATATGAAGAGGCCTATCTTTTGAGTCATAAACCTTGATGGAACTTTGAAGAATGCAAATATCCAAGAGAACATAATGGCCGCTGTAAACCAAAGGGTGAAACATGATCATTTTTGCCGCGTAACTAACAACGGTTAGATAAAGGAGAGATGAAATGTAACTAGGAACACACTTACAGGAAGTTGTACGGTAGAAGTATGCTTTCCTTCATTTTAAGAAGGCAAAAAGCATTGTACAAATAATGCATGGTATCAACATTTGCAAAATTCTTCTCATTTACTGCAACAGGGTCCAAGAAGGCTATGTCTTTAATCCCACGCTCTTTTAACAAGTGGGACTCCATCCTAAAAAAGATCTAGTTGTAAAATGCATTGTGTTGAGCAAAAGAAGTGAACAGAATGTACATCAGAAGAGAATACTTACAAGCACCACAGGAAGAGGATGTTGACCTCGAGAGCATCTTGCTGGTACAACTCAAATAGAGACTTGTATTCGAGGTACCTGTCGTGACGAGGACTGCCTTCAATTATTTGGCCAAAGAATTCCTTTGGGTACCTCACTCCAAAGTAAATGCCGGATTGACGTTTGTACCAATCATGCAAATTCCTCATCTTCATCGGTAGGCCAGGCAATTCTTCTGGGCAAACTAGGTCTTTCCCGTGCTCAAACGTCCAAGCTAATTTTGTTGGAGCAGTGACAAGGTAACCATCTTCCTTCGCTATATTGTCCAAGTCTTCCTCAGTCATGCCACCTTCCATGCAAAATTGAGCTTTAATTGATTTCTCCTGATCAAGGTTATCTTGGTGCTTCAGCTTGCTAAATTCCAACATTGACTTCTTAGCAGTGATTTGCTCAAAGTCTGTCTTTGGCGGTTTGTTATTCCCCGTTTGCTTAACCAAGCACAACTTGTGAAAGTGCTCAACCGCCTGTCTGCCTACCGTCGGCTCGTCCTAATCAGGGAGGAGGGATGTTATGCTTCCACTCACCGCTTTTTTCTTCTCTTTTAGCGGAGGCGGGCTTGAGTTGCATGCTCGCCGCTTCTGCGATGATCTGGTCCTCACCGGACTTTCAGTGAATGCACTTAGCAAGGACCTCGTAGCCGGCCTGCGAGGAGGAGTTGGTTCCCTTGGGGGGTTTCTTTCCTTGGAGGTGGACTTGGTTCATTTCGAGGCGGACTCTGATCTATTTGAGGGCTAGGCTAACTTGGTACCCTCTCCGGTGGAAACGTGTTCTCGTCTGACGACCCTTCCGAATCAGAATCAGTAAAGGATATGTAGCGCTTCCACCACGCCACAAAGCATCCAAGGTTATCCTTGAGCTTAACCTTGTCATCCTGCCCTGCAATTTCCAACTCAACTACGCCGTATTTCTTCTTCACAAGTGCCAAATTTCAAAATCTAGTGGATGAAACATGCTCAAATTTGAAATGGTTGCTAGTTACCCACCTCAAATTAAGTTGATGGAGTGATTCTTCAAAGAAATCCCAATTTGTACATTGAAGGTTGGCAACAAATCCCCTCTAAAATGGAACAAGAGAGCCCCTACATCAAATTCATGCCAAATTTCAAAATCTAGTGGATGAAACATGCTCAAATTTGAAATGGTTTCTAGTTACCCATCTCAAATTAAGTTGATGGAGTGATTCTTCAAAGAAATCCCACTTTCTACATTGAAATTTGACAAGAAATCCCCTCTAAAATGGAACAAGAGAGCTCCTACATCAAATTCATGCCAAATTTCAAAATCTAGTGGATGAAACATGCTCAAATTTGAAATGGTTGCTAGTTACCCATCTCAAATTAAGTTGATGGAGTGATTCTTCAAAGAAATCCCACTTTCTACATTGAAATTTGACAAGAAATCCCCTCTAAAATGGAACAAGAGAGCCCCTACATCAAATTCATGCCAAATTTTAAAATCTAGTGGATGAAACATGCTCAAATTTGAAATGGTTGCTAGTTACCGACCTCAAATTAAGTTGATGGAGTGATTCTTCCTTTCTACATTGAGATTTGACAACAAATCCCCTCTAAAATGGCACAAAAGCCCCTCCATCAAATTCATGCCAAAATTCAAAATCTAGTGGATGAAACATGCTCAAAATTGAAATGGTTGCTAGTTACCCACCTCAAAATAAGTTGATGGAGTGATTCTTCAAACAAATCACACTTTTCCCATTGCAATTTGCCAATAAATGCTCTCTAAAATGGAACAAGAGAGCCCCTACATCAAATTCATGCCAAAATTCAAAATCTAGTGGATGAAACATGCTCAAAATTGAAATGGTTGCGAGTTACCCACCTCAAAATAAGTTGACGGAGTGATTCTTCAAAAAAACCCAACCTTTAGAGAGCAATTTGGTGAAAATGGAGAGCAAAAAGGGTTGAGAGAGGAGTGGGCGTCGGGTTTAGAAGAAGGGGAGGGGAGGGAAAGAGGGTTTTGTACTGTACAGTCACATCACAACCGGTTTGAATTACAAACCGGCTGTGAAAGGGGGCATCACAGCCGATTTGTAAGAAAAACCGGCTGTGATGCGCTGGCCGACTATCACAGCCAGTTTGTGAGAAAAACCGGCTGTGATAGTGAGCATCACAGCCGGTTCTGGTGGCAGCTTGCCCCACCTAACTAAAAACCGGCTGTGATGCCCTATCACAGACGGTTTTCAAAAAACCGGCTGTGATAGCCCGTTTGTGATAGTGGTTTGTGTAGTAGTGCGTCGCAGCAGCAGGCAGGAGGGCCCACATCGCCGCCGCTATCTCGGGAGAGGAGGAGGGGGGCGCCTAGGGCGGCGCCCTCGGCCAGGAAGGGCGCGCCACCCCCCTACTCCGGGCCCACCGGCACCTACCATATCGAGTCTTAGGAAGTCCAAGTTAAGTTAGAGTCTAGATTTGGTTAGTTGAGATTTAGGAATCAATTGTTAGGAAAGGATGGATCCCGATCTATAAGGAATCCAATCCAATAGTTACCTTAGAGATTAAGTTAGAGTCAATATATAATGCTAGGAGTTGTACCCAGATCAATCAAGAAATAATTAAGGGGTACCTCCCAATTATTCTCAGCTCTCCAGCTCTCTCTCTCCGTCTCCTCCCTGCGCCGCCGCCCCCTCTGCCCCTGCACCAGTGCCGCCGCCGCCGCACGCCGCCGCCGCCGCGCCCCTAGGGCGCGCGGGTTCCCCCACCCCCGCTTCCGCCTTACACCTGGTATCCACAGACCAGCCGATCTGATGGGCAAGCAATCTGTGGAAAGCATGGCCGCCAAGCTTGATCTTATCCTCGTGGGTTTGGCCAAGCTCAACTCGGACATGAAGACCTTGGAGACCCGAGTTGACGGCCTAACGGCCGAACACCCCACCACCGACGCCATGGCCGATGAGGCTAGGCGCCAGCAGCTAGAGGAGATAGCTGTTCACGACGAGATCAAGCGGGCACAGATGGAGGCCGCCCGCAAGATCCTCGCCTAGAAGATGGAGACCGCAGCTTCCAACGGCTGCACAGTGGAGGCTAATGCAGCCGCCAGGGTGGCCAAGGCACTACAAGAGATCAACGACGGCACCGTCGCTCCGCCGTGCCTCATCACGGCCAACGCGGACCACATCGACATCTCGCAGCAGGTGCACATCTACTCCAGCGGCCACGACGACACAACCATGGAGATGAGCAGAGCTTCTCCACCCCCAGCGCTTCCCGAGCCCTACGACACCACGCTCGGCGCTACCAGCCACACCGACGTTTCGTTGCGCTGTTGGCAAACCCGGAGGGAGCCATCGCCGGATGGAGAACCATGCTCTTGCCTGGCACAGTCTCAGGAGTGGGAGCCCGCGTCCTCGTCGACTCCGGCGTGACCCACAACTTCATCGACCTCGGCTTCGCCCGCGACGCCGACATCACAGAGCGCCGCGCAGACGTCACCTTCACCATAGGTGATGGTTCGCGCGTACAGAGCCGCGGCTTATGCCGCGGAGTGCTACTCCGCCTGGATCATGAGGTGTTCCCGATCGACACATACTTGGCCAGCCTCGACGGTGACACCGACATCATCTTGGGCACACACTGGCTCGCTTTTCTCAGCCCCATCACATGGGATTTTTCTACTCTGACCATGACTTTCAGGAGAGGAGATAGAGCGGTACGCTTCGACACCGTTCTCCAGCCACCATCACTGCGGGCGATCCCCCAAGGGCCACCGACGATGCTAGCCCTACCAGCACCACAGGGGACGACGACAGTGACAACAGCTACTACGCCGCAAGCAGCGGCAACTCCAGGGACGTCAGCAGCAGGAGGCGCCCTAGGGGCGCCGACCACGGCGCCTCAGGAGGAGGCGCACCACACAGGCTCGCCGTCCGTAAAGGGGGCAATGACCCAGGAGACCTCACAGGCATCCTCACCGACACCGGCAGCTCCACCAGCAACTTCACCTACACCGGCAGCTTCGCTTACGCTGGTAGCTTCATCTACGACGGCAGCTTCACCGACACCAGCAGCTACACCAACAACGACATCTACGCAGACTCGGACGATAGCGGGAGTGACCGCTGCATCAGGAGGAGGAGCGGGCGCACGGCAGGTGGCGCCACGAGTCCGGACGCCAGGGGCAGCGGTGCAGGCGGCGCCCACCTCTCAGCCGCCCATAGGCCTGAGGATAGCTCCACCTCGTCGCCGATGGACGATGGCCTTGTCAGTTCCGCGTGTCGTTCCCATGTTGGCAAACGTGGAGCGTCACCACGGCAACGCCATCGACATGGTGTCTCCAGGTCTAGCGGTGTTCGACGACATCAGGACAGTGGTACGTGATCAGCATGAGCTCTCATCTATCAGCAGCGCGATTGAGTCTCGTCAGACAGCTGCTGCATGGACACTAGACGACGGCGTGATCTTCTTCGACACCAGGATCTACTTACCAGCGTCGTCAGCTCTACTACATCCTCTAGTGACGACACTTCTGGCCACGAGAGATTGGAGGAGGTTGCGCTTTCTCGCGATAGGAGGGCACACTCTGGAGTCTATATCCTCCGTACCAGCGCTTCCAGCTACTATGCTCCTAGCAGAGGAGTGGCCTCGCCAGCACCAGCAGATTGACTTGCTCTTCGTCGACCTAGCAGGGGTCGAATTTTTGGTAGTGGGAGACGTGACACTACCTTTCTCGACTGAGCCTCAGTTACCAGTGATGTCGCCGCTCCCCACGGACGCGTCGACAGTTCTTTTCGGCCGCATATTAGACTTGACGGCAGTTTGGGTAAGGCCACGTGCAACTTTCATGATTAGAGCTCCTACAGTTATACTACCACATGCAGATCTGGAGGCTCGTGTCTTTCCCACAGTACCAGGGGTTGCTCGGATGACATATGATGCAGGTATTCCACGATCATTGGTGGCATCGCCGGCAATACGACAGGGAGATTCCTTTGAGTCAGCCAGAGAGCACATTTGGCATGGCTTCATCGGGAACCTGAGATACTGCTTCCACATCCGCCTAGACAGCACGAGGCGGAACTTGATGACGTCACTACCCGTGGGAGAGCTACATGTGATGATTTTGGCACAACAAGGACCAGGAACACTAGGTGTTGAGAGATGGACACTGTAGCGTGAGGACACACTGCTGAATGATGGCGGGGGAGTTGTTATGCGCAACGAGGAGGCCGTCGCAGCAGCAGGCAGGAGGGCCCACATCGCCGCCGCTATCTCGGGTGAGGAGGAGGGGGCGCCTAGTGTGACACCCTAGAAATTAGAGAGCATTTAAAAAGGAAATTAAGAATATTTTTAATATTAAAAAACTAGATTCACTTTGGTAGGATAATGCATTAGAAAAATGAAATGCATTAGATTATTTTGAAACCAACCATATGCACATGCTTGTTCTAACTTTAGAATAATCCTTTTTGCAGTCGTTAGCCCTTTTTGCAGAAAGGCCCTCGTGTTTCCTTTGTTTTCCGATTAGATCCACCGCAGTTATAGTTTCTTTACTGTTTAGTCCTTTTTCACGCGAATAGGCCCTGTTAGTTTTAAAACCTTGCTAGCAATTCCCTGTAACTTGTTTTTAGCATAGACTTCATGTTCTACCTCCGATTAGAGTGATTCTTGCCCTCATGTGTTCGTAGCGAAGTGTAGAGTAGTTTTATAGCCTTCTTTTTTCTTGTTGCTACTGTTTGGTGTACTTTTATAATAGATTACCATTGTTTGCATGTATTGGCTTGTATGGATGCTTGTGTGGTGATTCGTGTGACAGCTGTTGAGCCGTTCGAGTTCTCGTACGACCAAGGCCACAAGGAGCAAGACCCAAAGCAGCAGCACTTCGAGGAAGGCAAGTATAGCATGGACAATCCTTGCTTCCCATCCACCTTAATTAACTTGTTCATGTATACATGTCTCTAATATTGCTAAACCCTAAGGTTGTACCTAGTCTTTACCTTATTCCTTGTATGCCCAGGGTTATGCATCTATGGGTAGCTTTTGCTATGCACAGCCACTGTTACCATCTAAATGAATGTTAATACCGAATAATGGTTCACTTTAACCTTAATGTTAAAAGATGATTTTTAGCAACATGGCTCAGGTAACTAGAGCAAGTGTTGTGTGCTTTGCTCTGGTGTCTCTCCGTAAGGTCCGGTTCCTAAAGCGGCAACTTAGGAACCTATCGCCACCGCCAGAACTATTATGGCTCTAGTCTTGGACAAGTAGCTTGTACGGCTCTAGCAGCTTACCAGTGGTTACCAAAAGGTGTACATGGGGAGCTACAGTTCAAGTATGACCATTAATAAACTGAGGACGGGTGATCTGTCGGCTATGTCTCGTTAGGCACAGTCCCGTGTCGGGAGTCCCTGCGATGTGGAACCCTGCACGTTGCACTTGATGGGTGGGATGCCTGTTGGGATTTGGACCCCGAACATAGAAGGGGGTAAGAAGAGACTATTAGACCCTAGGAGAAAAGATGAACAAGAGCCAAAATAGTCCAGCCAACCCACCCCTCCCTCCTACCCCTTGGGGTCTTATTTATAGGATGGGTGGTTGTGGTTGTTTATGTTTATTCTATTGGTGGGGTGAAATATTATAGGGAGGTCCCCGGATCTCACAAAGAGGCCCCTAGACACTGCATCTAAGACCCTAAACACCTCATGTGGGCCTATTTTGTACAAAAGGGGAGCCAAGGCCTTTGCCTGTCGAAGGCCGATCCCCAACAATGCCCGTGCTCTAGACGCCATTGGTCCCCATATGGTGCGTTTGTCCATAGGCGTACGTCGATCTCGGTGCCTTCGGGTCATGCACTGCAAGTTGGACCAAAACGGCTACTATGTTTGCTAGATTGTCTTGTGAAAAGCCTTGTAGCGTTCCTATGCAACCCCACCTCGGAAGGGTAGTACGTGCTTGGCCGGCATGGCTGGTTGGGTTGAAAACTCTTCTGAGTTGTTACGCTAATGGTTGGGTAAGGGGTGAAACCTCTACAGAGTGTAAATCTATCATGATAGCCGTGATCACAGTCACGAGCAGCCTGGATCCTTTTTATTAGTGGTTCCCTTAAATTAATCTGATGTTCATCCTTGTAATTGTACTTATTGCGTAATAATGGGGTTTACAACTAGGTTATCACTGATCTTGTAGTAATCTAGTTCATATTAAAGTAATTCAACTAAAAGTGCTAAAGAAGTTAACCCGAAGTAGCCTCTTTAAGCCTTTCATATATGTGTGTTACGCGTGCTAGGTATGTTGGGATACTTACACTTGAAATCAATCAACAAAATCCCAGACGGGTAACAGATGGACAAGCAGTGAATCACGCCGCACTTGCGGACTTCCCTGAGGATCTTCCGTACTTTTGAGCTGGGTTCAACCAGTCAGTGTCCCTGTGGATCGAGACGGCATTAGTTTCCTTTTTCGTGAGAGAGTTGAATAAATAGACTTCTGCTGTGATATTTGTGTAAGACTATGTCTTTGTGTTATACTCTGATGTAAACCATTTTATTTGAGCATTGTGTTCTCTGTTTTACCATATTTGTAAGCTATATGTGTTGTGTGGAGTTTCTGGGCACACATATGGCAGCATTCAGGTTTTTGTAAACCTGGGTGTGACAAACCCTCATAAAAAGCTGCAAATAATTTCATTAGATCTCCTTCAATGACATTCCAGAAGGCCTTCCGCCGGGAAACCATCGGGTCCAGGTGCCTTATTGTGTTCCATCTGAAAAATCACAGTTCTCACCTCTTCCTTAGTAAACTCTTTTATAAGTAACTCATTTTCTGAGTCCGAGACCTGAGGGATATCATCTCTCTCCTATTGGCATCCAGAGTAATAGGAGTTTGTTCCGAAGGGCCAAAGAGATTTGTATAATACCTGGTAATATACTTTTTTAGATCTATGTCACCAACGATCGTTGTATCCCCATCCCATAACTGGAAAATCCTTGTCTTCTTAGATTTCCCATTTGCTACTAGCTGGAAATATTTTATGTTAGAATCTCCTTCCAGAAGTTCCTTGACTTTTGCTCTCTGGTACCACTTTATTTCTTCCACTCGTAATATGTCAGCAACCCGTGCAATGCACGTGCTATTTTAGGCTCGTGAACTTTCCAGATTCTGGTAGTAACTTGCCCAGGTATCCATCGCTCCTACAAATAAATTTGTGGCGGCACAATGACCTAAGCTGGATTAGCATTTGCATGTAATTTCTTTGATGGTATTGACATATCATGGAACTTCTCAGATATCGAGGAAGAACTAGTGCCCGATCTAGGACATGAGATTTTGGACTGTTCAAAATTATTTAGGAACCACAGTCAGGATCTGAGATGGCTGGTAGATGTAGTTACTTCAAAATAATTCATGAATCGTAATTCACTGGAAGATATAAGGTTAGAAATTTGAGACCAGGCATGCAAATGAAGGACCTTCACCCTTGATTACAAAGTAGTATAGTCCCTCGGGCAGCTCTCGAAATCTCATATCGTATCAGAAAAATAGGTGTTATGTTCATTTTCCCATCATTGTTGATTGAGTAGGACAAATTTTCACTATAAGCATCACCTATATTCCAATAGGATACTCGAAACAAAAGAAAGAATTTCCTTGCAAGTTGCAACATTCATATTATATGGCGGGCCTAGTTGTCAGACTCACGCCGCAGAAGATGGCGGGTCAGCCGGACAAGCCAAATTTGGCGTCCCAAGCTCCCACGATGGCGGGTGTACAGGATAGCTGAGCTGATAGCGATTCTGCTGGAGCCGTGAATTTCTTGCGTGATGGCTAAAACAGGGATGGCGAGTCAGATGCCTCTCTGCTGGAGATGCTCTAATGCTTATGATCTTTCCTGAATGGAATTGAGTGACTAAAATTTGAATCCTACTTCAAAGAATATTTGAGCCTCCATGGATCCTGTGCATACAGCCTGCGAAATTCATACAGTCATCTGAAGTGTACACGAAGTTGTAGCCGCTATATTGTGGGGACAACTTACCACATACTGCAGATGTTCGCCTGAAAATAACTTAAAGCAGATGAACCAATATGCAAAGGGACAGTGTGGTAGGTTGGCAGTGATTACACAACTGCCAGAAGATATAATATATACCAAAAAACCTTGATTACAGAAGTTTGCTGTCAAGCAAATTTGAGGAACAGACACTCGGACAGGGATTCAATTAAAGGATCGGGCACATACGGGATATTGGCTATGACCGAGTTCTCCAGGGTATCTGCCAGCAAACACTACGGGAAATCCCGTGTTTGCAGTGTGGCACACGGCGAACAGGCTGCAAAAAATTTGAATTTTACCTCCAAAATTTTTTGCTCACTTTTTTGTCTATGTATTATTCCATGTTAGTTTTGTGCATGTTTTCTGGTCTGTTTGCTATATTTAATCACTTTATATCATTATTTTTGATTTTGCCGATACGGCAAATTTGAACTGTAAGTGTTTCGAATAATATAATGTAATGTTTGAAAAAATGTTATTCGGATTCTTAAGACTAATATGATGCCATGTCCATTAGATGGAAAATTTTTTTGAATATATTGCTCGCTTCCCGTGTGCCCGAATTTGGGCTCGGTTCGTTTAAAAATTTTATAAAATACAAAAAGGTCAAAAAATTATAAATTTTGGCGTGATGTCATGTTTTCATACGTAGAGGCTATGGTAAAAAATGTAGAAGGTTTCGAGCAAGTTGACGCATTGCCTCTTTATAAACCGAAGCTTCTCGGGAGAAGATTCTAAGAGTTGTGAAAGAGATGTTGTGATTTGAAGCAACGTGACAATTGAAATTTTGTTTTAAAACAAAACTCATTTTGTATAGTCTACATACACCTTAGACAGGTTCATGCACAAATTTGGTTATTTTTTGAATCCATTTGGTATTTTTTAATTTTTTTTGTTTAGGCAGAGAATGTTTGCCGTGCGCCCCAGGGGCCACCCCCAACAAACAACTCTTTGTCGTGTGCCCAGATCCAGGGCACACGGCAAACAGTTTTGAAAATGTTTGTCGTGTGCCCTGGATCTGGGCACACGACAAAGCCATAAAATTTTGAATTCAAATTTTGTAAACGACCTCGGATGAACTTTTGACCAAAACGAAAGTTGTAGATCTTAAAAAGTTATGAAACTTTATAGTTCACAACTTTTTTATTTGAAGTCATTTAGGGCCTTAAATAAACAATTTACACTCGGAAAAGTTTAATACGAGGGGAATCAAAATGGGATATGGACACAAAGACTCGAGTGGTGCAGTGGTAGAGGAGGCTACGTGCGAAGGGGAGGGCGCGGGTTCGAACCCTACCGGCCGCGTAGCGGGCGATTTTTCCGCGAAAAATGCGCGACTTGCGACTTGGGACAGTGGGAAATGGCCGATGGGGTCCTTCTCCATTAAAATAAAATGTTTTGCTATTTTATTTTGCGTTTTTTCGGGATCAAAACTTTGCCGTGTGTCGCTCTTTGCCGTGTGCCAGATCGGGGCTTTGCCGTGTGCCTGTGGCACACGGCAACCGCCCAGTTTCCCATAGTGAAAGTCTGACATAATCAAAGATTACCATGGTTCGTCAATCCGATCACGGCCGTCAGCGTTAATGTACAGTAACTAGTCCAGGGTTCATGCCATTAGCTGTTAGACCCAAGATCTCGAGAGGTTAGAGCAACTCCAGCCCAGTCCTCAAATGGGCCTCTGTACCGATTTTAGTCTCCCAAGTGGGAAAAAAACAACACCAGCCGGGCCTCTAAACGGGTTACCATTTTGTGGAGGCCTCTAAATTTTGATCCAAGGCCTCTAGGAATGGAGGCCCACTATTTCCACCCACTCGTGGGCCCCACCACCTTTTTTTTCATCTTCTTCCACCTTTGTTCCTGTGTCAGGCGCCCACGGCCCCCGCCTCCTCCCCTCCCCTCTTCCTCTCCCTCCTCCGCTGCTCCGCCTCCTCCCCATGCCGCAATGTCCCCCGCGCGCTACTCCACGCCGACCGCGCCCTCCTCCGCCGCTCCCTGCTGCTCCACGGCCCGCTTCACCCCTCTCTCCCTCTCCCCCGCTTCGTCGCCTGCGCCGCGCTCCCCATCAAGGTCCGCGACGACCCCCACCAGAGGACGGAGGAAACTGAGTGCAAGCGCGTGGCGCAGCTGACCATGGCCCAGTACGGCGGCCACAGGGACACGGCCCGGCGGTGGCGCGAGCTCCATGGCAAGGGCAGCTGGGCGGGGCTCTTTGATCCGCTGGACCTCGACCTGCGCCGCACCGTGCTCCGCTACGGCGACCATCGTGAGGCGTCGTGCCGGCCTGTGCCGCGGCTCGCCGTTGACCAAGAAGACGCCGGGGGCGCGGCTCGGCGAGGGCGCGGGGGCGCGGGGAGGCCGCGCGGGCGCAGCGCGGGGGTTGCGCGGCGCAGCGCGACGGGGCGGAGGGGCAGCGCTGGGAGAGGCGCGGGCACGGCTAGGCGCGGCTGGCGCGGGCTCGGGGAGGCGCGGTGCGAGACGGCAGTCATCGTCGGGCCCGGTGTAGAACCACGACGAGTGAAGGCGGGATTGGAGCGGGGCCAAGCGGCACCGGAAGAAATCCATAGCCACCATGGGCGCTGAGAGACCAAGGTCTCAGAGAGCGGCTATGCGCTCCAACACGGGGTTCCACCCAGTGCTCAGGGCTGGCCCCGCCGACCAGTTGTCGGCGCAACGCGGAGGACCCGTGGGGAGAGCAATGCGAGGGGAGACGTTGTCAATCTCTGCGTATAGCCATTGCCTCTCCCAGTTATCGCACATGGTGTTGATGTCACATTGGATGAACTCCTCGCGGCGATTCGGCCGGATCCAGAAGTAGCATCCCTCCACAGTGCGCTGCTGCGCGGGAGCTCCGGGTCCCGGTGGCCTCGAAGGAGAATGGCTGAGGTAAAAGAAGTACCGGAACAGCTCCACCGACGGCTGCACCCCGAAGAACATCTCGCACGCATGCGCGAAGATCGCTAGGATGACGATGGAGTTGGGGACGAGGTGCACGAGGTGGATCTTAAACGACTCCAGCACCGCGATGAAGAACGGCGAGAATGGCGGAGCCAATCCTGCCGTCAGGAAGGAGATGAAGAGGACGACCTCCCTAGGCGTCCACGGCTGAGGAACGACTTCCCCCTCTCGGAGCACGGCGTTCGCCGGCACCAGCCCGCGCGCCTTGTCCATTAATTTTTAAATCTATACAATTAGAGTAATAAATGGATTAAAAACATGGTGATTATAAATTATTTAAAACTAATGGACCGCATTGCAACGTGCGATCACAGGAAAATAATCTACCGGCTGTCAACAGTCTCACCGTCGTGTGAACCATGATGCATGTGCCAGAGACACGCGAGAACGCACTCATGACGGGACGTGATATCATATCCGACCAGCAGGACTTCAGACTGCTAGACCCCTACGATCATTAGATGCACAAATAGCCAGGACTTTGAGTTTAACAGAGAGTTCAAGAGAGATGCACATGCACGGATCTACCACTAGGGGAGAGAGGAGAGAGGAGAGCCGGGGTCGTACCTTCGCCGTGGTGTGCGGCGGCGGCGGCAGAGGAGCTCGGTCCGGCCATCACGTTCGGTCGGTGGAGTTTGCCCTAGGGGCAGCGACGTGCAGTGTCGGTGCCTCTCACCGGTGCTCGTCGGTCTTGGAGTGGGCGGAGCTTCCCGTCCCTTCTGCACTTCCCAGATCGGTGGGAATGTGGGTGGGGGTGGCGGCTCAGGCGAACCTCGTGTCTTGAGCCGTTGGCCCCCACCCCTTCATGTAGTGCAGCGCGACAGGGGCTCGCCAACCATTAGGGTTGGTGCGTCCCCGATTAGGGCGCAGATCAGAGGGCCCAATAGGCCGTTGGGCCCACTGGAGGGAGATCAATCTAACATTCTCCCCCTTGATCTCACTTTTAACTTTTGTACTCTGAAAGGACTCTTTTCAAAGTACTTTGTCTCATCACAGATGGACGCGTAGAGCATGCTTCATCGTCACGGTATTTTCCGATAGAATCAACCAGCTACAACTCATCCCTCTGTTTCTGAAACAACAAAACTTTCTTCTTTTCGGGCCCTTTGTAATCCAAGGATCATAGGCTTTCCCTTATCCCCATGCCGGCTAAGTGTACCTTGAACACTTTGGGTGGTAAGCCTTTCATTAGCGGATCCGCAAGCATATTCTTTGTCCCTATATGCTCAAGACTTATGGTGCGATCCTAGATTCTATCTTTCACAACATAATACTTTACCTCAATTGGTTTGGAAACATTACTAGACTTGTTGTTGTGAGCATAGAATACTACTGCCTGATTGTCGCAGTACATCTTTAGTGGTTTCTGAATACTATCAACCACTCTTAGACCGGGTACAAATTTCTTAAACCACAATGCCTACCCCAAGGCCTCATTACACGCTATAAATTCTGCATACATCGTAGATGATGCAGTGATACTTTGTTTGGAGCTTCTCCATGAGATAACTCCTCCTGCGAGAGTGAACACACAACCCGTGGTGGACTTTCTGTCATCTATATCTCCGCATAATCTGCATCTGCATACCCCTTTATCTCTAAGGAGTCAGATCTTGTATATGTAAGCATGAGACCTGTTGTGCCTTGCGCGTAACGCAAAGCTTTCTTTACTATTTTTCAGTGCTCCATGCCTGGATTATCTTGGTATCTACCAAGTACCCCGGTGACAAAAGATAAGTCAAGGCAAGTGCATACTTGCGCATACTGTAGGCTTCCAACAGCCGAAGCATATGGAACCGCTTTCATTTGATCGCTGAAACCTCCCATATTTATCGCCCTTAACTATAGGTGCAGGTGTGGCTTTGCTCGCATGCATATTGAATTTCTTTAGAACTTTTTCTAAATATGCCTTTTACGATAATCCTAATACCCTATTCCTTCTATCTCGGTGAATTTCTATGCCTAAAACATATGATGCTTCACCAAGATCTTTCATATCAAAATTTGTGGAAAAAAATTTCTTTGTTTTCAATAGCAGACTGACATCACATCTAGAAGTAAAATGTCATCCACGTACAAGATTAGGAAAATAAATTACCCTTTCTTAAATTTCGCGTAAACGCAGTTGTCCTCTACGTTCACTATAAACCCAAATTTCTTTATGACGCTGTCAAACTTTAAATACCACTGTCTATAGGCTTGCTTTAATCCATAAATAGATTTCTTTTGACGACACCCCATATCTTCTTTGTCTTTCATGATAAAACCCTTAGGTTGTTTCATGTAAACTCTTTCTTCTCATTCTCCATTGAGAAATGTCGTCTTTACATCCATCTGATGTAATTCCAGGTTATAATGTGCTACTAACGCCATCACAATTCTGAAGGAATCTTAACAAGAGACCGGAGAAAATGTCTCTTTGTAATCTATCCCTTCTCTTTGCGTGAAACCTTTTGCCACAAGTCTTGCTTTGTACTTTTCTATGTTCCCTCTGGAGTCATATTTTGTTTTGTATACCCATTTACAGCCTACTGTTTTGGCTCCTTTAGGAATTTTCTCCAGTTCCCAAACATTGTTGGAACTCATTGACCTCATCTCTTCTTCCATGGCCTTTTGCCACACCGATGAGTGAGGACTACTCATGGCTTCTTCATATGTCGTGGGATCAAACTCCATATGAACTTCTATTAAATTATTTAGTTCATAGATGTCCTCGGAGATTGCAGGTCTCCTAACTCTTTGAGACCATCTTAGGCCCTCTTCCTGTGGTACATTTTGTGCTTGAATCTCTGGCACGTTTTGTACTACTATTTCTGGCACATTCTGTACCACTATTTCTGGCACATTCTGTACCACTATTTCTGGCATATTTTGTACCACTATTTCTGGCACATTCTCTATGGGTGGTGGCTGCGGTGGCTCTACCTCATGAGCAACAGTAGTTTCTATCGGTTCCTGAACGACAGGTTCCAGATTTTCACTCACGGTTGCCATGGGAGGAATCACAGCAGGCGCTGGCTCCTCAACTGCAGTAGCTATCGGTGGAATCACAACCGCATGTGCTGTTGGTGCAGCTACAACAGGTAACTTGAAGTAAGGTTCTTGAACCATTGGAGTAGGTACATATACCCGCTTCTCTTCAAGATCAATCTTTCGAGCAACCATGCTCCCCCTCATCATGTCATCCTCTAGAAAAATAGCGTGTCTCGTTTCTACAAACTTTGTATATCCGTTAGGACAGTAGAAACGAAAACCTTTTGACTTTTCAGGGTAGCCAATGAAATGGCAGCTCACTGTCTTGGGATCCAACTTCCCAATTTTTGGGTTCAATATTTAGCTTCAGCCGGGCTCCCCCATACCCTCAGGTGGTTCAGGGAAGGTATTCTCCCTATCCATAGTACATACGGTGTTTTAGGCACCGACTTACTAGGCACTCTATTTAAAATATGAATGGTGGTTTTTAACGCCTCCATCCATAATCCCATTGGTAAGGTGGAGTAACTCATCATGCTTCGCACTATATCCATTAAGGTACGGTTACGTCTTTCAGCTACTCCATTTTGCTGAGGCTCGCCCGGTGTAGAATATTGGGTTCTTATTCCATTTTCCTGTAAAAGGTCCAGTCACTTGGCCATATGGGGTATGGCGACCATAGTACTCCCCTCCACGATCGCTTCTTACTATTTTAATTCTTTTCTCTAGTTGGTTCTCAACTTCCGCTTTGAATATTTTGAATTTATCCAACGCTTCCGATCTTTCTTTAATTGGATAAATGTAGCCAAACCGGGAGTAATCGTCAGTGAATGTTATAAATGAGTCATAACCATCCACAGTTTTCACAGGAAACGGTCCACAAATATCAGTGTCGATTATCTCTAAATTTCCCACGCTTTGTTTTGCTCCTTTTTTAATTTGTTTTATAAATTTCCCTTTAATGCAATCTACGCATTGTTCTAAGTCTGAGAACTCTAGCGGAGGTAGAATTTCATTCTTTACTAGTCTGTCTATTCTCTCCCTCGAAATATGGCCTGAACGACACTGCCATAATTTCGACGATTCAGCTTGAGTTCTCTTTTTTTTTCTTTGTCGCTTTGTCTGACAAGGATACATCAACATTCACATTACACACAGAATGCACTTTATCATGTATGGATAACAAATAAAGCTCATCATGAAGGTATGCAACACCAACACAATCATTATTCAATCAAATGGCACATTTGCCATCGCCAAAGTGACAATTAAAACCATCTTTGTCCAAACGCGAAATACTAATCAAGTTTCTTTGAAGCGAAGGAACATAAAGTACGTGTTTAAGCAAAAGTGTAAAACTATCAACTAAGTCGAGGGAGACATCACCGACAGCTTCCACCTTTTCTTGCACTTCATTCGCTACCTTAACGCATCTTGCGCTTCTTAGCGTAGTCCTTATCGTATGGAATCCCTTTAAAGACCATCACATACTTTAGCCAATCTGGGTAGTTATACTTGTAGTGTCCCTCCTTGTGGCAGTGATGACACATAGTGAAATGGCTCTTTATGTTATCAAGGTACTCCGCAGCGGAGACACTCTCTTCAATCGAGCCAAAGAAAACTGGCTCAATTGTGTTCCTTATCAAGGCCATGCACTTTTTATTTGCAATGAGCCACTGTCTGTTTGAGAGGGTGTAAGCCATCTCAAGAAGGGCATAATCCCTCTCCCTTTGCTGCCAATCTGCATCAGTCTCATTATCACC
Source organism: Urochloa ruziziensis (assembly GCA_015476505.1). Lineage (NCBI taxonomy): Eukaryota > Viridiplantae > Streptophyta > Magnoliopsida > Poales > Poaceae > Urochloa > Urochloa ruziziensis. Next base: position 12,642,483 of record CM027120.1, on the reverse strand, counting down.
TCTCTTTTTTTTTTTTTGAAATTAAACTGTGGGGGAGTTCCCCACAGCATTTCATTGCCAAAAAAATATTAAAACTGTACAAACAACGGATACTTACAAAGGGGGGGGGGGGGGGGGGCGGGGAATTATATTACATGATGTTATTTAGCCATTGTAAAACTATTGGTCTAAAATCATCCCTGACCCTGTGAAGCTGTAGGATGACTTTCTCTTTGAACCGCATAGTCCAAAGTCGAGTGGTAGCCGACTCCCTTTCAAATACCTTTGCATTTCGAATTTTCCAAAGTTCCCAGGCAGCAATCAGAATGATTTCCATACAATATGGAAGCTGTAGCGCAAGGATAGTCCTCTCAAATCGATCATGGATGCAAGAAGAGTTATGCCAATTTATCCCTATTTTCTGCCAGCAAATCAATGAGAAGGGGCACTCAAAGAACAGATGTGTTGCTGTCTCTTCTGCCATATCTCCACATAACACACAATTCACGTCTGGTTGTACATCAAAATTACGCTGGCGTAACATTGATTTAGTGTTGAGCCTGTCCACTAGAAGAAGCCAAGCAAAGAATTTGATTCTTGGGGTGCATTTGGACTTCCAAACCCAAGTAAAGGTTTTGGGGACCCATAAGTGTTTAAAGGCCAAACCATATAGCTTCTGTGAACTATAGTTTTGGTTACCCCATATAAAGATCCATCTATCAGCAACATCAGCATCATATTGGGAACCTGAAAGCTGGCTTTGGAGTGCATAATATTCTTCAAGTGCTGCTGTAGAAAGTGGAAGGTAGAACACAGATTCCAGATTGCTTGTTTCCATGATGCTCTTGACCGAGATGTTAGGATTTAGAGCAAATGAATAAAGCCTCGGAAATTCATGGGATAGGACGTTGTCGGTCCATAAATCATCCCAAAATAAGACAGTTGATCCATCACCGACTGAGCATCTAGCTATGCCACGGTAAAGTACGTTTAGTCTTAAAATGTCCTTCCACCAGAAAGAACCCACCTCCCTAGCACCATGAGGGACTTTGTTTGTGTAATATTTTGTCCAAATGAGATGCACCCAAGGAATGTCAGCTTTGTTATAAAATTTGTTTAGGAATTCCAGCAGGAGGGCATCATTCTGTAACCTGAGGTTGAGCACACCAAGCCCCCCTTTTGTTTTTGGCTTGTGAACCATTTTCCATGCAGCAAGATTACCCCCTTTTTTGTTTGATCATTTCCCCTCCATAGGCACTGCTTCCTTGATCTATCAATATTGTCAATTGCACCAAGAGGTACTTTAATAACTCCAGCCAGGTAGATCACTGAAGGAGTTATTACTGAATTTACCATCTCCAATCTTCCTGTGTAGGAGAGCAAGGATGAACAAGCTGATAATCTTCTCTCTATTCTGTCCATCAGAGGTGTCATATCTTGTAGTCTTGGTTTTGTAGTCCCCATTGGCAGTCCTAAATAAGTAAATGGCATAGATCCTACTTGACACCCAAAAGCAGCAGCCAGGTCTGCCATCTTTGCATCAGAGACATTGATTGGAATCATGAGTGATTTATCAAAATTAACCTTGAGTCCTGTTGACTCTGCAAATTTGTGCAACAAGTCCTTAAGGCAGAGAAGTTGAGCAATGTCAGCTTCCATTAGCATAAGAGTGTCATCTGCATATTGTATGATTGGAAAATCACTGCTTGGTTGGGAAATTGGAATTCTGAGCAAGCCTGATGAACATGCATCATTCATCACATATTGCAGGAGCTCTGCTGCTAATACAAATAGAAGGGGAGAGAGTGGATCCCCTTGTCTAACTCCCCTTTTACATTTAAACAATTTACCAGGGACTCCATTCAGGAGAACCGAGGAGGTACCTGAGGATAAGATTGATTCAATCCATTGTAACCATTGGTTTGGAAACCCCAGATGCTTCATTACTTCTAAAATGGCACTGTGTTCAACTGTGTCAAAAGCCTTTGCAAAATCAAGCTTTACAATAATGATTTCCTTCTTGCTCTGATGACATTGGTGAATGTACTCAAAACTCCAAGCAAGACAATCCTGTATAGATCTCCCTTTGATAAAGCCATATTGATTAGCATGTAGGATCTTCAAAATGATTAATTGTAATCATTTCAGCTAGGATCTTAGTCAACAATTTAGACTGCAATTCAACAATGATATTGGCCGAAAATCATTCACTGTCTCTGGGCTATTTATCTTAGGAACCAGTGTTATGAAAGAGCTATTTATGCTTTCCAAGTTCAGGTTACCAATAAAGAAGTCTTTAACCAGGGCATAGAACTCTTCTTTAATTAAAGGCCAGCATTTTTTTAAGAAGAGACCATTAAAACCATCTGGCACTGGGGCTTTATCTGGAGGGATATTTTGGACGATTTTGTCAATTTCTTCTGTGCTGATATTTGCTACCAAGCTAGAGAGATCAACAGCTCTGGACAACAAATTAGGCAAGTCAAATTGCATTTGTGGCTTTGTCGATACACCCATTCTTCCTTTATATGCTGTCCATAAAAGGGCAGCTTTACTTTCATGATCAGAAACAATATTATCAGCCCCATCTTTCAGTTGTGAAATGCAATTTTTCCTAAATGAGATTGTGGCCATGGCATGGAAAAATTTTGTACATTCATCTCCAAATTTGATCCTGTTAACTGTATACCTCTTTCTCCAATAAATGTTTTTATACTTTAGTAGTCTAGCCATTTGCTGCTTGATGAGATTTCTAAAGTTCCACTCATATGTATGCAGAGCTCTACACTCCTCAATTGAATCCAGGAAGAAGATAACATTGTTGCATTTATTTATCAGTAGACTCAAGTTGGAAAGGCTCTTGCTCCAATGTTTCAAACTGTATCTCACATTCTTAAGCTTACCGGCAATGACAGAGGCTGCATCCCTTTGATTTCTAACAGGCTTATCCCATCCACTTTTGACTGCATCAAAAAATCCTGGATGTTCTACCCAAAAATTCTCAAATCGAAAAATTTGGATTTTGGAATTTTGGTGTCGATTACCACCTTGCATGGTATATGATCCGAGGTAATTTTGGCCATGGGTAAGACCATAGTGTTGGGGAAAGCCAGTGTCCAATTAACTGAGGTGAAGAACCAATCTAATTGCTCAAGCAGTGGTTCTTGTTGCATATTACTCCAAGTATAGGCCCTTCCTTTGAGAGGAAGTTCAATCAAGCCAAGGTGCCCAATGATGTCATTGAAAACAAAAGTGTCTTGCAGATTACCACCAGGTTTATTGCGATCCTCCAGAGATCTATAAAAATTAAAATCACCCAAAAAGATCCAATTTTCATTATGCTGTATCTGTTGGCTCTTCATCCAGGTAACAAATTCAGATCTTGCTGGCTCTTGGCATGGGCCATAAATATTTGTTAACTTCCAACTCTCTAGATTGTGGACTGAGGTGAAATTCAAAGTGATAGCAAATTGCTTAATGTCTATGATTTGGCCATAGAAGCAAGTGCTGTTCCAGATCACCAGGATTCCACCCGAGGCTCCCACAGATGGCACAAATGCAAACTTATCAAACCTTCGAGGAGCAAATTTCCTGATAAAAGCACTATCAAAGGTTTCTCTCTTTGTTTCTTGTAAACAAATCACTGAACAGGCACTTTCTTCAATTTTATTCCTAACTGCATCCCACTTCCCCATGTCATTAATCCCTCTAATATTCCAACAAAGGATGTTCCAGTTGCGATTCATAAAATCACATTGTAGTCCAGAGAAAAAGAGATGCTATACACAGCATAGCAACAGGGATAATCATAACCTAGACCAGGACCAGGTTGAAAAGAGCATCTCAGGTAACTGAAAAGGGATATAGCATAAAACGTCCAACCACCGAGTTCAACATTTGATAGAAAAGGTCCAGCAATCACACAATGACAGGAAGAGAAAAATAGTTCGACAAAACGACGAGATAAACTAGAGCTTAACATCCCTTCTGAACAGAATTCCAAGTTCAAAGGCTTATTAGGCTGGGGAGGTCGTATCATCATTGGAAACCAGTGGGGTTTTCTCCTTGAGGAGGAGCGTGCCGGCAACCTCATCATGAGGAATACCACATTCAACTCCCCATCCCTTTAGAGTTTCCATGGGGATGGGGCCTTGATCAACATTATGCAGTCTTGAGTCCAGCGAGGAAGAATCACCAGTCTTGTCTTGATTGCCCCTTCTACGCTTCCTTGGCTTATCCACCAATTGACAGTGTTTGTAGCCATCACCTGCTTTGTTCAATCTTGGACTCCTTCTGACTTTGTCCTCCACCAATAGTAAGGCAAGATCTCCAATTTCTGTGGGTAGGCTAACAATCTTCTTTGGTGGTCTGGGGGGCAGGCCTTGTCGAGTAGAAGCAGTTTTAGTGCTCACACCTTCAAATGCTGAGAGTAGGTTCTTCTTAGCATTGATAGCTGGTGAGTCAGGCCTTTGAACTACGAAAGAATTTATAACTGTCTGATGTACTGAGTCTTGTCCCTGTGCTGTGAAACCTTGAACCCTCAAATTTCCTTCTGTCGGAGCATGAGAGGAATTTATATCATCATTGTCCATTTGAATTTCTTGAGGGAGCTGAGGAGAATATTCAGCAGATGGGACAGAGGAATTGTATCCCCAAAGCTGAAGCAAGACTGCATGCAGAACTGGTTTATAAGGAACAATAGCTCTACAGTTCTGACCATCATTAGCAACAACAGTTGGTTCTTGTTCAAAGGCAGCACTCCATCCCCTCTTAAGAGGCAAAGAAGGACAAGTAGGAAAAACAACATTCACTGGTAAAGCAATCCTGCTCCAAGCTGCAAGCTGATTTCTCAGATCTGTCGAGATATGCATATTGATGGAAGAATTTTCACTTGAAGCAGAGGTTGTCCTGGACACACTACCAATTTGCCCTTGCAAAGCCATCTCTACAGAGAGACAAACATCAGGGCCTGTGCCCCTTAGGAAGTTCGCAGTTGATCCAGAATGATCAAATGAGATTGTGTCCTGTGGTTGTTCAGGGTGTTGTGGAAACACTGGAAACTGAGCATCATCATCAATATCACCCACATTGTTCCAAGCAGGCCAACCATCAGCTTGATCAGCATCATTTGCCTGTTCCGCAATACCATTTTCCTCTGGTGGCACAATCTCTTCCACTAGATGATTCATTTGGTTCACATTAACACCAAAATCCTGATGAACTGCAGCAGCAGCACCTAGCAGATCATGCATCCAGTTCTGTGGCACCTCTGGGTTAGCATGCGCAATATGACCATGGCCTGGGTGGGGGTTACCATTTACTGGGATTGGATCCTCATCTGCAGGGAAGCCATCTGGGAACTGTCCACCAATAATAAACACAGGTGCAGACCAAGAACGTCCATTCCCCCCAAGAAGAGAACCCTAAGATACCACCATGCTGCGTGGGATCCTATCAGGAGACAAGACCAAACAATCTAGTAGTGTTTTTGATTTATTTGGCCCCTCAAACCAAGTAATCAGCCTACCAAAAGGTGCAACTGCAGCTTTGAACATCTCCATGGTTTGGTAGTCAAGTGGGAAAGCAAGAACCATTAATCTAACAAAGCGTGTATAAGGACAGGCTCTCTGATTTCTAGCTTCATCATGTTTGATCACTGTTATATGAGAGTTGTTCACAAAGGGCATTGGCGAAACATCTATCAAAGTCTGTCTCTGACCAGCAGATTGGAACTGAACCAAGCCTAGACCCAATGGCGATCTGAAGAAAGAGAGAACTCTTATTGGTTGCGTGTGTTCCAGATGCTCGACAACATCTTGGAGCACAACAAGAACATCTTCCTCTGCAGGTGGAGGATCCAGAGTGACGATGGCATATTCTTCATGACGACGGGGAGGCTCTCCTCCCAAAGCAATCCGACTGCGAGCCGGCCGCAGCCAGCCATGCTCCACATGCGCACCCACCGGCAAGTATGGAGTGGGGTTGCAGATGAAATTGGCCATGTCAGTTTCCTCGGGCGATGGTGGCCGCGGCGGCGGTGAGTTGCCTGAGGTTTTCTCTGTGGAAGATGTTGATGCCGGCTCTGTTTGTTTAGAATGCGAAGAGTCCGGAGCAGAGGCGTGATTTTGGGGAGATGTTTGCTGGGTTGTTTGTTTGGCTCGCCATTGGATTTTGGGCTTTGATTTGGTGAAGCAACTTTTAGCCCAGTGACCATATGAGAAGAAGGACCCACAGCGAATATCATTGGGGCACTGACGAAGCCCATGTCCCAAGCCCAAACACCGAGAGCAGAGATTAAAGACCTGTGGACAGGTAGCAGATTCAAAATTTGAAATTGGATCCGCTTTCCCCGCCTCCGTTGACTGCTGGCTTGAAGGAGATTGATGATCATGCGAAGAACAAGGAGCGAAACCCAAATCAGCACGAAGCCTCCCAAAAACTTTCCTGGCTGGGATCTCCTGAGCAGGTACTTGATTGATCGTTTCATTATCACCTCTCACCGGTTTTGGTGGCTTTTCTGGCTGTGATGTGGTGGTCACCCACTTAATGTCATTACAGATTAAGGCGGAATCAATCTTTTCCCTCCACTCTGCATAATTGTCTCCCATGAGAACTGGAATCTCCTTGAGACTATCCATTAAGTTGGAATATTCTGAAATCCACAAGTAAAGGTGAGAAAAGTAACAATTGCATGCATTAATTCAACGTTGGTCAAATAAAATACATACAACCGTTTATGCAATTTAAATCTACATCACCGTTGGGCAGAAATAGAAATAAAAGCATATACCCTTTTAATTATGATATAATTATTAACAACGTTGGTCAGAAAATAATCATATCATAATCATAATCTGTTCAAAAATAAACTTTAATCATACTTTCAAATTTAATCATCCTGTTGGTTCAAATTAAATTTAAAAGAACAACATGTTAAACTTTGCAGCGGAAACATGAATAAAATTCATAAAACTTTACTGTTTAGGGGCATAAACTTTCAATTTTGGACTTCTAAACATTTATCTGGTTGGTTCAAAATGCATAGAAATTCAAAATATACAAAAACTATCAAAATACATTGAAAAATACCCCTGAAAAACATTTAAATAAAAAAATGACACTATTCATAGAGTTCATTTTTGGCCCACGACCGAAATCCGGCCCGCGGCCTGGTCGGCGCGCGCCTGGGCTCGCGGCCCAGCGCCACGCCCCTCTTGGGCCGCGTTCGGCCCACGTTAGCCGCCGGCGCCCGCCGACCGTCGATCGACGATCGGATGGCCGAGCGGCGTCCGGCGCTAATTGCGCCCGTATAAAAGGCAAAACCGGCGCGGGGGGGGGGGGGGGGGGGGGGGGGGCTCGTCCCTCGCCCGCAGGCGGCGGCGTCTCCCCCGTGCCGGGCGGCCGACATGGCGCTGCCGGCGGCGGTGAGGAGAGGCGCCGCCGGCGCTCGGCCGTGGCCACCCCTCCCCTTCCTCCTTTCTTTGCTCCTCCCCCTTTCCCTTCCATATCCCTCCCCACAGCGAGGTCCAGAGGGCCGGCCCTTGGACGAACTTGGAGAACATGATGGCAGCGCCATGGTGCCCCTCGCCGGCGTGCGCGTTCCCCTTGCGTAAGAGTGCGCCGCCGTCGAGCGGTGCCTCAGTGCCGTCCGAGCCCGAGCCCACGCGCGCGGTGAAAAACCGTGGCCGCGGCTCGGCTCTTTCCGGCGGCGGTGGACGCTGGCGGCGAGGTAGGTAAGGCCGAGCGGCCTCTTCCCCTTCTCCTTTTGCTTTTTCTTTTACCCTAGATCTCGATCTAGGGTTAGGGTTTCGGGTCTTTTTCTTTTTCGATTTTCTTTGATTTTCCTGATCTATTTCTACTTCTAGTAGGCATATGATACCAATGTTAGACCCCTAGGATCACTAGATTCACAAATAGCCGGGACTTTGAGTTTAACAGAGAGTTCAAGAGAGATGCACATGCACGGATCTACCACTAGGGGAGAGAGGAGAGCCGGGGTCGTACCTTCGTCGTGGTGTGCGGCGGCGGCGGCGGAGGAGCTCGGTCCGGCCATCACGTTCGGTCGGTGGAGTTTGCCCTAGGGGAAGCGACGCGCAGTGCCAGTGTCTCTCACCGGTGCTTGTCGGTCTTGGAGTGGGCGGAGCTTCCCATCGCTTCTGCACTCCCAGATCGGTGGGAATGTGGGTTGGGGTGACGGCTCAGGCGAACCTCGTGTCTTGAGCCGTTGGCCCCCACCCCTTTATGTAGTGCAGCGCGACAGGGGTCCGCCAACTATTAGGATTGGTGCGCCCCTGATCAGAGCGCAGATCAGAGGGCCCAGTGGGCCGTTGGGCCCACCGGAGGAAGATCAATCTAACACAGACCATGATAAACGAGATACAAAAACCCTCCTAGCTAGTAGCTGCCTCAGCCGATGAACACGGGAAGCGCGCACTGCTGGTGTCACTGGCGGGGGTATGACGAATCCCGGCACACGCACGGCAAGATGCAAAAGAGTTCCCGCAAGACATACTCGCGCGACCGAGTCTGCTTGCGAGGCACTGAACATGGCGCCGCTGCCTTGGCGCACGCGCCCTGAAGCTTCACTACGTAAATTGTGGGCGCTGGTGGCCTCAATCCTGGCACCGTACCAGAAATAATCCCATCTGAGCATACGAGTGCTATGCTAGGAAAAAGCATAGAACCAGCGTATGCCTCAGACGATTCCCTCCCTTGTCAACACAATGGAGCTAGACTCAGATGTGTAAGACCTAAAAGCTCAGCTCCCGTTCCCACTGCATCCCATTCCCAAGTAAGCAGCCAAAATGTCTTTGACATGGAAGTCCCCACCATTTGAACCTTCACATTTGCCCCTTCACAAGTTTATTTATACTGGTCGTCAACCCGTGCATTCACACGGGCTAATTTTCTACCCATGTGTGATGTAAATTAGTTAGCACCAAAAACTTGAGTGTATATTAATAGTCCCTTTGACTAACAATAGGTAATATTGTAGATCAAGATTTTATATGTATTTTATTCTTCTATTTCTACACTAACAATTAATATATTCATGCAATTAAAAGGCACAACAACTTTATACATGCTTCATATATCTAGGCCGTATATTCTGACACAGCATACATGCCTTGAGTCTACTCTGCATATGAAGGCTATAAAAAGATTGTGATTGTGGCTTTCTTGAATGTAGGGTACTTTCACTACTACAAAAACGATTTGTAGGTGCCCTCCATTTTTTTTCTAGCAACGGCTCAAAAAGTCATCCGCGCCTACAAATAGATCACTGCTACTGTAGCAACTCGTCCGCGCCTACAAATCCATTTCTAGGTGCTGGTCATCCCACGAGCCGCGCCTGAAAATAGAGACCATTTTAGGAACGGACGATGGGATGACCCGCGCCTGAAAATGATCATTTTCAGGCGCGGGTCATCCCATCGTCCGTTCCTAAAAATGGTCTCTATTTTCAGGCGCGGCTCGTGGGATGACCAGCACCTGTAAATTGATTTTCAGAAGCGGGTCATCCAATCGTCCGTTGCTAAAAATCGTCTTTACCATTCTAAGTTATCCAATTCGAAATTTTGAACTTTTAAAATTTATAAATGACCTTAGATGTAAATAAGTATATATCAAAGTTGCAGAGCTCGACAAAATATAAAACTTTACAGTTGGACAGTTTTTCATTTGAAATCATTTAACTACCCAAATTTTTATTTGAAACTCACAGAAGAAACACAAATAAACAAACACACTGCCACATCACCGATCCATGACCTCCAAATAACGCTCTCCCATTCGTCAATAACGCTCTCCAAATAACGTCCTCCCTTCATCCTTATCTCCTCCGCTCCATCTTCATCCATTCGTTTCTTTGCCCCTCCACAAACCACAGCCAAGTCCTCATCCTCTGCTCCATCCTCATCCTCGCGTGACGCGGGCGGGCTCCGGCGGAGGCAGCGGCCAGGCTTCTGTGGTCGGCGCGGCCGAGCTCCAACGGTGTGAGCTGCCGGCGCGGGCAGACTCCAACAACAGCGAGAGGAGCTGGTGCGGGCGGGCTCCGGCGAAGGTAGCGGCCAGGCTCCGGCGGCCAGCACGACTGGGCCGGCGCGGGCAGACTCCAGCAGCACCGGCGCACAGCGGCTTGTGGCGTCTTCACCATTGCCGACGGAGGCACAAAGGTCGGGGGTGAGGCCAACGACATCTCTCCAGCTCGTAGGCGCAGAGGCCATATCCAACGGCACCTCCTGGCGGGCGGCACGGTGTGGCACGCCTATGGTGGCGTGAGCGGCATGGCTGCGCGCCGGCGGCATGCTGCAGGAAGAGTAACGGCGAGCGGCGCAGCGCCGATGCAGATCTGGATGCTGTTTCTTTTTTTCAAAATTATTTGTAGCAACGGGCGTGTGAGCGGGCAGCTTCCCCGGCTGGCGCGCGAAGGCCGGGCTCGGCGGTGGCGCCTCTAGCAACTGCCCGGAGACCGGGCTCGGCAGGCGGCGGCGGCGCCCCCGGCCGGCGCAGGTGCCGCGCGGGCGGCCTCCTCGGTCGATGCAGGTGGCGCTCCCCCTGTCTGGGCGGCGGCGGCGCGACCCCGGACGGAGCGGGCGGGGAGCAGCAGCCGGCGAGGACGCCGTCCTCCAGACCAGTGCGGGATGGGCGGCGGTGGGCGCTCCCCTGGCTAGCGGGGGCGGAGCAGTGGTGGTGCTCCCCCGGCCTGGGATGGCGGCGGCGGCGCCCCCGTGGCTTGCCGGCGCTGCGTCGGCGGCGAGGCACCGGCCGATGCGACGACGATTTTTTGCTTTTCTTTTCTTTTCATTTTTCCTTTTCTTTTCCTTTTTTTATGTTTTAAATTATTTGTAAGCACGGTTGATAGGAAGGGCCGTTGCTACAAACTGATTTTGAGGAACGGACCTTCCAGTCGTCCGATCCTGCAAATTTTTCTCTGGCAACGGGCGATGCCGTTGTCCGATCCTGCAAATTTTTCTCTAGCAACGGAGAACGCTATCGTCCGACCGTGCAAATGTGTTTCTAGCAACGGGCCGGCGCCCGTTGCTGCTAATGCGCTATTTTTAGCTGCAAAAAGCAGCAACGGGCGCGGCGCCCGTGCTAGGAGACCCCAAAACGCCCGTGCCTAAAAACCGTTTCTGTAGTAGTGTTTGTTTAAATGGTTTGCGAGTTGTGAGTTGAAATTCTAACCCAAGATAGCAGTTTAGTCTGAGAACATATTTCTTGACTTCATCATGGTTATTAAAAATATTAGTTGGCGCCCATGACAATTTTATTTAAATAATGCATATTCCAATGCCAATAATAAATAACAATACATTTTTAATCCAAATCAATAACTTCGTTTCTGTAACACGCTGGTTAATACAGGTGATGCCTATAGGCGAACTGTATTATCATATTGCAGCAATAACCCGCGTAATAGTATCACCGAAGAGTAACAAACAAAATATCAGTTTTTCTGAAGAATGTGAGAGGCAAAATCAAACAATGTAACCCATGTCTTTGTGAACAAATTAATTGAATCGACCGGACTTACTGTTCTGTTTAAATTGATAGCCTTCACTATCCTGGTCCGGTTAGGAAAGTTATAGGCTAGTCGCGTCTACCGTTCCTTGGATTTGACATCCAGATTCTTACTCCCCTAGTGAAAGGCTACGCTTGCAGATTTAGTTAGGCTAAGGAGTGCCAACAATTGGCTCCTTTCAACCGGCTCGAAATTGAGCCGCTTTGAATGACTGGTCACTCGCATCGACCTAAGATGAGCTGCTTCAAATGACTTGTTCTTACCAGCCCAAAATGAGCCACTTAGAATGCTAGTTATTTGCACCAGCCTGCAATGAGCCGGTGCGAATGATCTTCTTTGAATGACTCATCATTTGCTCCGACACAAATTCCTCTGCTTCAAAAATTCATAACATTTATACACGGTCTCGGATTGAGAGAAACTTTATATGAAATTTTTATGTTTCGACAAGATCTACAATTTTGTGGTTGAAAGTTTTTTTATTTGAAGTCATTTAGATGCCCAAAACTGTCCCGTATTTGTTCTTTCTCTTGTAACTTGAATTTCAGGTTGTATTTTGAAATTCGTAACTTTTTAATATGACATCTGATGGAGAGGAAAATTTATACAAAATCTGTACATTTTGATGAGATATGCAACTTTGTAGTTGAAAGTTTTTTATTTGAAGTCATTTAGATACTCAAATCTGTCCTGTCATTGTTTCTGTTCTTGTAACTTGAATTTCGGGTTATATTTTTAATTTTGTAACATTTGAATACAGTCTCAGATGGATAGAAGTTTTAAACAAAATTTATACATTTCATTGGGATCTACAACTTTGTTGTTGATTTTTTTTATTTGAAGCTGTTTAGATGCATAAATAATAGAACTAAGATTTAGGCAAAAATGGTTAAAGGGAATACGTCGTGCATGCAAGAACAACGTCTAGGTGATACGGTAAGGAAGGCTCACGCGAGATAGATGGTCATTAGTTCGAAAGCTGGGCACCACATGCACACGTATTTCACGTGAAATATGCGTGACTTGTGTCTTGTGACGAGCAACCGCGACCGTAGCTCGGGGTGGCCTCCCGGGTAACGAAAAAATAGTTTTGCTATTTTTCTTTACAAATTTCTACTTTTATCATCCATGCCGATGCGAGATCCACCGGTTAGAATGACTTGTCAAACGAAGCCGTGAAATAACAGGCATAAATGAGTGTCTTATTCGCATTGCATTAAGGAAAGCGGTGAAAATAACCGGTTCAAATTCGGTTTTTGCGCCGCTTTGGATAAGGGTGTCCACAGTAGTGGTGGCCATGGCACTGTTCCTCGTGGAGGATAGCACGGTACCATCCTCATCAGCCCCCTTAGGATCACGGCCATTGCGGAGCACACCAACATCACGCAGCACGTGAACATCTACATGACCAGGCTAGGCAAGCCCTCCAGGACACACATCGCCGTGACACCTGGCTACATTCAGGGCAACCAAGGGGAGTACGACGACACCGGCACCCCTAGCATATCGCGTCTTCAAGTGGCTAACACAGGAGGAGATGGCAGATAGAAAGCACTTCAGCCTTTGCTTCGACCGCAATGAGCGGTTTAGCAAAATGCATGGCACTACAGGAGAAAGGACTTTCGGTCCTCTCTCTTAGTACCGGCTGGGCGGAGCCGGTACTAAAGGGGACCTTTAGTACCGGCTCCAGGCAACAGTGGCAAAAATGCCAAGTTAGTACCGGCTGGTAATATTAGCCGGTACTAACGTGCATCGCTGTCCCCACCCACCGACGGGCAGATGACACGTTACCAGCCGGTACTAACCTGACCGTGCCAAGTTAGTACCGGCTGGTATTACCAGCCGGTACTAACTTTGCATGGCTATATCAGCCCCTCTTCTTCCTCCCCGACCTCAGACCGAGCTCGAGCTTTTTCCTCTCTGCATGGCTTGCTAGGGGGGAGTTTTGCCCATTTTTTTCAAAATTTGTGAGGATTTCACTCATCTAAGTGCGTCAGAGGTTAGCAACTTCATCCTCTCTTCTTTCACGGTGTTTATTTTTCGTTTTATGGTTTCTACATAGAGAAATTAGTGATTTTAGGATGTGAGAGAATGTGCATATTTTTTATTTGAAGATATGTACAATCGATTCATTGAGTTTTAGAGAAGGTTTAGCATATACTATGTATATGACATGTTTAGAGCAATTTTTTAAAGTTATTCTATAGTGACATTTGTACATATTATTAATCTAATTTTTTTAAATACGTCATGTCTTTTTTATTTGTACATATTATTTGTATATTAATTTAAGATATGTGGAATTGACTATTTCAATTTAGAGAAAGTGTTGACTAGACAGTTTGCATATGACACGTTTAGATTTACTTTTTTCGAATTATTTTGCAGTGACATGTAATTATTCTAGTTTTTTAATTTTAATTAGAAATGTTATGTAATATTTACTTCTAAGTTAATTTGTAGATGGTAATACATTTTGAAGAAAATGTTATTCTTTTGTTGAGAAATAAAAGGCTCGTGGTCATATCAATATGGCTTCCGCCGAAGGTAGTGGTACCAGTGATGGTGATCGTCGTTCGTCTCGCAGGAAGGGTAAAACTCCAGTAGTACCAACTGAGAAATCGAAAAAAACCAGGAGATTGGGTGAAAGCACAACTTTCTTTCTTACAAAAGAAACATGAAGAATGTGTTGCAAGGGGTGAGGAACTTGGTTTCGATCTTGAACATCTATTGCGACGCTACGCTCCATCACCACCAAACCAAGTTCCACCATCTGATGCACCAGGAAAAAATATATCATAGCATCCTAAGGATGGTTGAAGATCTAGGCCGTGTTGCATGTTGGAAGTGGAGAAATTTATGTTGCTTTGAATAATTATGTTTGTAAAGTTTTATTTTTGAACCTTGAACGTGTTGCATGTTTGAAGTGGAGAAATCTATGTTGCTTTGAATAAATTATGTTTGTAATGTTTTATTTTTGAACCTTGATCGTGTTGCATGTTGGAGTTTTGGAAATATATGTTTATGTTCAATAAATTGTGCAGATGGACCGGCAATGGATGTACGGCGGCCGAGCCACATCAGCGTGGATTAACGGCCTAGAATCTTTTCTCAATGCAGCAGAGGCTAACAGATCACCAAAGGGTTTAATGTTCTGTCCGTGCACTGTTTGCCAAAATATGAAGGAATACTAGAAAAGGGATACTCTATGGTCCCATATTTATGATAGAGGTTTCATGAGAAGCTACAACGTTGGACTAAACACGGTGAACATGGAGTTATGATGGAAGATAATGAAGAAGATGATGATAATAATGACATTCCAGATTGGGCATTTCTTCATGAAGTTGGTGGCTTTTAAGATGAACCAATGGACGAGTGTGAAGCAAATGTTGCAGAAGAGGAGCCACCAGACGAGTTAGGTCAGGTGTTGCTTGACGCACATAAAGACAGTGAAACTGCGAAGGAGCAGAAGAAGTTTGAGAACATGTTGGAGGATCACCGAAAGCTATTGTACCCTGGTTGCAAACCTGAGCAGAAGAACTTGGGTACAGCGCTGGAGATGCTGAAATGGAAGGCAACTAATGGTGTCACCGATAAGGGATTCAATGAGCTATTAACCATTGTAAAGAACATACTTCCTGAGGGTAACGAACTCCCGTCGACAACATACGAAGCTAAAAAGATTGTTTGCCCACTTGGATTGGAGATACAGAAGATCCACGCATGTTCTAATGATTGTATCCTGTATCGCGGCAAGGAATACGAGAACTTGCAATCTTGTCCAGTTTGCAAAGCAATACGGTATAAGATCAGGCAAGACGATCCAGGTGATGTTGACGGGCAGCCAGTCAAGAAGAGAGTTCCTGCAAAGTTGTTGTGGTACTTCCCTATAATATCACATCTGAAACGCTTGTTCAAGAACAAAGATAATGCTAAGTTGATGCAGTGGCACAAAGAAGATCGTAAGGAAGACGGTATGATGAAACACCCCGCAGATGGGGCCCAGTGGAGAAACCTTGACCGAGAGTACCCTGAATTTGATAAAGACCCAAGGAACATAAGATTTGGTCTTAGTACTGATGGGATGAATCCGTTCGGTGAGTTTGGCTGCAGTCATAGTACATGGCCTGTGCTGCTATGTATCTACAACATTCCTCCTTGGTTGTGCATGAAGCGGAAGTTCATCATGATGCCGTTGCTTATAGAAGGGCCAAAAGAACCTAGCAATGACATTGATGTGTTCCGGCAACCCTTGATTGATGATCTCTTACTGCTATGGAAGGAAGAAGGCATACAAGTTTGGGATGAGTATAAACAGGAATCTTTCGACCTCTGAGTTTTGCTTTTCATAACCATCAATGATTGGCTTGCACTTGCAAAACTGTCGGGACAATCGAACATGGGATACTGTGCCTGCACCCACTGTCTAGAAGAAACAGATAGCGTTTATTTGAAACATTCTAAGAAATGCATATACATGGGCCATCGCCGATTCCCTCCTGCCGATCATCCCCTAAGAAAAGAAGGGAAACATTTTTAAGGACAGTCCGAAACTCATCCTAAGCCTTTGTTTCGTAATGAAAAGTGTGTGTTTTCGATGATCAAGGATGTGAAGATGGTATTCGGAAAGGGTCACGGTAGTCAACCTGTTCCTAAGGATGACCATGAACATGCTCCAATGTGAAGGAAAAAGTCTATATTGTGGAACCTACCTTATTGGCAAGTCTTACAGGTTCACAACGCGATTGATGTGATGCATCTGTCGAAGAATCTTTGCGTGAACATACTAGGCTTCCTAGAAGTGCATGGTAAGAAGTCTAAAGACACCATGACAGCAAGACGCGACATGCATGAGCTGACACAACGACAAGGCTTGGAACCCGAAAAGAGAGACAAAGGACGTCACTATTTGAATCCTGCCAGCTACAATCTCAGCAAAGAGAAGAAGGAAAGTATGTTTGGTTGCTTGAACAGTATCAAGGTCCCGACAGGATACTCCTCGAATATACAAGGCATAATAAACGTGAAGGAGAATAAAATCCTAAACTTGAAGTCCCATGACTGCCACGTCCTGATGACACAATTACTTCCTGTTGTACTGAGGGGTGTTCTACCGGAGAATGTAAGGTTGGCAATCGTAAAGCTTTGTGCGTTCATGAATGAAATTTCGCAGAAGGCCATAAATCCAAAGAATCTGATAAAGCTACAGAAAGACATTGTTGAATGCCTTGTAAGCTTCGAGATGATCTTCCCACCTTGCTTCTTCAACATAATGACACACCTGCTGGTTCATATTGTGAATGAAATTACTATCTTGGGTCCTGTTTTTCTACACAATATGTTTCCTTTTGAGAGGTTCATGGGAGTCTTGAAGAAGTACGTTCGCAACCGTTCACGGCCAGAAGGATGCATTGCCAAGGGCTACGTAACAGAGGAGGTCATTGACTTTTGCGTTGACTTTATTCCTGACCTCGATCCGATTGGGCTCCCGGTTGCACACCATGAGGGGCGACTAAAGGGAAAAGGCACACTAGGAAAGAAATCTGCTATGGACATCCCGTATGGTGAAATCGGCAAAGCAAACTTCACGGTTCTTATGAATTCATCCAAGGTGGCTCCGTATATTGACGAGCACATGAATATTTACGGTCCGCAAATCCGGAGAAAAATCTTGGTTGGATTACATGGCGACATATAAAAACTTTTGAAGACTGGTTCAGGAGAGAATTATTGGGAAACGACACAGTTGATCAAGAAGTTCAGTGGCTGGCTAGAGGACCATCGAACACAGTCCATCGATACCAAGGGTACGAAATCAATGGGTATACATTTTACACAATAGCTCAAGACAAAAAAAAGTACCAACCAAAATAGTGGTGTCCGTATATGTGTAGGAAACAGTATTGAGAAAAAGGACAACTACTATGGTGTCATAGAGGAGATATGGGAGCTTGAATATGGACCCATAGTCATGCCTGTGTTTCGTTGCCAATGGGTGGCTGGAGAAGCCGTAATCAAGGACCGGAATGGGATGACCACAGTGGACCTTCTGAAAACTGGATATAAAGATGATCCATTCGTTCTAGCCAAAGATGTGACACAAGTGTTCTATGTGAAGGACATATCAAGCAAACCGAAGAAAAAAAACCACTGATAAGTCACAAAACAAGCCTGAAAATAAGTCAGAAGATGAGCCGAAACGGCACATAGTTCTTCCAGGTAAAAGAAAGTTATTGGAGTTGAGGATATTTCAGACAAGTCAGAAGATTATGACCAGATCGATGACGGTCCTCCATTTTCAGTTGATGTTGACTACAGCATCCTCTTATCTAAAGAGGACACGCCTTACTTACGTCGCGATCACGTCCAAGGAATTTTCGTCGAAAGAAAGATTATCCACAATGTAATAGATAATGATGAGTAGTTTTAAGTTATGTAATAATGTAAGAACTATGCCATATTTGTCTCAATTCTTTATACTGTTCGTGCAATTGGGACACAATATCATCAAAATACAATATTATATTTTTGCATGGTAGAAATATTTTTTACTTCCATTAATTTCGAATTACCAGGATCATTGAAACAGTAAATTAGAAACAACTAACCAAGTTTTCTTTAAATTGATGAAATCATTGTATAGAATATTACTGATAATAGTCTTGTGTATTTTTGCATCGTTGAAAATGAGATGTTTTCGATTTATTACGAATAACACAAATATAACCACATATATACCCTATTAGTTAGACGTAATTGCTACTAATTGCTAAAGGTACTTATTGTGCTAATTAATATTTTTGTTGTGTGCATATAATTAACAGTATGCTAACAAATTTAATGCTTTAATTTTCCTTTATTGTGCTAATTATGTGGCATATAATAAGTAAAAAAATAAATTTATAAAAAGAAACAAAACATAGAAAAGAAAATGGGCGTGACATGTTAGTACCGGGCTATATTACTAGCCGGTACTAACCTGTCTCCCCATTTTCATTTCCCGCGCTGGAGACGCCAGCCGGTACTAACTTGCGCACGTTAGTACCGGCTGGTCTCTCCAGCCGGTACTAACCTGCCCTCTCCAACCGGTACTAACGTGCCCCCCGTATAAAACCCCCTCCCTCTTCCTCCTCAACACTTAGCGAAATTTTCGCCTCTCACCCCGTGCCGATCCTCGTCCTCGCCGCCGGCCGCCCACCCCCGCGCCGTCCGCCGCCCCTGCCACCGGTCGTCGTCCCCGCCGTCGGCCGCCCGCTCCCCTCGTGCGGAGTCCCGTCGATCCCGGCCGCGCCGCCCCGTCGTCCCGCGTGGCTCCTAACCACCGCGCCGCCCCCGGCTCCCGGCCGCCGCCGCGCCCCGTCATCTCCGCGTCGGCGCAGCTCGGTCGCGCGCCTCCTCACGCCTCCTCACCCCGCGCCGTCAGCACTTTTTTTTCCTGTTATTAGTATAAACAATAATAAAAATTAGTAAAAATAGTGAAAAATGTTAGAAAATAGAAGTAAATATCAGAAGAATAGTAGAAAATAGAAGTAAATATTAGAAAAACAGTGGAAAATGCTAGAAAATAGGAATAAATATTTGTATATTAGTGGAAAATCCTAGAAAGTAGTAGGAAATGCTAGAAAATATTAGAAATGTTAGAAAATTTGTGGAAAATACTAGACAATGTTTGGACATGTAACGTGCCCAACGCTGACGTCATCACTTCATAGTGCTGACGTTCATTTTTGTTTTCATGTAATTAATATAAAAATATTAGAAAATAGTAGAAAATGCTAGAAAATTGTAGGAAATGCTAGAAAATAGTAGGAAATGCTAGAAAATTAGTGGTAGATACTAGATAATGTTTGGACATGTAACGTGCCCAACGCTGATGTCAGCACTTCACAGTGCTGACGTCAGCGCTTTTTTTCATTTTTCTTTTCATGTTATTAATATAAAAATATTAGAAAATAGTAGAAAATGCTAGAAAATAGTAGGAAACGCTAGATATAGTAGGAAATGCTAGAAAATTAGTGGAAGATACTAGATAATGTTTGGACATGTAACGTGCCCAGCGCTGACGTTAGCACTTCACAGTGCTGACATCTACGCTTTTTTTCATTTTTCTTTTCATGTAGTTAATATAAAAATATTAGAAAATAGTAGAAAATGTAGAAAATAGTAGGAAATGCTATAAAATAGTAGGAAATGCTAGAAAATTAGTGGAAGATACTAGATAATGTTTGGACATGTAACGTACCCAGCGCTAACGTCTACCGCCTCATATGGGCCCTGATGGCCGACCCCAAGGGGTTCATCTTTTGTTTAGGGGCACAACACAAGAGTAGTGGCATTTCAATATTGATACAAGTTGTACTCCATTCGCTCGATAGCCTACTGTTAAGCTTGTAATAATGAACAACTATATGCATTGATTGATGCAGCGGTTGAGATATTAATAAATATTCCATTATCTAAAAAATACATAGGCAAACAAGTTTGCGACACTCGAACCTTTATTCTCCACAGGCGAGTCCCGTTTATGTCGGAAGGACACAGATGCATGATCGACATATTCTGTAGCTTCAAGGTGTAAGTCTATTTATACGTGAAAGGAACCATCACGGTGCTGGGGTTGTCTTTGTAGCTTCAACATGAATTCCCTGTGCATCCCGTTCCTTATATATAGGGCCCATTCCTTATATATAGGGAACGCAGGTAGTTAAATACACACGACACTCTCCATTCTCTTCCACAAGTTCTCTAGCTAGTTCTCCTCTTTCTGAAGGAAAAAACGTCGATATTGTTGGTAGTTTTGTTGGCCTATCCCGTTGACAACATGGACCTTGTGTTGTTTATTGCAGTAGCCGTTTACCTCGTGCGATGCACAGGGCTATCTATCTATATCTATACTAATCACAAACTCTCTAGAAATTCCTACGTTAATTAGAGAAAATAAGAAAAAAGAAAAAAACCTAGCCATATATCTTATGTGCACCCTTTTTTTCAACGGTTGAGATTAGGACAAAAAAATATTTGCTCAAAATTACCCACCATGCCATTGATTAGTGCATGCCAAAATTAGACACCATGGTCCGTGAGCATAAACACAATATCTACCTAGAAATTCCTACGTTAATTGGAGAAAATAAGAAAAAAGAAAAAAACCTAGCCATATATCTTATGTGCACCCTTTTTTTCAACGGTTGAGATTAGGACAAAAAAATATTTGCTCAAAATTACCCACCATGCCATTGATTAGTGCATGCCAAAATTAGACACCATGGTCCATGAGCATAAACACAATATCTACCATTACCAAATGTAGAGGCAGAGTTATAAGTAGAATCCAGCAGCCTTTGAGGAATTGCGCACAGCTATTTTTTTTTTCCCAACTAACATGAACTCCAATAATCGCGTGGCCAGTGGGCTGCTTGGTGGAGTCATCCAGGTATCGATCTTCCTGTCTCTGACGGTTGAGGAACTATGGTGGATTAAAAATAAAGGAGGCGTTTGGCCTGAGATCAGGGGCGGACGTCAGATTCACCTGCTTAGACTTTTCCAATTAAGATCCAAGTGCATCCTCTGCCTTTAGAGTGATGTATTTTTTAACCCGATTTAGAGCCATATAATAAATATTCCATATCCTTTCCCTATTTACACTTAGTCTTGGTAAAGTTTTTTGCCACAGTACAAATTTAGCACGGTACTATACATTCATGTATATACATTGAAATATATAAAATTATATTCAGATGCACTCTGTAGTCTCTATGCGTGTGTTGATTTTTGTAACACTACTACAGAAAAGGCCATCACAGCCGGTTGGGGAGGGCTATCACAGCCGGTTTTGGGGGGCGGATGAGATAAAGCGGCTGTGATAGTCCCTCTAAAAACCGGCTGTGATGACCCCTATCACAACCGGTTTTCATCTAAACCCAAAATAAACCAAAATAAAATAGCAAAACATTTTATTTATTTGGGGGATGGACCCACGCGGTCGGCGGGATTCGAACCCACGACCTCTGCTTCGTGCATAGCCTCCTCTACCACTGCACCACTAGAGTGTTTGTGTCTATGTACCATTTTGATTCCCCTCATATTAATGTTTTCCGAGTGTAAATTGCTTATTTGAAGCTCTAAATGACTTCAAATAAAAAGTGATGAACTACAATGTTTCATAACTTTTCAAGATGTACAACTTTCGTTTTGGTCAAAAGTTCATCCGAGGTCGTTTACAAAATTTGAAATTTCAAATTTGAAAAATTCAAACTTAGATTTGGTTGACAAGATGAATTCAAATAAAAAAGTGATGAACTACAATGTTGCATAACTTTTCAAGGTCTACAACTTTTGTTTTGGTCAAAAGTTCATCCGAGGTCGTTTACAAAATTTGAATTTTCAAATTTGAAAAATTCAAACTTAGATTCGGTTGACAAGATGACTTCAAATAAAAAAGTGGTGAACTACAATATTTCATAACTTTTCAAGATCTACAACTTTCGTTTTGGTCAAAAGTTCATCCGAGGTCGTTTACAAAATTTAAATTTTCAAATTTGCCCTCTAAAAATGTGTTAGTAAAGAACCGGTTGTGATGCTCACCATCACAACCGGTTTTCAAAAACCGGTTGTGATAGTGAGCATCACAACCGGTTTGTAAGAAAAACCGGTAGTGATATGCCGGCCGACTATCACAACCGGTTGTTGAGAAAAACCGGCTGTGATAGGGGACATCACAACCGGTTTTTTAAAAACCGGTTGTGATAGCTCTATCACAACCAGTTTTCTCAAAACCGGTTGTGATAGCCCGTTTGTGAAAGTGGTTTGTGTAGTAGTGTAAGGGATGACTATGTTAACAACAAAGTATATCTCAAATAATATTAAAATATTATAGCATTATTAAAAGATACCGCAGTTAGATATTTTTATATTCAAAGACATTCAAATTATTTTAAATCTATTGCTACACAGCATTATACCCTATGAGAAATTTGCTATCAAAGTTCCATT
Organism: Urochloa ruziziensis; assembly: GCA_015476505.1. NCBI lineage: Eukaryota > Viridiplantae > Streptophyta > Magnoliopsida > Poales > Poaceae > Urochloa > Urochloa ruziziensis. Next base: position 12,619,985 of record CM027120.1, on the reverse strand, counting down.
TATTTTGAAGACCAGGACAAGTCAAACAGAATCTTCTATGTTAGTAGACTAGAATATATCTCTTAGTGTTAAATCTAAATAGCACATAAAAATCATTTAGCTGTGATATATTGTTGTTATGATAATATCGAGTAATACAACAGTTCATTATTTATAATAGCAGGCCTGCACTGGCCGGGGCATTAGTGACAGGCGGCCGGGAGTGCTAGCTGATACCGGCGGCTCAATACTTTTGAAGCTAATCAGGGAACAGCCTTGCTTTCTGTACGTACAAGGCTAGCAGCAGAGATGATTCAAACTGAGCACCGTTTAGTTTTTCAATTTGTCATGACATTGGCACAATAACACTGTTAGTGGTTGTGCGAACAGGAACAGTGGAAAAATCCTTTTTGACAATGAAAATTATCAAGTCTAAATTGCTCAAGAGGATGGCAGAAGCAAAGTAATAAAGAGGAACAAAATTGTGAAGATTGGACCACAAGGCGGTCATAGCCATCGGCTTGAATGCTCGATGGTTTGCGACATGGAGTGGGAAGCCGACAACTATGCAAGTCACTCAGCGAAGCCGACATGGAGTGGCAAGATTATGCCAATTAATGTAAGCTTGGTTAGTGGCCCCTTGCGAGATATAATAGGAATTAAAGGCCCCAGGAATAAGCACCCTACGCCATTTTCAGCCATGACATTTGCATTCTGAGCATTGGCCATGACACGTAATATAGCTCAATATTGAACTGAGGGACGAAACCATCTGTTACTCCTAGCGCTATGTAGATTGAATTGTTAAATTAAAGCACTGTTAAATTTAATACAGCACACCACGTTATTACTAGCACCGGTCCCTAGCTAGAACCGGTGCTAAATGTTGCTATGGAATTAGCACCGGTTGCAGGCAGCAACCGGTGCTAAAGGCCCCCCCTCCCCCCCCCCCCCCCCCCCCCCCCCCCCCCCCCCCCCCCCCCCACCGACGCGCGCCGCGCGCAGGCGTTGGACCCGGTGCTAATACTCCATTAGCACCGAGTCCAAAAATGGCCGCTGTTTATGTCGTTCGCGGATGTCTCATTCTCTTCTAGTGGTCTGTCTATTTAATGACTAATCAATTTTTCATCCATGGAGCAATGGTAAAAGAAATACAAAAAAGGTCTTCTGTGCCATTAATACACGACTACTGCTTAATATGATGCGTGCTTTATAGGCAACCCAAAAAGCTCACTTCACATCCTCACCTAACTAGAAATTATCTCCTCGATACCATGTGTGATGATTCGAGACCACGACTGTATATGTCTGTACTCCAGTGCTATGGTAGTTCTTACTTCTCCCTTCCACGCTACAAACGAAAACAAACAATGACAGAAAGAGCAATCTGGAACAAACAGTCACTAATCTTTGTTAGGAATTGAAGGCACCGGGAAATTCTAGGTTACTGGGAATAGGACTGACACGACTTCTAGACCTCATTCGCTATTTCTACTCATACAACAAGCAGTACAAGTTGTTATCTCCAACTCGTACCCCTGTTTGTGCTGGAAATGAGCGTTTTGTGGGCCAGGTTAGAAAGACCTACAAAAGGGCAGAAATAAGCTGGCAGGAGTAGATATAACAACTTGTACTGGTACCTTTTGTAGCGTTTGGCTGTAACGGCTGAATAAGCTGTACCAGTAGGAGTAGAAATAGCGAGCAGGCCGGCGCCACGGCAGGTGGGTAGCAGAGGGAGCATGCACAAGCTGGTGGAGAGCCCTTATATATGAGACTTTTACAGGCAGCGCACACAGCAAGGCCAGTGTCCACCCGTGGGAGGAGCTGCATGCCTGCATCCCTAACGCGATGTTTAGAGCATCTCCAACAAAATATCTAAACCAGATTGCTATTACTAAAAACAAATAGAATACCTAAAAACAAGTTAAAAAACTGCTCCAACAACATACCTATATAGATTGTTATTTTAGGTCATGACCTAAAATCCGCTCTCTAATTGGTAAATATACCAATCCAACACCGGATTGTTGTATTTCTTTGAAAGGGTGGGAGAAGCCAACCGCCAGCAGTCGGACTCTTCTGCGTTCATCCCTGGCCTCTCCGACCGCCCCTGGCTTGACTCTGCGATATATAGTAAAATCTCACATAAGAAAACAGGCGATGTTTGGGAACGGTACTACGAACGTGTGTAATGGGACAAATAACGGGAGATATTTCTAGGTTAAGGTGGCCTGTTAGGGCAAACGACGATGAATATACAAATGTGCATGAACAGACCAATACAACAGTTGATGCAACCGCACAACCACTGCCCTAGCAACCTCCGTTACACAATGATTATCAAGCACCCTGCAGCAGAGCAAGATCGTCCAGTCCTTAAGATGGCTGTGCCACCGCGCACATGGTCTGCTCAACTACCGCCACGGATTATAGCTTACCGCTGACAAGAGAAAAGGAAAATAGATGAACGGGATCAGTAACTTCACCTATAGCCAATGCAGGATTATCATATCAATATTTATATCCAAGCAAACATAATCTTCTATTAGCCGGAATTAAGTTGACCAAGCAACCAAACACTTTTCGATTGCAAATGTTTAAGTGTAAGCTTAGGCTTGTTACAATTTGAAATGCTATCAGGAACTAAAGACTCTTTCCAGCACAACTGCTCCATACCAGATAAGACTACTGAGCTCTATCACAGTGATATTGAAGGTTCCGAACTTTCTCTCTATTATGTTCCTCCCTCTCTCCTCCGGTGAGTAAACCTACAATGCACACCATATTAAGGAACGGCACCGCTCGCACTGCCATGCAACAAAGACTGCCTGTCGGTGGGTATTTGTAGGGATTGATGGGTCTAGGGTTCCGTGGGCCCTCTAGGAGTCCAGACAAAACGGAGAGCAATGAACAAAACCAGAAGCCAAAGGGTCCTTGTAATCATCCAAAATGCCAACCCTTTTACACGCAGTGGAGGGCGCCATTTATACCCCAACCGCTCCGCCCTGGAAGGACGGTTGTGCCCCCAGTTTATATTACAACTTCACAGGCACGCAGGCCTATCTTTGTACATTTACCACCGGGTTCAACCATCCCGGCAAATCCAACTTGTACACCTCCAGCGCTGCCGTGTTTGGTCAGCCTACCTAAGGCGCCTTCTCGAAAACCCGCCTCTGATGCCGTCCGCCTCACGCCTCTGGGAGCGGCCCTGGCGGGGCGCCCGGCCTTCGTTCCGTCCGACCGCCGCAGCCCCGGCCGTTCACCGGGCTTCGCTGGGGCCCTAGGCGGAGCCCCGCTCCCGGGCCGCGGCCGTCCCGGGGCTTTGATACCTGAAATAGCAACAGGGTTAGTGGTTGTTGGCACTCCTTAGCGTCACGTTTTAGCAACGCTCAAGAGCGCGTAGATATATGTCGTTGTATGCAAAATTAATTCTGCAAGCACACATAATATATCTCGTTGTAGCACTTCACCTTGGGAGTAACCCCAGGGTATCGTATTTATATTTCCGCAGGGAAGCAGATGGTTAAAGTATATTGAAGAATGAAATGATATATCTTGCCAGAAATATCAAGCCACAAACCCAGGGGCACAAACTCTCGGTTTGGGTGGATAATGGTCAAATTAATGACCGGATAGAAGGTCTGAAAGACCAGCGACACACGGAGCACCTATTTCTACAGAAAAGGAAAGACGCTGGGAGAGACCGGACCTAGACTCTTTCTAACTCAGAGCAAAAGGCACTCTAGCCTTAGCCTAGACCCTAGCTTAGATACCGGGAACAGAGCTCGCTTCGACGGCTAGAACAGGAGAACCTCAGAACGGGATGAGAGAGGGGGTTCTCCGGGCTCAGCACTACTGTTATGAGTACACCCGAACGTGGTGGACTACGAAGGACGGACAGGGCTGTCACCACCTGCCGCCTACCACTGCAGTTCGTGGGGTGCAACACACTTCCTAGTTAATCAACAAGCCAGACACCACGTCTGCACTCGATGATTAAGATTTCTCTTGAGGCCTGTGAAGAGAAATCCCCTGTCTTCCCTAAGGCGTCTTACGGCCCGGTCAAGGCGAGCAAACCCGCGAGATAAAGCCCGGTAGAGCTAAACTAAACTCTACACTAAAACTAAAGGGGATAGACTTTGCTCTAAAGAGAGCAAGATCTTTACTCTAAAAGAAGAGCAAGATAGAAATATAAAAGATAACTTAGCTCTGAAGTAAGAAAGTAATTATATAAATAAACTCTTCAAAAGAAGGAAAGGATACAAGAGCTTTACCAGAACTTCGAAGACTCCGAAGATCCGAGCTGAGCTCGACTCGACTCTACTCCTCAACTCTAATCCTAATCTAAGAAATGAAAAAGATACTAGAGCTCCCTTCAAGTAGAGACTTGAGTGATGTGGTGTGTGTCTTGAATGGAAGACTGAGCAGCCTTTTATAGCCTCCATGGGGTGGATGTCAGCTTAATCTTCACGCCACCATCTTGCTTAGCATCCACGCTGAAGAGGGTAGCTTGAGGCCACAGCAACAGGCCGGCTGGCCTGGTGTAGGCCGATCGGCCTACACCTGGCACGTCTGGCCACCGACTTCGTCGTGGACGCTTCTGATTGCTCCCTGAGGTCGGTAACGGTTGCGTTCAGTTGAGGCTGTCCAAGAATCCGAAGTTGTGGGCCCTCTAATCCATGTGTCTTGCACTCTAGGCCTTTCGGGTCCTTGGATCAAACCGACGTTGATTGCACTGGTGCTTGATCATCCTGGGTGTTTGATTGAACTTGTGGATCAGTGACGTGGCCAGACCTGGCCAGAGGAGGCCGGTCGGCCTGGGCTAGGCCGGCCGGCCTGGCCTTGTGCCAGGTTTGGCCCCTGTTTCACCAGTTTTGTCCTGCAACCATAACTCATCCAAAACTTGTGGAATTTGTCAATAAAAATAGTTTTATGCATGGAATATGGTATGATCATCCTCATTTTACCGAAATGTTGACGGTCACTACGAGGTTATAATGGCTGTCAACACGCCCCCAAGCTTAGACTCTTGCTCGTCCTCGAGCAAGGCTAGAACTCTAGGTTCGGTAGGTCAGGAGTTGCTTCAATGTGTATACTCTTAAAGCACCTTGTGCTTAAGCCAAAACTCAACGAATCACTTGAATAAGTTGGCATAAAAGAGAACTCATACCATGGTTCCACGTGGGGCTGCAGCGGTTCACGTTTTGGGCTATTGAGAGCTTGAACGGTCATCTCTAAAGTATTTCCTGCAACTTTTCAGGTTCCATCTCGGAGATATGAATTTTTCAAAAGATGGTTTATTCATTCCCCGATGGTACTCTCGAGTCACTCAAGGTGTTTAATCCTCACTCTTGGTCGGGATTGACCAATTTTTTTCTACACTAAGGCTGAAGTGGAGTTATAGGTAGGGTAAGAGTGGCATACCTTGGTTACTTCTGTTGTCGAGTCGAAGAGTGGTCCGCGAGCGAGGACACTCGTCAAATTCCGGTCTTTGGAATTCATGGGGTTTCAAATGGAGAGGGAGAAAGTGTGATGCTCAAAGGTCTTGGGACTCCTTATTTTTTTCTCTCTCATATTTTTGAGATGTTTCTTTTCTTTTTTTTTCAGATGGAGCATTTGTCTCCATATATTGTTTTTTCTTTTTCAAATACATCTCTTCTCTTACTTTGGTAACAGAGAGGAATTCAGCTTTGTATGGAGTAATTGAGGACCTTTAGGGTGAGCTTTGTGATGAAGTGAGTGTATGTCATCGACGGTGGACGTCAACCCCGGAGCGGGACTTTGACTAGTCGGACATTTTGAGGCTGAGGTGGATGGGAAGACCGGTAAACGACAAGTGCCTTCTGCAAGCGGACTTCACCACTCGACAAGACTCAAAGCAACTCAAGATAGCATATGGTAGTTTAAAAGATGTATAACTGTTTAGGCTCTGGGTAGGACATTTTAAACCATCGAGGAAGATTCACCATGTAACATTTTATAAAAACTTCCGAGAGGTTCCTTACTAAGCATGCAGTTATACCTCGAAACAAACCATATCAAAACTCACAATAACTTAAACAATGAACAAGTGCTCTTGCTCCCACAGTTTTATCATGGCGGATCCTTAAATGCCAACGAGCTCAAATACTCAAGAGTAAAGGATTAAGCACGAGGCACTTAGAGGGCATAAACAGAGCAACTTTTCATCATTCCAGAGGTTCTCAACCATAATTCCATACATAAAGACATCTTTTGGAGCTTTTATTATGATTATTTTATTTTATTTATTTATTATTTTATTTTTTTTCTTTAGCATTTAATTATTTTATTTTATCATAGCAAAGCAAGGCAAGGCAAGGCAAAGGCAAGGCAAGGCAACGGCAACGGCTTTCGATCATACCTGAGACTCCCCCAAGCTTCGATGAAGCTCACTGGTAGTACTGGTTGGGGTCGTAGTGCATGTAGTCGAAGAAGCCGTGAATGTCGGTCTGGAGGGATGTGGTCATCCCCAGTTCTGCTGCGTGAGATCGGTGTTGTGTGCAACTTCATCTCTGAGCTGCTGCTGTGCAGAGTCATCGTCTCCAACCTGGTACTAAGATCAGCGATCCCCCGGGAGACCGGGTTCTCGTAGTCATACCTGGCGGAGGCGGATGGTCCGACCTGCGGGCCGTATCCTGCCGTTCCTTGATGGTAGTCGAACGCCTCCTCAAAACTCATGTTGGCAGTGGGGTTCTCCGTCGGCTGCTGGTAGTCGTACTCGGGCTGAGGTGCGGTAGATGTTCCGGCTTCACTGTCATGCCTGGCTCGCCTGCCACGTGTTGCAAGGCCTGCAACACTGTGGCGAGCGGGTTCCTTCCTTCTAAGCTGCATGGTTAGACTTTTCGCTGATCTCAGCGACAAAGCTGGGCATGGAAGCTCGACTTCGTCGATGAAACCAGGATAACACATGAAAAGAGTATGGCTAGGGCCCTCGCGCATCAAGTGACCCTGGATAAATGGTCTAAACCAATGCAAGACTGATACTCTTGTGTAGCGGGAAGGAAAGTGACTTGAGCGCCCTGCAAAGCACCAACATGGGTGGCAATGCGGGTGACTAGCGAGGTTATGTCAATTGTGGCTCGGCCAGTGACTAACCTCTGCCAGTCATCAAGCATGCTCATGACCGGTGAGAAACGAATTTTCTTGACCATGGCATAAAGGCACTCTAAATCAGGCAAGAGGCAAAGACGCAAGTCAGCGCGTGGGTGGACCACCATAGCGATCCACTTCGCCAGAAAACGAAGACTGGGGTTTTGGATGGCAGTGATGCTATTTTTCCCCGAGGATGGCTCGCCTGTGATGCTATCCCACCATGCGGCACGGTTGTACCGGTGGTTAGTCACCAACAGGTTGGCATCAATGATGCATCTCTTGTTGAAACCAAGAGCCTCACTGAGTTGCTTCGGGGTAAAGATAAAATCCTCGTTGAAAAACCGAAAGCAAATATTTGTCTCGTTGGGAAGAACTTCGATTTTCAAACTCATCAAAAACTCCATTGTGAGAAAGTGCGAACCTGTTTCCGGGACGGGGTAGAAGTTTTGCCATCCGGTATTGTTGAAAGCCCGTTCCATGTCTCCTCCGAGACCGGTCTTGATCAGCAGCATGGGGTCGAAGTACTTGGCATGTGTGTAGTAGCGGTCCTGGAGCTTGTCCAGCACCGTTCTCTCTTCTTCGGACCGAGCAATGATGTGCTCGACCCGAGTCATGATCCGGATGCGGAGCCTGTTCCGAGGCACTTCTTCCTCCTGGGACTCTGTGTCCTGTCGAGTCGAGTCGACAGACATAGTGTCCCGAGAACCAGATGATCCCTGAGAGCGGCGGGAGCTCGAAGAGCTGAGCTTGGTCACGACTCCACGTGCCGTCTGACGTGCTCTTGTCCACATGATTTCCTGCAAAAGGTTAGTCTCACAATACCCGAAGGAAATCAGGGGTTAGACAATCGAAAGTTAGACGTTCTTGTGGGAGATTAATCACCACAACTCGGTTAGTCGTTCTTGTGGGGTAAGAACCACCACAAACGTTCTCGTTCAACCGGTAGGGGTTTGTTCTCACAAGAATTCAAGGATGGATTTTAGCAGAATTTTCTTGTGGTTTAAACTCTAACCTCACTTAGAGATTTTCGAAATTCAAACGAGTGAGAAGGGAAGCGCTCAGGATGCATGCATACCTGTGCTTGGGGCGACTTCCTGAAGTGCTGGGCACCGGCTTTTATAGAGGTGCGGCAGGGGGAGGCCGGCCGGCCTGAGGCAGGCCGTTCGGCCTGCACATGGCGCCGGTCGTGCCCATCCCTCTGTCGGTGGTCACGTTCCTGTAGCTGGTACTGCTGTTTGGTGAGGATGGGACGTCGACGGTGGAGGGAGGCCGGCCGGCCTGCCTGGGGCCGCTCGGCCTGGGGTCGTGCCCATTTTCCTCCACCCTTTGGTGTCGTGCTCGTGCACGATGCCTGCTGCTTTGGTGCTGTGATCTGGCCATAGTTGATGACAAGTGGGGCCGGCCGGCCTAGGTGGGGCCGGCCGGCCTGAAATTTGGCCGAATTTTTTTATATGCTACTTAATGCATAAATGAAATATGAATGCAAGCTTCGAAAATTAAACGTGCTGTGCTGAATGAAAAGAATTGAAATGAAAAAAACTATTCTATATGCAATGCAAGGATACGTACCATATACCTTATGGCGAGGGCTCGAGTTTTTCGTCCTGAGCGGAACTCTCCGAATCCTTGTTCGGGACTGCTTTTACCCGCCATTCCTTTCGGACGGGACGGGACTTGGATTCAACCTCCTTATCGCGCTTTGCTTGCTCCTCCAGCGCTTTGGTTCTCGATATCCTTCGCCGTGCATGATAGCGATCATGCCTCTTCTTTTCTTTGGCGGCGAAGGCTTCCACCATCTTCATGAGCGTTTCTACGCTCGGCATCTTGGACTTTCGGGGCATGACTTCTTCGACCATATTGACTTGATGGGGGATCTCCTTAGGACGGAAAGAGAAACTCTCGGTCCCTCCGTTAATCCTAAGTGAATGGTCCCACGTCCCACGTCGATGTTCGCATTCGCAGTACTTAAGAACGGTCTCCCAAGAATGAGAGAGTTCGTTGCTCCGGCTTCCATATCTAGGACGATGAAATCCACAGGGATGAAGAAATCCCTGATCTTGACCGGAACATTTCTGCGACTCCATGGGGGTAGCGGATCGATTGATCCGCTAGCTGCAAACACATGGGTGTAGAGACAAGCGATATATGTTTAAGGTGGTCAAAGACTACCTTGGGCATTACGCTGACGCTCGCCCCAAGTCACATAGGGCGTTGTCGAAGTCATGGCCTCCATTGAGCATGATATTTGGGGCAGCCAGGATCTTCTTCTTGAGGTGGGGCCCGAGTATAGCAGAGCTACATTCCTCGGTCAGCTGTACCATCTCCCTTGTGGGTAAAGTCCGCTTGTGCTAAGTATATCCTTGATGTACTTGGCATATGTCGGGACCTGCAAAGCATCAAGTAGTGGTATATTGATGTATACCTTCTTGATTACCTCGACGAACTTGTCAAATTGTTTGTCGGCCACGGGTCTTCTCCTCCGTTTGGGAACGGGAGGAAAGTGGGATCTCGGCTGTCGCTTGAGGCTGTGGTGCCTCATTCCCCATCCTTTGAGACAGGGGTGGTTTCCTCGCGTCTTCCTCTTCGGCGGCCGCCTCCGGCCTTGGCTAGCTTCTTCTGTCGGGTACCTGCATATGTGGATTGTGTGGATCTCGCGTGGACTTGCTAGTCCGCGTGGTCACCGCACTAACATTCTCCTGAAAGGAACCTCCGGTTGGCCGGCGTACACCTTTCCCGCATTTGGGTTTGCAAGCCAGCGAGCCACTTGTGTTCAATCATTTTATTGAAGCTCAGCTGGTCTCTTAACGACAGAACTTAAAGCTTCTATCTGGGAGGCCATAGACTCCATAACTTACTCATTGGCAAGAAAGGTTCTTGCAATGCTATCGTTAATTGTTTTTGGCCATACCAGATGTCCCTTAGCGACTGTTGAAAACAATTGTTAGAGCCATTACCGTGGTTGGCGAAGGGGAAATTGGGCTTGGAATTCACCCTTGTTGAGGCGGAAGCCTGATTTGTATTCCAATGAAATAGGCTTCTTTGTGTCATCGGGCAAGTCGCCCGAGTGTTCAGGTGAGTATTTTGCATAGCAAGCTCGAAATTCGACTCCTTAAGCAGCCCTCTCAGGGTCTCCAAGCAACTAACCTCCTCCCAAAGGCTGTCCACCTCCAGCTTCTCCCGCCCCTGATGCTGAGCCTCCAATTCCCCAAGAACCCGCCCTATAACACAGCTCTGCGGAGGCCACAAGCCGCAATCAGTGGACAGCCACTACAAACTCAAATTAAGACCAAACGCGCGGAGGCGAAGAAAAGTGGCTTACCCTCCGGCAGTACTCCACAGCCAGTGCGGCCAGATCTCTCACTTCGTAGCCCTTGACCATCTGCTCGAATTCTGAAAAGCAAAACAAGGAAAGCGCGCGTTAAAGGAACCACCGCTGCGGGCTCAAGGAAACCAATTCAGGAAACCCCTACCTGATGCGTCAAGAGATAGAGGCCCCCCTCGAGCTCCAGCGGCCCCCACCACGGCAGACTCCTTGCCCGGAGCCCGAGTCTGAGGCCCCCCCTCGGCTCCGCTTGCCCCAGCGACCGCAGCCTCGCTCGGTGGCGACGCCACGGGAGCATCACCTTTCAACATCAGCACACCATAAGTTAAGGAAGAGATGCGGGACCCCAGATGAATGCTCATGTCAAAAGCCCTCCCATATTCATCCCTGTCACGATTCACTAAGCCGTAACGCGTCAACAAACCTGCAAAGCTCAGCCGTGGCTCCACCAGCCCCTCCACAGGCAAAGCCGACACTCGGCGAAGATCCTCCAAGAAGCCGGGGGAGGCACCGCAGGTAGCAAAAGGCGGATATCCAGGGACCAGTGCCTCACCTGGGCCACAGCGCGCTAGCCTTCGAGCGAACAGCAGCGGCCACTTCAACCATCTCCAGGGATGAGGCGGGCCCCCCGAGCCGCCAGCGCCTTCACTGCATCCGCCGCCAGCTCCGCCTCCGCGGTCGGGGAGATGGGCCCCGGAGGCGTCTGGTCCTCTTCATCGTCCGAGTCAACGGGGGCCACGCGCAGCACGGTCCGGCCCTTAGGCCTCTTGCTAATCACCTTTGAGCTCAACCGGGACCTTCCCGGCACCGAGGCATCCTCGCCAGCAACCTACCGGCCCTGCATCTTGAGACGACGCCATTTCTTCCGCTCAGACTCCTTCGTCCTCTAGGAGTCTCCGCCCACACTTGCCCTGGCAGCGGACGGTTCCTGAGCTCCTCTCCGCTTCTGGGGGACCACCGCTTTCATCTTGGCCCCAGCCTTCGCCGGGGCGACAGCCCCTTTGCGGGCACGCGAAGCCCCCTTCGGAAGAATGGCCCTCGGGGGCACCTCCACCCCCAGCTCAGTGAGGCACCGGTTCAGCCTCTGATCATGCTTGACGATCGCCGTCCGGGAGTCCACCTCCGGGGCAGTAACATAGCCAAGCAGGTCGACGACGTCGCGGTCGACCTTCTCCACTATCTGGCCATCTGACAGACCGGGGAACCGTATGGCCCGGTCCAGTTGGAACAAGGGAAAGGGCACATCCTTGAAGCCCCCAAAATCCCGGAACTCAAAGGACGCCGGCCTCCACGACGACCTCAGGGGCCAGATCCCCGCAGTCACAAACTCGTCCACCACATCTCGACGTCCGAGCAGCAGGGTGGCTTGCGTGAAGCGAGTCATGCATTCTTTGAACCCGGAGGTGCTGTCGTAGTATGGAAGGCACTTCACCTTCAAAGAGACGGAGACGCCCCCAGCAAGCGGAAATGCCGGGGGCTCCGGTTCGTTGGCCTGGACTGACCCTCCCGCCGGAGCTCCCACGTAGAACGAGTACAGGAGCCACTCGTCGTCCAGCTTCCCCTTCTGAGCCTTGGACAGCTCCACCTTCGTCACACTGGGGTCCAGCTCCCTGCGCGGGATGAAGGTGCCAAACCCGAACTGGTTGGTGTACGTGACGCCATCAGCAAGCGTCACCTTCTTGTATTGAGTATGCAGCTCGTAGAGCCGCACAAATGCATCCACATCGGGCTCCGCTCCGAAGGTCTTCACAGCCCAGTAGAACTTGCTGAGCTGGATGAAGGAGGTCGGGGTCAGGTGGTGAAGCTGCACCTGATACCGCCTCAAGATATCCACCAGCTAAGGCTGGCACGGAAACCGGAGCCCTGCGTTGAAGAAGTCCCAGAACACCACGGCTTCTCCGGGACAGGGAGTTGGCTCCGACTCGCCTCCGGGCACGCGGCCCCATCCCGCTGGGAAGAAGCCCTTCTCCTCGTTGAACCTGATTGTGGACTCCCCAACACAGGAGGGCCCAAAGTAGACGGTCGGGTGCGGCTTCGACTTCCGCGCGCGACCGGCAGCCTCCGACTCGTCACCTGACGGGCCGTCGCTTCCCTCCCCGGCGGAGGCCACGGCCGGCTCCCCCGCAGCCGGGCTAAGCGCGACCTCAGCCTAAACCTCGGCTTGAACCTCAACATCAGCCCCCTCCCCGGCCAGAACATCGTCGCGCGCTAGGGCTCGCCATGGCCAAGTCGATCAGTCGGGCAGTCTGCTTGGTCCGAGCCAGCCTGAAAACAAAAACCCGCGCTAAGGTCACGAAGGGACAGAGGACCCTCGCCGCAAGGGGCACAGCCTAAGCCATAAACCGAAGCCCTAAAGGAGGGGAATCCAACAAACCTGAACAACGAGGAACGTAGGATGCAGCAAGCACGAATCTCGAGGCGGCATGAATTAGGGCAAACGAGAGGGTGCGACGCGGTGAAAAGTGGATTTCATCGCGCCCTCCCCCCCTTATATAGGGTCACCCGGGGTAGCCGACAAAGGCGCCTCGGAATGCGAACAGGCGGCCAATCGGCACGTGACGCATGTCCATTCCGTATAGCGTCTGTCGGCTCCGCCCAAGGCGCCCCACAGCCAACAGTCTCAGAGGAACATCTCCACTGTTGACAGCCATTATAACCTCGTAGTGACCGTCAACATTTCAGTAAAATGAGGATGATCATACCATATTCCATGCATAAAACTATTTTTATTGACAAATTCCACAAGTCTTGGATGAGTTATGGTTGCAGGACAAAACTGGTGAAACAGGGGCCAAACCTGGCACAAGGCCAGGCCGGCCGGCCTAGCCCAAACCGACTGGCCTCCTCTGGCCAGGTCTGGCCACGTCACTGATCCACAAGTTCAATCAAACACCCAGGATGATCAAACACCGTGCAATCAACGTCGGTTTGATTCAAGGACCCGAAAGGCCTAGAGTGCAAGACACATGGATTAGAGGGCCCACAACTTCGGATTCTTGGACAGCCTCAACTGAACGCAACCGTTACCGACCTCAAGAGATCCCCCATCACTCAAGTCTCTACTTGAAGGGAGCTCTAGTATCTTTATCATTTCTTAGATTAGGATTAGAGTTGGGAGTAGAGTCGAGTCGAGCTCAGCTCGGATCTTCGGAGTCTTCGAAGTTCTGGTAAAGCTCTTGTATCCTTTCCTTCTTTTGAAGAGTTTATTTATATAATTACTTTCTTACTTCAGAGCTTAAGTTATATTTTATATTTCTATCTTGCTCTTCTTTTAGAGTAAAGATCTTGCTCTCTTTAGAGCAAAGTCCTATCCCCTTTAGTTTTAGTGTAGAGATTAGTTTAGCTCTACGGGGCTTTATCTCGCGGGTTTGCTCGCCTTGACCGGGCCGTAAGACGCCTTAGGGAAGACAGGGATTTCTCTTGACAGGCCTCAAGAGAAATCTTAATCATCGAGTGCAGACGTGGTGTCTGGCTTGTTGATTAACTAGGAAGTGTGTTGCACCCCACGGAACTGCAGTGGTAGGCGGCAGGTGGTGACAGCCCTGTCCGTCCTTCGTAGTCCACCACGTTCGGGTGTACTCATAACAGTAGTGCTGAGCCCGGAGAACCCCCTCTCTCATCCCGTTCTGAGGTTCTCCCGTTCTAGCCATCGAAGCGAGCTCTGTTCCCGATATCTAAGCTAGGTTCTAGGCTAAGGCTAGAGTGCCTTTTGCTCTAAGTTAGAAAGAGTCTAGGTCCGGTCTCTCCCAGCGTCTTTCCTTTTCTGTAGAAATAGGTGCTCCGTGTGTCGCTGGTCTTTCAGACCTTCTATCCGGTCATTAATTTGACCATTATCCGCCCAAACCGAGAGTTTGTGCCCCAGGGTTTGTGGCTTGATATTTCTGGCAAGATATATCATTTCATTCTTCAATATACTTTAACCATCTGCTTCCCTGCGGAAATATAAATACGATACCCTGGGGTTACTCCCAAGGTGAAGTGCTACAACGAGATATATTCTGTGCGCTTGCAGAATTAATTTTGCATACAACGACATATATCTACGCGCTCTTGAGCGTTGCTAAAACGTGACGCTAAGGAGTGCCAACAAGCATTTCTGGCGCCGTTGCCGGGGAAGCAATTGGCTAAAGTTATTGTTGAATCATTTGATTATCTTTACAGATTTACTGAACCACTAACCTTAGTGACCTCACCACTGCAACATTCGTCTATTTTTGATGTGTTTGCAGGGTAGTGCATGACTAGTTTCAACCTGCCATCAAACTTTGATCCAAATCCAGAACGCATTAGAAGAGTAGTGCAAAAGAGAGTCGTACCTCCTCAGATTTCACTCAGCTCAAGCAACATATTCGAGTCGTCATCTGACTCCGAGTCCGAATCATATTCAGATTCGTCGTTTTCTTCAGCCCAGAGTCTCCAGAGATTATGGCTCAAGCAAAGAAGACGCTCCGTGAGTTCTCAGCCCCGTCGAGCAGCAACTTCCCGGGACTGTCAAACGCACAGGAAGGTGCATTTGAGCTGAGGACTGGCCTGGTAAACATGGTTCAGGCCAGCCCTTTCTGCGGAAAGGTGATTGAGGATGTGAACGCTCACCTTCGGAATTTTCTGGAGGTGTGCAGCACTATCAACCCCAATGGCACACCGATCAACAACATCCGCCTTCAACTCTTCCCATTCTCCTTGCTTGGGAAAGCAAAGGAGTGGTTTTACGCCAACAAGGCATCATTCGAAGGACGCTGGCAAACGTGCGCAGACACATTTCTGGCCAAGTACTTCCCGGTGGGCAAAACCAATGCCCTCCGAGGAAAAATCACTAGCTTTCAGCAGCTAGACGGAGAGACAATTCCCGAAGATTGGGAGCGACTGCAAGAGTATATTGCAGCCTGCCCTCACCATGGTGTGGAAGATTGGCTGATTACCCAGAACTTCTTCCACAGCATGAGCCGACGATCGCAAGAGATGTTGGATGCAGCCGCGGGAGGAGCTTTCCTCTCGTTGGATGTAGACGCAGCGAAGGCGCTAATCGAGAAGATATCCACTCACCAGAGCTGGATAGGAGAAAGACAAGCTCCCCGCAAGGGAGTACATCAAATTGACTCCGTTGATATGCTGGCCGCTAAGATGGACCTCCTCTTGAAGAAGATGGAATCTCCTGGCAAGGAGATGAATCAGATCATGGAGGAGAGAATCACATGTCAAACGTGTGGAGAAGCAGGACACTCGGGCGACACTTGCCCGATGACACAAGAAGAAGCCTATTTCATTGGGAATAACAACAATTCAGGCTTCCGTCCTCAACAAGGTTAGAATTCCAAGCCCAATTTCCCCTTCGGCCAACAGCAAGGTAATGGCTCTAACAATGGTTTTCAACCGTCGCTAAGGGACATCTGGTATGGCCAAAAACAAATTAACGATAGCATTAGCAAGAAATTTCTTGCCAATGATTAAGTTATGGAGTCGATGGCCTCCCAGATAGAAGCTTTTAATTCTGTCGTTAAGAACCAGCTGAGCTTCAATAAAATGATTGAAACACAAGTGGCTCAGCTGGCTGCATCCTGTCCTAACCCAAATGCGGGAAAGTTACCCGGGCAACCGGAGGTTCCTTTCAAGGAGAATGTTAGTGCGGTGACCACGCGGACTGGCAAGTCCACGCGGGATCCACACAATCCACAAGATGCAGGTACCCGACAGAAGGAAGCTAGCCAAGCCGAGGCGGCCGCCGAAGAGGAAGACGACGAGGAAACCACCCCTGTCTCAAAGGAGGGGAATGAGGCACCACAAGCCTCAAGCGACAGCCGAGATCCCACTTTCCTCCCATTCCCAGAACGGAGGAGAAGACCCGTGGCCGACGAACAATTTGACAAGTTCGTCGAGGTAATCAAGAAGGTATACATCAATATACCACTACTTGATGCTTTGCAGGTCCCGACATATGCCAAGTACATCAAGGATATACTTAGCAACAAGCGGACTTTACCCACAAGGGAGATGGTACAGCTGACCGAGGAATGTAGCTCTACTATACTCGGGCCCCACCTCAAGAAGAAAGATCCTGGCTGCCCCACAATATCATGCTCAATTGGAGGCCATGACTTCGACAACGCCCTATGTGACTTGGGGGCGAGCGTCAGCGTAATGCCCAAGGTAGTCTTTGACCACCTTAAACATATATCGCTTGTCTCTACACCCATGTGTTTGTAGCTAGTTGATCAATCGATCCGCTACCCCCATGGAGTCGCAGAAAATGTTCCGGTCAAGATCAGGGATTTCTTCATCCCTGTGGATTTCATCGTCCTAGATATGGAAGCCGGAGCAACGAACTCTCTCATTCTTGGGAGACCGTTCTTAAGTACTGCGAATGCGAACATCGACGTGGGACGTGGGACCATTCAACTTAGGATTAATGGAGGGACCGAGAGTTTCTCTTTCCGTCCTAAGGAGATCCCCCATCAAGTCAATATGGTCGAAGAAGTCATGCCCCGAAAGTCCAAGATGCCGAGCGTAGAAACGCTCATGAAGATGGTGGAAGCCTTCGCCGCCAAAGAAAAGAAGAGGCATGATCGCTATCATGCACGGCGAAGGATATCTAGAACCAAAGCGCTGGAGGAGCAAGCAAAGCGCGATAAGGAGGTTGAATCCAAGTCCCGTCCCGTCCGAAAGGAATGGCGGGTAAAAGCAGTCCCGAACAAGGATTCGGAGAGTTCCGCTCAGGACGAAAAACTTGAGCCCTCGCCATAAGGTATATGGTACGTATCCTTGCATTGCATATAGAATAGTTTTTTTTCATTTCAATTCTTTTCATTCAGCACAGCACGTTTAATTTTCGAAGCTTGCATTCATATTTCATTTATGCATTAAGTAGCATATAAAAAAAATTCGGCCAAATTTCAGGCCGGCCGGCCCCACCTAGGCCGGCCGGCCCCACTTGTCATCAACTATGGCCAGATCACAGCACCAAAGCAGCAGGCATCGTGCACGAGCACGACACCAAAGGGTGGAGGAAAATGGGCACGACCCCAGGCCGAGCGGCCCCAGGCAGGCCGGCCGGCCTCCCTCCACCGTCGACGTCCCATCCTCACCAAACAGCAGTACCAGCTACAGGAACGTGACCACCGACAGAGGGATGGGCACGACCGGCGCCATGTGCAGGCCGAACGGCCTGCCTCAGGCCGGCCGGCCTCCCCCTGCCGCACCTCTATAAAAGCCGGTGCCCAGCACTTCAGGAAGTCGCCCCAAGCACAGGTATGCATGCATCCTGAGCGCTTCCCTTCTCACTCGTTTGAATTTCGAAAATCTCTAAGTGAGGTTAGAGTTTAAACCACAAGAAAATCTGCTAAAATCAATCCTTGAATTCTTGTGAGAACAAACCCCTATCGGTTGAACGAGAACGTTTGTGGTGGTTCTTACCCCACAAGAACGACTAACCGAGTTGTGGTGATTAATCTCCCACAAGAACGTCTAACTTTCGATTGTCTAACCCCTGATTTCCTTCGGGTATTGTGAGACTAACCTTTTGCAAGAAATCATGTGGACAAGAGCACGTCAGACGGCACGCTTGACCAAGCTCAGCTCTTCGAGCTCCCGCCGCTCTCAGGGATCATCTGGTTCTCGGGACACTATGTCTGTCGACTCGACTCGACAGGACACAGAGTCCCAGGAGGAAGAAGTGCCTCGGAACAGGCTCCGCATCCGGATCATGACTCGGGTCGAGCACATCATTGCTCGGTCCGAAGAAGAGAGAACGGTGCTGGACAAGCTCCAGGACCGCTACTACACACATGCCAAGTACTTCGACCCCATGCTGCTGATCAAGACCGGTCTCGGAGGAGACATGGAACGGGCTTTCAACAATGCCGGATGGCAAAACTTCTACCCCGTCCCGGAAACAGGTTCGCACTTTCTCACAATGGAGTTTTTGATGAGTTTGAAAATCGAAGTTCTTCCCAACGAGACAAATATTTGCTTTCGGTTTTTCAACGAGGATTTTATCTTACCCCGAAGCAACTCAGTGAGGCTCTTGGTTTCAACAAGAGATGCATCATTGATGCCAACCTGTTGGTGACTAACCACCGGTACAACCGTGCCGCATGGTGGGATAGCATCACAGGCGAGCCATCCTCGGGGAAAAATAGCATCACTGCCATCCAAAACCCCAGTCTTCGTTTTCTGGCGAAGTGGATCGCTATGGTGGTCCACCCACGCGCTGACTTGCGTCTTTGCCTCTTGCCTGATTTAGAGTGCCTTTATGCCATGGTCAAGAAAATTCGTTTCTCACCGGTCATGAGCATGCTTGATGACTGGCAGAGGTTAGTCACTGGCCGAGCCACAATTGACATAACCTCGCTAGTCACCCGCATTGCCACCCATGTTGGTGCTTTGCAGGGCGCTCAAGTCACTTTCCTTCCCGCTACACAAGAGTATCAGTCTTGCATTGGTTTAGACCATTTTATCCAGGGTCACTTGATGCGTGAGGGCCCTAGCCATACTCTTTTCATGTGTTATCCTGGTTTCATCGACGAAGTCGAGCTTCCATGCCCAGCTTTGTCGCTGATATCAGCGAAAAATCTAACCATGCAGCTTAGAAGGAAGGAACCAGCTCGCCACAGTGTTGCAGGCCTTGCAACACGTGGCAGGCGAGCCAGGCATGACAGTGAAGCCGGAACATCTACCGCACCTCAGCCCGAGTACGACTACCAGCAGCCGACGGAGAACCCCACTGCCAACATGAGTTTTGAGGAGGCGTTCGACTACCATCAAGGAACGGCAGGATACGGCCCGCAGGTCGGACCATCCGCCTCCGCCAGGTATGACTACGAGAACCCGGTCTCCCGGGGGATCGCTGATCTTAGTGCCAGGTTGGAGACGATCACTCTGCAACAGCAGCATCTCAGAGATGAAGTTGCACACAACACCGATCTCACGTAGCAGAACTGGAGGATGACCACATCCCTCCAGACCGACATTCACGGCTTCTTTGACTACATGCACTACGACCCCAACCAGTACTACCAGTGAGCTTCATCGAAGCTTGGGGGAGTCTCAGGTATGATCGAAAGCTGTTGCCGTTGCCTTGCCTTGCCTTTGCCTTGCCTTGCCTTGCTTTGCTATGATAAAATAAAATAATTAAATGCTAAAGAAAAAAATAAAAATAATAAATAAATAAAATAAAATAATCATAATAAAAGCTCCAAAAGATGTCTTTATGTATGGAATTATGGTTGAGAACCTCTGGAATGATGAAAAGTTGCTCTGTTTATGCCCTCTAAGTGCCTCGTGCTTAATCCTTTACTCTTGAGTATTTGAGCTCGTTGGCATTTAAGGATCCGCCATGATAAAACTGTGGGAGCAAGAGCACTTGTTCATTGTTTAAGTTATTGTGAGTTTTGATATGGTTTGTTTCGAGGTATAACTGCATGCTTAGTAAGGAACCTCTCGGAAGTTTTTATAAAATGTTACATGGTGAATCTTCCTCGATGGTTTAAAATGTCCTACCCAGAGCCTAAACAGTTATACATCTTTTAAACTACCATATGCTATCTTGAGTTGCTTTGAGTCTTGTCGAGTGGTGAAGTCCGCTTGCAGAAGGCACTTGTCGTTTACCGGTCTTCCCATCCACCTCAGCCTCAAAATGTCCGACTAGTCAAAGTCCCGCTCCGGGGTTGACGTCCACCGTCGATGACATACACTCACTTCATCACAAAGCTCACCCTAAAGGTCCTCAATTACTCCATACAAAGCTGAATTCCTCTCTGTTACCAAAGTAAGAGAAGAGATGTATTTGAAAAAGAAAAAAACAATAATATGGAGACAAATGCTCCATCTGAAAAAAAGAAAAAAAAGAAAAGAAACATCTCAAAAATATGAGAGAGAAAAAAAATAAGGAGTCCCAAGACCTTTGAGCATCACACTTTCTCCCTCTCCATTTGAAACCCCATGAATTCCAAAGACCGGAATTTGACGAGTGTCCTCGCTCGCGGACCACTCTTCGACTCGACAACAGAAGTAACCAAGGTATGCCACTCTTACCCTACCTATAGCTCCACTTCAGCCTTAGTGTAGAAAAAAAATTGGTCAATCCCGACCAAGAGTGAGGATTAAACACCTTGAGTGACTCGAGAGTACCATCGGGGAATGAATAAACCATCTTTTGAAAAATTCATATCTCCGAGATGGAACCTGAAAACTTGCAGGAAATACTTTAGAGATAACCGTTCAAGCTCTCAATAGCCCAAAACGTGAACCGCTGCAGCCCCACGTGGAACCATGGTATGAGTTCTCTTTTATGCCAACTTATTCAAGTGATTCGTTGAGTTTTGGCTTAAGCACAAGGTGCTTTAAGAGTATACACATTGAAGCAACTCCATACCTACCGAACCTAGAGTTCTAGCCTTTCTCGAGGACGAGCAAGAGTCTAAGCTTGGGGGCGTGTTGACAGCCATTATAACATCATAGTGACCGTCAACATTTCGGTAAAATGAGGATGATCATACCATATTCCATGCATAAAACTATTTTTATTGACAAATTCCACAAGTTTTGGATGAGTTATGGTTGCAGAACAAAACTGGTGAAACAGGGGCCAAACCTGGCACAGGCCAGGCCGGCTGGCCTAGCCTAGGCCGACCGGCCTCCTCTGGCCAGGTCTGGCCACGTCACTGATCCACAAGTTCAATCAAACACCCAGGATGATCAAGCACCATGCAATCAACGTCGGTTTGATCCAAGGACCCGAAAGGCCTAGAGTGCAAGACACATGGACTAGAGGGCCCACAACTTCGGATTCTTGGACAGCCTCAACTGAACGCAACCGTTACCGACCTCAGGGAGCAATCAGAAGCGTCCACGACGAAGTCGATGGCCAGACGTGCCAGGTGTAGGCCGATCGGCCTACACCAGGCCAGCCGGCCTGTTGCTGTGGCCTCAAGCTACCCTCTTCAGCGTGGATGCTAAGCAAGATGGTGGCGTGAAGATTAAGCTGACATCCACCCCATGGAGGCTATAAAAGGCTGCTCAGTCTTCCATTCAAGACACACACCACATCACTCAAGTCTCTACTTGAAGGGAGCTCTAGTATCTTTTTCATTTCTTAGATTAGGATTAGAGTTGGGAGTAGAGTCGAGTCGAGCTCAGCTCGGATCTTCGGAGTCTTCGAAGTTCTGGTAAAGCTCTTGTATCCTTTCCTTCTTTTGAAGAGTTTATTTATATAATTACTTTCTTACTTCAGAGCTCAAGTTATCTTTTATATTTCTATCTTGCTCTTCTTTTAGAGTAAAGATCTTGCTCTCTTTAGAGCAAAGTCCTATCCCCTTTAGTTTTAGTGTAGAGTTTAGTTTAGCTCTACCGGGCTTTATCTCGCGGGTTTGCTCGCCTTGACCGGGCCGTAAGACGCCTTAGGGAAGACAGGGATTTCTCTTGACAGGCCTCAAGAGAAATCTTAATCATCGAGTACAGACGTGGTGTCTGGCTTGTTGATTAACTAGGAAGTGTGTTGCACCCCACGGAACTGCAGTGGTAGGCGGCAGGTGGTGACAGCCCTATCCGTCCTTCGTAGTCCACCACGTTCGGGTGTACTCATAACAGTAGTGCTGAGCCCGGAGAGCCCCCTCTCTCATCCCGTTCTGAGGTTCTCCTGTTCTAGCCGTCGAAGCGAGCTCTGTTCCCGGTATCTAAGCTAGGGTCTAGGCTAAGGCTAGAGTCCCTTTTGCTCTGAGTTAGAAAGAGTCTAGGTCCGGTCTCTCCCAGCGTCTTTCTTTTCTGTAGAAATAGGTGCTCCGTGTGTCGCTGGTCTTTCAGACCTTCTATCCGGTCATTAATTTGACCATTATCCACCCAAACCGAGAGTTTGTGCCCCTGGGTTTGTGGCTTGATATTTCTGGCAAGATATATCATTTCATTCTTCAATATACTTTAACCATCTGCTTCCCTGCGGAAATATAAATACGATACCCTGGGGTTACTCCCAAGGTGAAGTGCTACAACGAGATATATTATGTGTGCTTGCAGAATTAATTTTGCATACAACGACATATATCTACGCGCTCTTGAGCGTTGCTAAAACGTGACGCTAAGGAGTGCCAACAACCACTAACCCTGTTGCTATTTCAGGTATCGAAGCCCCGGGACGGCCGCGGCCCGGGAGCGGGGCTCCGCCTAGGGCCCCAGCGAAGCCCGGTGAACGGCCGGGGCTACGGCGGTCGGACGGAACGAAGGCCGGGCGCCCCGCCAGGGCCGCTCCCAGAGGCGTGAGGCGGACGGCATCAGAGGCGGGTTTTCGAGAAGGCGCCTTAGGTAGGCTGACCAAACACGGCAGCGCTGGAGGTGTACAAGTTGGATTTGCCGGGATGGTTGAACCCGGTGGTAAATGTACAAAGATAGGCCTGCGTGCCTGTGAAGTTGTAATATAAACTGGGGGCACAACCGTCCTTCCAGGGCGGAGCGGTGGGGGTATAAAAGGCGCCCTCCACTGCGTGTAAAAGGGTTGGCATTTTGGATGATTACAAGGACCCTTTGGCTTCTGGTTTTGTTCATTGCTCTCCGTTTTGTCTGGACTCCTAGAGGGCCCACGGAACCCTAGACCCATCAATCCCTACAAATACCCACCGACAGGCAGTCTTTGTTGCATGGCAGTGCGAGCGGTGCCGTTCCTTAATATGGTGTGCATTGTAGGTTTACTCACCGGAGGAGAGAGGGAGGAACATAATAGAGAGAAAGTTCGGAACCTTCAATATCACTGTGATAGAGCTCAGTAGTCTTATCTGGTATGGAGCAGTTGTGCTGGAAAGAGTCTTTAGTTCCTGATAGCATTTCAAATTGTAACAAGCCTAAGCTTACACTTAAACATTTGCAATCGAAAAGTGTTTGGTTGCTTGGTCAACTTAATTCCGGCTAATAGAAGATTATGTTTGCTTGGATATAAATATTGATATGATAATCCTGCATTGGCTATAGGTGAAGTTACTGATCCCGTTCATCTATTTTCCTTTTCTCTTGTCAGCGGTAAGCTATAATCCGTGGCGGTAGTTGAGCAGACCATGTGCGCGGTGGCACAGCCATCTTAAGGACTGGACGATCTTGCTCTGCTGCAGGGTGCTTGATAATCATTGTGTAACGGAGGTTGCTAGGGCAGTGGTTGTGCGGTTGCATCAACTGTTGTATTGGTCTGTTCATGCACATTTGTATATTCATCGTCGTTTGCCCTAACAGGCCACCTTAACCTAGAAATATCTCCCGTTATTTGTCCCATTACACACGTTCGTAGTACCGTTCCCAAACATCGCCTGTTTTCTTATGTGAGATTTTACTATATATCGCAGAGTCAAGCCAGGGGCGGTGGGAGAGGCCAGGGATGAACGCAGAAGAGTCCGACTGCTGGCGGTTGGCTTCTCCCACCCTTTCAAAGAAATACAACAATCCGGTGTTGGATTGGTATATTTACCAATTAGAGAGCGGATTTTAGGTCATGACCTAAAATAACAATCTATATAGGTATGTTGTTGGAGCAGTTTTTTAACTTGTTTTTAGGTATTCTATTTGTTTTTAGTAATAGCAATCTGGTTTAGATATTTTGTTGGAGATGCTCTAAACATCGCGTTAGGGATGCAGGCATGCAGCTCCTCCCACGGGTGGACACTGGCCTTGCTGTGTGCGCTGCCTGTAAAAGTCTCATATATAAGGGCTCTCCACCAGCTTGTGCATGCTCCCTCTGCTACCCACCTGCCGTGGCGCCGGCCTGCTCGCTATTTCTACTCCTACTGGTACAGCTTATTCAGCCGTTACAGCCAAACGCTACAAAAGGTACCAGTACAAGTTGTTATATCTACTCCTGCCAGCTTATTTCTGCCCTTTTGTAGGTCTTTCTAACCTGGCCCACAAAACGCTCATTTCCAGCACAAACAGGGGTACGAGTTGGAGATAACAACTTGTACTGCTTGTTGTATGAGTAGAAATAGCGAATGAGGTCTAGAAGTCGTGTCAGTCCTATTCCCAGTAACCTAGAATTTCCCGGTGCCTTCAATTCCTAACAAAGATTAGTGACTGTTTGTTCCAGATTGCTCTTTCTGTCATTGTTTGTTTTCGTTTGTAGCGTGGAAGGGAGAAGTAAGAACTACCATAGCACTGGAGTACAGACATATACAGTCGTGGTCTCGAATCATCACACATGGTATCGAGGAGATAATTTCTAGTTAGGTGAGGATGTGAAGTGAGCGTTTTGGGTTGCCTATAAAGCACGCATCATATTAAGCAGTAGTCGTGTATTAATGGCACAGAAGACCTTTTTTGTATTTCTTTTACCATTGCTCCATGGATGAAAAATTGATTAGTCATTAAATAGACAGACCACTAGAAGAGAATGAGACATCCGCGAACGACATAAACAGCGGCCATTTTTGGACCCGGTGCTAATGGAGTATTAGCACCGGGTCCAACGCCTGCGCGCGGCGCGCGTCGGTGGGGGGGGGGGGGGGGGCCTTTAGCACCGGTTGCTGCCTGCAACCGGTGCTAATTCCATAGCAACATTTAGCACCGGTTCTAGCTAGGGACCGGTGCTAGTAATAACGTGGTGTGCTGTATTAAATTTAACAGTGCTTTAATTTAACAATTCAATCTACATAGCGCTAGGAGTAACAGATGGTTTCGTCCCTCAGTTCAATATTGAGCTATATTACGTGTCATGGCCAATGCTCAGAATGCAAATGTCATGGCTGAAAATGGCGTAGGGTGCTTATTCCTGGGGCCTTTAATTCCTATTATATCTCGCAAGGGGCCACTAACCAAGCTTACATTAATTGGCATAATCTTGCCACTCCATGTCGGCTTCGCTGAGTGACTTGCATAGTTGTCGGCTTCCCACTCCATGTCGCAAACCATCGAGCATTCAAGCCGATGGCTATGACCGCCTTGTGGTCCAATCTTCACAATTTTGTTCCTCTTTATTACTTTGCTTCTGCCATCCTCTTGAGCAATTTAGACTTGATAATTTTCATTGTCAAAAAGGATTTTTCCACTGTTCCTGTTCGCACAACCACTAACAGTGTTATTGTGCCAATGTCATGACAAATTGAAAAACTAAACGGTGCTCAGTTTGAATCATCTCTGCTGCTAGCCTTGTACGTACAGAAAGCAAGGCTGTTCCCTGATTAGCTTCAAAAGTATTGAGCCGCCGGTATCAGCTAGCACTCCCGGCCGCCTGTCACTAATGCCCCGGCCAGTGCAGGCCTGCTATTATAAATAATGAACTGTTGTATTACTCGATATTATCATAACAACAATATATCACAGCTAAATGATTTTTTATGTGCTATTTAGATTTAACACTAAGAGATATATTCTAGTCTACTAACATAGAAGATTCTGTTTGACTTGTCCTGGTCTTCAAAATAAATGGAACTTTGATAGCAAATTTCTCATAGGGTATAATGCTGTGTAGCAATAGATTTAGAATAATTTGAATGTCTTTGAATATAAAAATATCTAACTGCGGTATCTTTTAATAATGCTATAATATTTTAATATTATTTGAGATATACTTTGTTGTTAACATAGTCATCCCTTACAAAAATCAACACACGCACAGAGACTACAGAGTGCATCTGAATATAATTTTATATATTTCAATGTATATACATGAATGTATAGTACCGTGCTAAATTTGTACTGTGGCAAAAAACTTTACCAAGACTAAGTGTAAATAGGGAAAGGATATGGAATATTTATTATATGGCTCTAAATCGGGTTAAAAAATACATCACTCTAAAGGCAGAGGATGCACGTGGATCTTAATTGGAAAAGTCTAAGCAGGTGAATCTGACGTCCGCCCCTGATCTCAGGCCAAACGCCTCCTTTATTTTTAATCCACCATAGTTCCTCAACCGTCAGAGACAGGAAGATCGATACCTGGATGACTCCACCAAGCAGCCCACTGGCCACGCGATTATTGGAGTTCATGTTAGTTGGAAAAAAAAATAGCTGTGCGCAATTCCTCAAAGGCTGCTGGATTCTACTTATAACTCTGCCTCTACATTTGGTAATGGTAGATATTGTGTTTATGCTCATGGACCATGGTGTCTAATTTTGGCATGCACTAATCAATGGCATGGTGGGTAATTTTGAGCAAATATTTTTTGTCCTAATCTCAACCGTTGAAAAAAAGGGTGCACATAAGATATATGGCTAGGTTTTTTTCTTATTTTCTTCAATTAACGTAGGAATTTCTAGAGAGTTTGTGATTAGTATAGATATAGATAGCCCCGTGCATCGCACGAGGTAAACGGCTAGTGCAATAAACAACACAAGGTCCATGTTGTCAACGGGATAGGCCAACAAAACTACCAACAATATCGACGTTTTTTCCTTCAGAAAGAGGAGAACTAGCTAGAGAACTTGTGGAAGAGAATGGAGAGTGTCGTGTGTATTTAACTACCTGCGTTCCCTATATATAAGGAATGGGCCCTATATATACGGAACGGGATGCACAGGGAATTCATGTTGAAGCTACAAAGACAACCCCAGCACCGTGATGGTTCCTTTCACGTATAAACAGACTTACACCTTGAAGCTACAGAATATGTCGATCATGCATCTGTGTCCTTCCGACATAAACGGGACTCGCCTGTGGAGAATAAAGGTTCGAGTGTCGCAAACTTGTTTGCCTATGTATTTTTTAGATAATGGAATATTTATTAATATCTCAACCGCTGCATCAATCAATGCATATAGTTGTTCATTATTACAAGCTTAACAGTAGGCTATCGAGCGAATGGAGTACAACTTGTATCAATATTGAAATGTCACTACTCTTGTGTTGTGCCCCTAAACAAAAGATGAACCCCTTGGGGTCGGCCGTCAGGGCCCATATGAGGCTGTAGACGTTAGCGCTGGGCACGTTAAATGTCCAAACATTATCTAGTATCTTCCACTAATTTTCTAGCATTTCCTACTATTTTATAGCATTTCCTACTATTTTCTACATTTTCTACTATTTTCTAATATTTTTATATTAATTACATGAAAAGAAAAATGAAAAAAAGCGTAGACGTCAGCACTGTGAAGTGCTAACGTCAGCGCTGGGCACGTTACATGTCCAAACATTATCTAGTATCTTCCACTAATTTTCTAGCATTTCCTACTATATCTAGCGTTTCCTACTATTTTCTAGCATTTTCTACTATTTTCTAATATTTTTATATTAATAACATGAAAAGAAAAATGAAAAAAGCGCTGACGTCAGCACCGTGAAGTGCTAACATCAGCGTTGGGCACGTTACATGTCCAAACATTATCTAGTATCTACCACTAATTTTCTAGCATTTCCTACTATTTTCTAGCATTTCCTACAATTTTCTAGCATTTTCTACTATTTTCTAATATTTTTATATTAATTACATGAAAACAAAAATGAACGTCAGCACTATGAAGTGATGACGTCAGCGTTGGGCACGTTACATGTCCAAACATTGTCTAGTATTTTCCACAAATTTTCTAACATTTCCAATATTTTCTAGCATTTCCTACTATTTTCTAGGATTTTCCACTAATATACAAATATGTATTCCTATTTTCTAGCATTTTCCACTATTTTCTAATATTTACTTCTATTTTCTACTATTCTTCTAATATTTACTTCTATTTTCTAACATTTTCCACTATTTTTACTAATTTTTATTATTGTTTATACTAATAACAGGAAAAAAAGTGCTGACGGTGCGGGGTGAGGAGTCGTGCGACCGAGCTGCGCCGGCGCGGGGATGACGGGGCGCGGCGGCGGCCGGGAGCCGGGGGCGGCGCGGTGGTTAGGAGCCACGCGGGACGACGGGGCGGCGCGGCCGGGATCGACGGCACTCCGCGCGAGGGGGAGCGGGCGGCCGACGGTGGGGACGACGGCCGGTGGCAGGGGCGTCAGACGGCGCGGGGGTGGGCGGCCGGCGGCGAGGACGAGGATCGGCACGGGGTGAGAGGCGAAAATTTCGCTAAGTGTTGAGGAGGAAGAGGGAGGGGGTTTTATACGGGGGGCACGTTAGTACCGGTTGGAGAGGGCAGGTTAGTACCGGCTGGAGAGACCAGCCGGTACTAATGTGCGCAAGTTAGTACCGGCTGGCGTCTCCAGCCGGTACTAACCTGCCACATAGCGCGGGAAATGAAAATGGGGAGACAGGTTAGTACCGGCTAGTAATATAGCCCGGTACTAACATGTCACGCCCATTTTCTTTTCTATGTTTTGTTTATTTTTATAAATTTATTTTTTTACTTATTATATGCCACATAATTAGCACAATAAAGGAAAATTAAAGCATTAAATTTGTTAGCATACTGTTAATTATATGCACACAACAAAAATATTAATTAGCACAATAAGTACCTTTAGCAATTAGTAGCAATTACGTCTAACTAATAGGGTATATATGTGGTTATATTTGTGTTATTCGTAATAAATCGAAAACATCTCATTTTCAACGATGCAAAAATACACAAGACTATTATCAGTAATATTCTATACAATGATTTCATCAATTTAAAGAAAACTTGGTTAGTTGTTTCTAATTTACTGTTTCAATGATCCTGGTAATTCGAAATTAATGGAAGTAAAAAATATTTCTACCATGCAAAAATATAATATTGTATTTTGATGATATTGTGTCCCAATTGCACGAACAGTATAAAGAATTGAGACAAATATGGCATAGTTCTTACATTATTACATAACTTAAAACTACTCATCATTATCTATTATATTGTGGATAATCTTTCTTTCGACGAAAGTTCCTTGGACGTGATCGCGACGTAAGTAAGGCGTGTCCTCTTTAGATAAGAGGATGCTGGAGTCAACATCAACTGAAAATGGAGGACCATCATCGATCTGGTCATAATCTTCTGACTTGTCTGAAATATCCTCAACTCCAATAACTTTTCTTTTACCTGGAAGAACTATGTGCCGTTTCGGCTCATCTTCTGACTTATTTTCAGGCTTGTTTTGTGACTTATCAGTGGTTTTTTTCTTCGGTTTGCTTGACATGTCCTTCACATAGAACACTTGTGTCACATCTTTGGCTAGAACGAATGGATCATCTTTATATCCAGTTTTCAGAAGGTCCACTATGGTCATCCCATTCCGGTCCTTGATTACGGCTTCTCCAGCCACCCATTGGCAACGAAACACAGGCATGACTATGGGTCCATATTCAAGCTCCCATATCTCCTCTATGACACCATAGTAGTTGTCCTTTTTCTCAATACTGTTTCCTACACATATACGGACACCACTATTTTGGTTGGTACTTTTTTTTGTCTTGAGCTATTGTGTAAAATGTATACCCATTGATTTCGTACCCTTGGTATCGATGGACTGTGTTCGATGGTCCTCTAGCCAGCCACTGAACTTCTTGATCAACTGTGTCGTTTCCCAATAATTGTCTCCTAAACCAGTCTTCAAAAGTTTTTATATGTCGCCATGTAATCCAACCAAGATTTTTCTCCGAATTTGCGGACCGTAAAATATTCATGTGCTCGTCAATATACGGAGCCACCTTGGATGAATTCATAAGAACCGTGAAGTTTTCTTTGCCGATTTCACCATACGGGATGTCCATAGCAGATTTCTTTCCTAGTGTGCCTTTTCCCTTTAGTCGCCCCTCATGGTGTGCAACCGGGAGCCCAATCGGATCGAGGTCAGGAATAAAGTCAACGCAAAAGTCAATGACCTCCTCTGTTACGTAGCCCTTGGCAATGCATCCTTCTGGCCGTGAACGGTTGCGAACGTACTTCTTCAAGACTCACATGAACCTCTCAAAAGGAAACATATTGTGTAGAAAAACATGACCCAAGATAGTAATTTCATTCACAATATGAACCAGCAGGTGTGTCATTATGTTGAAGAAGCAAGGTGGGAAGATCATCTCGAAGCTTACAAGGCATTCGACAATGTCTTTCTGTAGCTTTATCAGATTCTTTGGATTTATAGCCTTCTGCGAAATTTCATTCATGAATGCACAAAGCTTTACGATTGCCAACCTTACATTCTCCGGTAGAACACCCCTCAGTACAACAGGAAGTAATTGTGTCATCAGGATGTGGCAGTCATGGGACTTCAAGTTTAGGATTTTATTCTCCTTCACGTTTATTATGCCTTGTATATTCGAGGAGTATCCTGTCGGGACCTTGATACTGTTCAAGCAACCAAACATACTTTCCTTCTCCTCTTTGCTGAGATTGTAGCTGGCAGGATTCAAATAGTGACGTCCTTTGTCTCTCTTTTCGGGTTCCAAGCCTTGTCGTTGTGTCAGCTCATGCATGTCGCGTCTTGCTGCCATGGTGTCTTTAGACTTCTTACCATGCACTCCTAGGAAGCCTAGTATGTTCAAGCAAAGATTATTCGACAGATGCATCACATCAATCGCGTTGTGAACCTGTAAGACTTGCCAATAAGGTAGGTTCCACAATATAGACTTTTTCTTTCACATTGGAGCATGTTCATGGTCATCCTTAGGAATAGGTTGACTACCGTGACCCTTTCCAAATACCATCTTCACATCCTTGATCATCGAAAACACACAATTTTCATTACGAAACAAAGGCTTAGGATGAGTTTCGGACTGTCCTTGAAAATGTTTCCCTTCTTTTCTTAGGGGATGATCGGCAGGAGGGAATCGGCGATGGCCCATGTATATGCATTTCTTAGAATGTTTCAAATAAACGCTATCTGTTTCTTCTAGACAGTGGG
Organism: Urochloa ruziziensis; assembly: GCA_015476505.1. Classification (NCBI taxonomy): domain Eukaryota; kingdom Viridiplantae; phylum Streptophyta; class Magnoliopsida; order Poales; family Poaceae; genus Urochloa; species Urochloa ruziziensis. The sequence continues at coordinate 12,588,858 of CM027120.1, read as the reverse complement.
TGCAGGCACAGTATCCCATGTTCTATTGTCCCGACAGTTTTGCAAATGCAAGTCAATCATTGATGGTTATGAAAAGCAAAACTCAGAGGTCGAAAGATTCCTGTTTATACTCATCCCAAACTTGTATGCCTTCTTCCTTCCATAGCAGTAAGAGATCATCAATCAAGGGTTGCCGGAACACATCAATGTCATTGCTAGGTTCTTTTGGCCTTCTATAAGCAACGACATCATGATGAACTTCCGCTTCATGCACAACCAAGGAGGAATGTTGTAGATACATAGCAGCACAGGCCATGTACTATGACTGCAGCCAAACTCACCGAACGGATTCATCCCATCAGTACTAAGACCAAATCTTATGTTCCTTGGGTCTTTATCAAATTCAGGGTACTCTCGGTCAAGGTTTCTCCACTGGGCCCCATCTGCGGGGTGTTTCATCATACCGTCTTCCTTACGATCTTCTTTGTGCCACTGCGTCAACTTAGCATTATCTTTGTTCTTGAACAAGCGTTTCAGATGTGATATTATAGGGAAGTACCACAACAACTTTGCAGGAACTCTCTTCTTGACTGGCTGCCCGTCAACATCACCTGGATCGTCTCGCCTGATCTTATACCGTATTGCTTTGCAAACTGGACAAGATTGCAAGTTCTCGTATTCCTTGCCGCGATACAGGATACAATCATTAGAACATGCGTGGATCTTCTGTATCTCCAATCCAAGTGGGCAAACAATATTTTTAGCTTCGTATGTTGTCGACGGGAGTTCGTTACCCTCAGGAAGTATGTTCTTTACAATGGTTAATAGCTCATTGAATCCCTTATCGGTGACACCATTAGTTGCCTTCCATTTCAGCATCTCCAGCGCTGTACCCAACTTCTTCTGCTCAGGTTTGCAACCAGGGTACAATAGCTTTCGGTGATCCTCCAACATGTTCTCAAACTTCTTCTGCTCCTTCGCAGTTTACTGTCTTTATGTGCGTCAAGCAACACCTGACCTAACTCGTCTGGTGGCTCCTCTTCTGCAACATTTGCTTCACACTCGTCCATTGGTTCATCTTGAAAGCCACCAACTTCATGAAGAAATGCCCAATCTGGAATGTCAATATTATCATCATCTTCTTCATTATCTTCCATCATAATTCCATGTTCACCGTGTTTAGTCCAATGTTGTAGCTTCTCATGAAACCTCTATCATAAATATGGGACCATAGAGTATCCCTTTTCTAGTATTCCTTCATATTTTGGCAAACAGTGCACGGACAGAACATTAAACCCTTTGGTGATCTGTTGGCCTCTGCTGCATTGAGAAAAGATTTTAGGCCGTTAATCCACGCTGATGTGGCTCGGCCGCCGTACATCCATTGCCGGTCCATCTGCACAATTTATTGAACATAAACATATATTTTCAAAACTCCAACATGCAACACGATCAAGGTTCAAAAATAAAACATTACAAACATAATTTATTCAAAGCAACATAGATTTCTCCACTTCAAACATGCAACACGATCAAGGTTCAAAAATAAAACTTTACAAACATAATTATTCAAAGCAACATAAATTTCTCCACTTCAAACATGCAACACGGCCTAGATCTTCAACCATCCTTAGGATGCTATGATATATTTTTTCCTGGTGCGTCAGATGGTGGAACTTGGTTTGGTGGTGATGGAGCGTAGCGTCGCAATAGATCTTCAAGATCGAAACCAAGTTCCTCACCCCTTGCAACACATTCTTCATGTTTCTTTTGTAAGAAAGAAAGTTGTGCTTTCACCCAATCTCCTGGTTTTTTCGATTTCTCAGTTGGTACTACTGGAGTTTTACCCTTCCTGCGAGACGAACGACGATCACCATCACTGGTACCACTACCTTCGGCGGAAGCCATATTGATATGACCACGAGCCTTTTATTTCTCAACAAAAGAATAACATTTTCTTCAAAATGTATTACCATCTACAAATTAACTTAGAAGTAAATATTACATAACATTTCTAATTAAAATTAAAAAACTAGAATAATTACATGTCACTGCAAAATAATTCGAAAAAAGTAAATCTAAACGTGTCATATGCAAACTGTCTAGTCAACACTTTCTCTAAATTGAAATAGTCAATTCCACATATCTTAAATTAATATACAAATAATGTGTACAAATAAAAAAGACATCACGTATTTAAAAAAATTAGATTAATAATATGTACAAATGTCACTATAGAATAACTTTAAAAAATTGCTCTAAACATGTCATATACATAGTATCTGCTTGTCGGTGATATTATCTCCGGCAGTCTTCCACGGGGTAGCCCACGGAAGTGATTTGTAATGCAGGGAAGATCGCAAAGATCGGAAGCAGGATGGTTAGGATGGACAGACACAAGGGTTTATACAGGTTCGGGCCGTCGACTCGACGTAATACCCTACGTCCTGTTTTGGGATGTTGTATTGCGTGTTTTGGTGATTCGAGTTGGCTCGAGTTGTGGTTGGTTGCTGTCTCGTTGTTTTGGAGGGGGTCCCTGCCCGCCTTATATATCGGGGGGCAGGGTTACAAGTCGGTTTGTATCCGATCCTATCTCTAAGAATCCTTTCCTTCTTTACAATAATTCCTATTCCAACTAGGACTTCTCCTTCCAGATCCTTCCTCCGTGCGCCGACTTGTCCCGCACGTCTTCAGGTCCAGAACGATGAGGTGGGCCGCCCCCTTTTGGTGGGCTGCTAAGCTTGCTCGTGAGGCACCCGGGTACTATATCCCCCACAGTAGCCCCCGAGCACTTCTTGACCGATCGTTGGCTGTAATTGTTCCGTCTTTTCTTGCATGATTCGAGTGCTCCAAGTTGCCTAAGATCTCATCCGAGTGGTTTCGAAGAAGATCCGAGTGGTTTCGAGGAAGATCCGAGTGCATGCTCAGACGTTCCTGAAAACAATTCTTCAATTATAGTCAGAGTGAGGGAAAGGAGTGCTCTTTTTCACGACGCGACAGCGAAGTGAATACACTTAGCCCCTGGGCTTTGGGCAATTTTAGTATGAAATTGGCCAAAGGTCTTCAATTTTTACCCATCTGTATCTTGATCTTCAATGGTGTGCACCTCCAGGTGCACCCATTGGGTGTAGCCCCCGAGCCTTGAGCAGAATAGAATATTCTGGTCGAGGGTCAAAAAGCAAAATATTATGAATCTCTTTTTAAACTTAATCCATCAATGGTGTGCACCTCCAGGTGCACCCATTGGGTGTAGCCCCCGAGTCTTGTTACGACTCAGCATGATCGTGTCAAGACTCTGAAAGCCATGAATTCCGACTGATTTTTTCAGCCCCCATGCCTCTGGACATGGATTTTAGATAATATTTTCCTTCAGAGGCTTTTTTATTTCCCCTTTATAAGGATTTTGTCCTCAAGTTCTTTGAACTCGGCATGACTTCCGAGTCGTGTCCCACGACTCAGCTTGACCATATGGTAAGCCATCTTCTCACAAGATTTATACTTGTCAGCATTTGACCCAGATTTCTGAGTCAATTTTAGCGATAGTATCGCATGCCTTACGTAAAAATCAATTGCAAGGATGCAATATTAATTGCAAAATCAAGTCTGGTCGTCGACTAATTTTAGCCTCACGACCGAGTGGTTTCTGCCCCTGAACCCTAGCTCAAGAACCCACAAATTTATTATCGTAACAGAACCGAAAGGTCGTGCTATATTTCAGCCCATTTAGGCCCATTACTCCGCAAAGTCCGTTGCGTCCCTAACGGTTGCTTTACGGAAGGCGAAATATCGCGAGATACCGCGACTCCTTACCGCATCTTTGAATTCAAAGCGACGGGACGTGCCTGCGTCGGTTGAGTTCCCGAGACACGCGCCGCGCCGCGCGCGGGAGGAACGGTTCATTCCTTTATAAGCCATCCCCGTCGCATTCTTCTTCCTTTACTTGCCATTTGCCTTCCCCAACGCTCCAGTTCTTCTCCTCGTGCAAGAGCAAACCCTAGATCCGCTCCCGCAGCTTTCTTCCTCGCTCTTCAGCCCCGCTCGTCGCCATGGCGCCCAAGAGGAAGGAAGGCCCGAAGCGGAAGGAGAGGTCGCCTGCAAGAGCCCGGTCGTCCAAGGCCAAGGCCACCGCCGAGGTCGCCGTGGATCGCGCCGCCGAGTGGAGGGAGTCCATCACCACCACCAGGCGCCTTGAGCAACACGTCATCGACGGCATCCTCCCCGACCAGCAAACCGCCGAGTGGCGCGCCGCTGCCGTTGAGTCTTTCCCCACCCCAAACTCTTCTGATTTGGTGGTGTTCGAATCTTTCTTTCTTCGTGGCTTTGGCGTGCCCGCGCATTCTTTCCTCCGCGGGCTGCTGCATTACTATGGGATCAGTCTCTGCGCACTGAATCCCAACTCCATCCTTCATATCGCCATTTTCATCAATCTCTGTGAGGCCTATCTTGGGATAGAGCCTCACTTCAATCTTTTTGTTCATCTTTTTCTTCTTAAACCTTATCCCCGAACCGACTGCCCACAAGTAGTCGGGGGCGCCGGACTCCAACTCCGCGAGGGTCGAACTCGGGAGTATTTTGACATCCCTTTCCTTACCTCCAATAAAGGGTGGCAGTCCGAGTGGTTTTACGTAGGAAACCACTCGCCTGCCATCTCTCCAGAAATTGATTCTCATCCTGTTCCCTCCCAATCCTGGACCGCTCTTCCCAAGGAGAGTGAAATGGATCAGGTTCGGGAACTCCTGGGTCTTATTTCCCAGTTGAAGGACAATGGGTTGTCTGCCGTCGGAGTGGCAGCCAACTTCGTTCTGCGCCGGGTCCAACCACTCAAGCAGCGGGCTCACCCGGCGTATGAGTATTACGCCGAGGGGGACAACACGCGCGAAGCCCCCGAGCGCGTCGACAAAGTCCAAGCCGCCGCTCGGCTTGGCAAATTCTTCGCGACTGGAACCTCCCTGAGGACCACTGACTGTCCTCCGGCGTTCAACTTGGGAAATCCACGCCCTGAGGTATTTAGTCAATCTGTTGTTGTTTTTATTTCAATTCCACCCATTGGGTGTAATCTCAGAACTGAACCCAATTTTGCAGGGTCGAGCTGCCTTTGTATCCCTCCCTCCTTTGCCTGAGATGCCAAAGGGAGTGGATCAACCGGCTCGGCGCAGGGCCGTTGGATCTGAAGAAGCAGTCGGGGGAAGTGAGAGTGATCTGCGCGACTCGGATATCACTCTGTCATCCTCTCCTTCTCCCGATGTGCTATCTCCGAGTGGTGGGAAGGCTGCTCCTGCTCTGAAGAAGCGGAAGATCTCCACTGGGATCGTGTTTAGGGATGCGCCAAGCCGCCGCCAACTCCTTATCTCTGAGTCGTCTGACTCGGAAAAAGATGAAGCTGGCGTCGCCGAGTCGTCACTCCAACCGCCAATCACAAGCTCGGAGCAGTCTCCCCTTGCAGTAATGCCTCTGAGTGCTGCAAGTCCGAGGGACCTCCCTTCCCCTACTCGGAAAGGAAAGCGCCTGAGAATGCGTATTTCTACTCTGTAAATATCCTTATCATCTCTTGATTTCCTTTATGTTCTTCTATTAGTGATCCATATATGCTTTATCCTGTAGCACGCCGTCTGAGGTCCCCTTCTCGGGTCCTCCGCCTCAGTCGGCGGTTGAGACCGAAGCCCCATCAATCCAAACTCCAGAGGTGCCGATCCACTCGGCTGATCTTCTCAGCGATCAGCCTATGGGTCCGCCACCAGAATCGCAGTGGGAGCCAACCCCGCCTCCGCCGAGTCCTACACCGGCGTCGCCGACCCCGCCGCCAGTTCCTCATGGCAGCCCCCAGCATGCTCCTGTGGTTGAACCGACTGCAGCGGTGGAGGACCCCCAGACTGCAGCGGTCGAGATTGCTTCTGCGGCGGTCGGCATTATGAGTGGTGGTGCTCCCCTGACTCCTCTGGAGGAGTTCATGTCACTCCATCTTCACATGGGCCACATAGCCAAGGTATTTCCCGAGCTACTTATCTTGTTGATATCAAGTACCGAGTGGTACATTAATTCATATTGTCATCTGACTTGCTTTTGCAGGACTTAGCTGCTGATGCCGAGGCCAAAGCCTCGGTTATTCAAGAATTATCTTCTGCAGTTGCTAAGGCCGACTCTTTGGTGGCCCGAGTGGCTGAGCTCGAGGCTGCTGCGGTCGAGCGCCAGGCTGAGTTGGAGGAAGCCCAGCGTACCACCCGTGATTTATGCGGGGAGGTAGAGCAGGCTAAGCTCAACGAGGCCCAGGCCGTGCACGAGCTCAGAGGTATGTTCTTCCGTGTTTGTTTTTCTGTCAGACGTGAAAATATTATTCAGATCTAACTTTCTGTAGATTATCGATATCGGATTATGTCCCAATTCGCAGAGCTCACTGCCAAGGTGGCCCGGCTGCAAGGTGAAGCTGAGGCGCTGCGCACCGAGAAGATAGCGCTGGAGGACGCTATCCGAGTGGTGGCGGAGGAGATCGAGCCGGAGGCGTCATCGTCTTCAGCTTCCATCCTCGACCGCGTTCGGGCGCTCCCACGCTACTTCCAGCGGCAGCTCTGCTCCATCAGCCAGGCCAGCTGTGGCCATGTCCTGGCGGTGCTCAAATCGCTGTTCCTGGCGTCAGACCTGGAGCCACTCGGCCGCGGGTATGCTGCCGGCACCTTTGAAGACGACGTGGGCAGACTACTCCATGAAGTCGAGCCCATCGCCAATGTCCTGTCCAAGGATGTTGTTGATGACTCGGATGAAGCGGCCCCGTCTGGTGCTGGTGACCCTGCAATGTAAATAAAATATTTGTAGTATTTGGTCGAACTAGTATTGTTTGAACAATGTTTGAATTGTCATTATTGTATATAAGTTTTTATTGGTCTACAACTCCCTTTCTTTCTGCGCTGGCCTTAATTTCTGAGTGGTTGACCTGTTACGGAGTAGATTAGCCTCGTTGGTCTCAGTCTCATGCCGCAGAGTCTTTGTCGTACGTTTAGAGCTTTGACTTGGCGAGTACTTTCCCTCTCGATTTAAGGTTTATTCCACTCATACTTTATGTGCGTGACGCGAAAGAGGAAATGCGAGTAGTAGAAATAGATGAAATCAACTTTATTGATAACTCATTGTGAACATGCCGAGTCGTAACTGGGGGTGACTACCCTTCAAAATCACTCGGAAAAAATAAATCTAAAATAAAAAAGATAAATACATAACTGATTCAGGCGTAGAAACGCTGTAAGTGCTCGATGTTCCATGGATTTGGGATGTCTACGCCGTCTTCCGTCATGAGGCGATATGAGCCTGGGCGACTTACTGACTTGATGATATATGGCCCTTCCCAAGGGGACGCAAGCTTGTGCGCGCCCTTGGTGTCTTGCTTCCTCCTCAGAACCAAATCGCCTGCTTCAAAGGACCTCTGCTTAACTGATCGATCGTGATAACGTCGCAGGACCTGAGCGTAACGCGTGGCTTGGATCTGGGCAGCCAATCTCTTTTCCTCGATGCTGTCGAGGTCTTCAATGCGCGCCACTTGCGCGTCGTATTCATCATAGAACTCCACTCGGGGGGAGCCGTATGTGAGGTCCGTTGGTAGGATAGCTTCCGAGCCGTAAACCAGAAAGAACGGAGTTTGCTTCGTGGCACGACTCGGCTGTGTGCGCAGCCCCCAGACTACAGCTGGCAACTCCTTGATCCATCGTCCGTCATGTTGCTTCAGCTGCTTGAATATCCGGGCCCTGAGCGCCTTGATTATTTCGCCATTGGCTCTTTCGACTTGGCCATTGGCCCTTGGGTGTGCCACGGATGCAGGGCATAGCTTGATGCTCCTCTCGCTGCACCAGTCTTTAAACTCCTGCGCCACGAAGTTCGTACCATTATCTGTGATGATACGATTTGGGACTCCGAAGCGGTGGGTGATGTCGGTGAAGAACTCGATGGTCTTGGCTGCAGTGTGCTTTCTGACTGGTTTCACCTCAATCCACTTGGTAAACTTGTCAATAGCTACAAGGACATGGTCAAAACCACCAGGAGCCTTCTTGAATGGACCAATCATATCCAAGCACCAGCAAGCGAAGGGCCAGGACGCTGGTATGGTTTGCAGCTGTTGTGCAGGTGCATGTATTTGCCTTGCAAAATACTGACACCCTTTGCAGTGCCGCACGATGTTCTCTGAGTCTGCTACAGCAGTCGGCCAGTAGAAACCAGACCGGAAAGCTTTACCAACAATGGTTCTAGCCCCGGCGTGATTGCCACAAATTCCTTTATGTATGTCTGTCAAGAGCTCTATACCCTCAGCACGACTCACGCACTTTTGTAGGATTTGGGAAGCTCCAGATCGACGATACAGCTTGTCTCCGATGATGACGTAGTTTTTGCTGCGCCACACGATTTGTTCGTGGAGCGAGTTTAGATCTTTGTCTTCCGCGACCTCTGCGGGTAATATGCCGCTGTCCAGATAATCAATGATCTGTGTCCTCCAGTCCAACGCTTCCTCTACCACTAATGTGGCTGACTCTGGGGATTCTCCGACTTGTTGCTCCGCGACAGTGCCATCCGGGTTTATCTTGATAGATGGTTTGATAAGATCTTGTATGAAAACTCCGGGTGGGACGCCTTCACGGGTGGACCCCATCTTAGCGAGCTCATCTGCTGCCTTGTTATGGTCGCGCACCACGTGATGGAACTCTAAGCCATAGAATTTCCCTTCCAGCTTCCTAATTTCCTCGCAGTATGCGTCCATCTTTTCGTTGGTCCTGGACCAGTCCTTGTTTACCTGGTTTATGACCAGGGCAGAGTCCCCGCGTACCATCAGGCGTTTGATACCCAAAGATACTGCAATGCGGAGACCGTGCAAGGCTGCTTCGTACTCGGCTGCGTTGTTGGATACTGGGAACATGATTTGAAGGACGTATTTTAATTCCTGTCCACTTGGAGAGATCAGGAGTACGCCTGCGCTGCCTCCTTTTATCTGGAGGGAGCCATCAAAGTACATCTCCCAGTATTCAACTACCTCGTCGTCAGCCGGAGCTTGGTTTTCTGTCCAGTCTGCTACGAAGTCGGCCAAGACCTGAGACTTGATAGCAGTACGTGGAACGAAGTTTATGTGATGGGCGGCCAATTCTACTGACCACTTGACGATTCGACCGTTGGCATCTCGGTTATGGAGAATTTCCCCTAAAAGATTTTCGCTCACCACCGAGATTGGATGGGCCTCAAAGTAGTGTTTCAGCTTTCTTGCTGAGATAAGAACTCCATATAATAATTTCTGCACATGGGGGTAGCGTACCTTGGATACGGTTAGAACCTCACTAACGAAGTAGACTGGTCGCTGAACTCCATATGCGTGTCCTTCCTCAGGACGCTCGACCACTAGTACCGTGCTAACCACTCGGGGAGTAGCAGAGATGTAGAGGTAGAGCTGTTCTCTTGGTTGAGGTGGGACGAGGATGGGAGGGCTTTGCAGGTAGTCTTTGAGTTCCTGGAAAGATCGCTTCGCCTCGTCGTCCCATATGAACTTGTCCTGCTTCTTGAGCAGTTTGAAAAACGGCAATCCGCGAACGCCGAGTCGTGATATGAAACGACCGAGCGCTGCCATGCATCCAGTAAGCTTTTGCACATCCTTTTGACAGGTTGGTGGTAGCATCTTGGTGATGGCAGTGATCTTCTCGCGATTTGCCTCGATCCCGCGGTTGCTGACCATGAAGCCGAGTAGTTTACCAGAGGGTACTCCGAAGACACACTTTTCCGGGTTGAGCTTCCACCAAAATTCGCGCAAGCGTTCGAAGACCTTTGTCAGGTTCCCTATCATGTCCTCGGGGTTCATGATCTTGACCACGATATCGTGGATGTAGGCTTCTACTATGTCTGGAATCAATTGGTCCAGACATGCTTGAATCGTCCTCTGATAGGTTGCACCTGCGTTCTTCAGACCAAAGGCCATTGTGTTATAACAAAAGGCACCAAACGGCGTGATGAACGCGGTTTTTATTTGGTCCTCCAGCTTCAGGCCTATCTGGTGATAACCTGAATAGCAATCGAGAAAGCAGAGCAGGGCGGAGCCTGCCGTGGAGTCAACGACTTGATCGATGCAGGGGGGGGGGGAACGAAGGGGTCTTTAGGGCAAGCTTTGTTGAGATCTGTATAATCGACGCACATTCTCCAATCATTATTATTCTTTTTTCTTACAAGAACTGGATTAGCTAACCAGTCGGGGTGGAACACCTCCTGAATAAACCCGGCTGCTAACAGCTTTGTAATTTCTGCCCTAATTGCCTCCTTGCGGTCCTGCGCGAATCGACGAAGCCTTTGCTTGATCGGTTTAGCAGTCGGATTGACCTTTAAGGAGTGCTCGGCAAGTTCCCTTGGGACACCTGGCATATCGGATGGTTTCCACGCGAATATGTCGGCGTTTTCCCTTAGGAATTTGACGAGCACTTCTTCCTATTTGGGGTCTAACTCTGCCCCGATGATGGTCGTCTTCTTCGGGTCGTCCAGGTCCAAAGAGATCCTCTTCAGCTCCGTCTCCTTGCTTGGCGCGATGGCTTCTCTCGCTGGCTTCTTGGTGGGGATCTCTAGAGCGTCCTTGTCCACCTCCTGTGATGCAGCCAGTACTTGTTCCATACGCTTGGACATGTCCAGGGCGGCTGCCGCGTTGAGAGTTTCCTGCTCGCATGTGTATGCGACTCGGACGTCTCCCAAGACGGTGATTACGCCTTTAGGTCCTGGCATCTTGACCTGCAAGTAGACGTAGTGAGGAATCGCCACGAACTTGGCGAGCGCCGGCCTCCCGAGGATGGCGTGGTATGCAGTTTCAAAGTTCGCCACCGTGAACTGCATGTGCTCGGTACGGTAATTGTTCCGGTCTCCGAAGGTAACGGGCAGTGTGATGTGCCCGAGTGGTTCTGCTCCCTCTCCCGGTATCAAACCGTAGAACGCGGATTGGGGGGGACTCAGGTCGAGAGTAGTCAGGCCGAGCATGTGTTAGCAAAGAGGATGTTCAGGCCACTGCCACCGTCGACTAGTACCTTGGTGAGCCGAACGTTGTGAATCGTCGGGGCTACCACCAAGGCATGGGACCCGGGCTTCGGTATGAAGTTTGGATGATCCTCCCGGGTGAATGTGATCGGAACTTCCGACCACTTGAGGTACTCAGGTACCGGTGGCTCCCTCGCGTGCATGACCTGGCGATGGGTGAGCTTCTGCTGGCGCTTCGACTCGAACTCTGGTCCGCCATAGATCATGCGGACCACTCGGTCGGCTTCCTGAAAGTCATCGCCGGGCTCGTCGTTTCGCCTGTCGTTCGCGGGGAACCATCGTTCCTCTTTCTGTATGGAGGGCCTCTGTTGCCCCCGGTGAAGGCTCGCTTGAGCCCGTAGCACTCTCGCGCCGAGTGCTTGTGTTTGTGGTAAGGGCATTGCTCATCGAGCATGCGCTGGAAGTCCTCTGGAGTTACCCGGCCTCTGGACCGGTCCAGGGCGGCGACCATGTCTCCCTCGCTCTTCTTCTTGCGAGGTTGGCTGTCATTGCGTCGATGGTCGTCGTGTCGGTCTTCGTCCTCGCGGCGGTCGCGTTTGCGAGTCGTCTTGTTCTCTTCTTCCCAACGACTTCTGATTTCGCTGAGTTGTTCTTTTTCTGCGATCTCTGCATCCGCCCACGTGCTAGCAACCCGGAACATGTCATTGACAGTCGCGGGTGGCTTCCGAGTCCACTTGTGAATCAGTCTCCCGTCGGAGATGCCGCGCTGGAAAGCTGACATCACCTCCTGATCTGTGACGTCCGTGATGGAGTTGCGCTTTTCTGAGAACCTGCGCACGAAGTCGTGTAGGGTCTCGTTCTTGCGCTGCCTGATCTGACCGAGGAGTCGCTTGCTCCCGGGCCTCTCCCAGGTACCGAGATAGTTACCGATGAAGAGTTCGGTAAGCTGCTCCCAGTTGTCGATGGCGTCCTGCGGGAGTCCTGCCAGCCAGTTGTGGCAGTCCTTGGTGAGCATGATGGGAAGATAGTTTGCCATCACGTCCTCATCGCCGCCGGCCGCTTGTACGGCGGTGTAGTAGATCTGAAGCCATTGAGATGGGTCAGATTTCCCGTCGTACTTGTCGATATCCGACAGCTTGAAGCCTCTGGGCCACGTCACGCTTCTCAAGCGCTCGGTGAACGACTGGAATCCGCCGATCCGACCTCTAGGGCGGGAATCGCTCGGACCCGATCCGTCAGCTGCTCTTGGGGGTGTGCTGTCCCTCCTGCGATCCCGGTCCCTGGGCGGGGAACGGGTCCTCCGATAGTTCCGAGTCCTGGGTGGAGTTCGGTCCTGTCGGTAGGTTCTGCTGCGCGGTGGAGTTCGATCTCTTGGCGGAGTCGGTCGCCTAGGTGGTGGAAGCACTCGTCGTCGTGGCGGAGTGCGACCGCCATTGTTGCCGCGCCTTGGGCTACCGGAGAGGTCAGAGTAGTCTGACTCCGTCGAGTAGCCGCTCCTGTTGGGGTTACGACGGGGATTTCCATGATCCCGATCGTACTCTTCGCGCCGTCGGATTTCCTCACGGTGGCGCTCTTCGGTGCTGCTGGTGATGACGTCCCTCGCATCTCGATCTCTATTGATCGTGGTGCGGAGGTCTTCATCACGACCCGATCCGCTGCCGGCCCGGTGTCGAGATGGACCGGGCTCAGGAGCGTCCGTGGTCGTTCTGCCTTGCATCTGGTGAACCTGGACGGAGGTGGCCTGCACGAGAGCCCTTACCTTTTCCAGGCCCGGAGTGTTAGGTGGCAGCCGATTGATTTCCTCGTTGATAGTAACGAGGTTCTGGACCGGTGTCTCGTAGACGTCGTATCCGTTGAACTCAAACATGCCGTCGCGCATCAAGTTCCGGGTGCTCCTCCGGTCGTGTTGATCCCGTTGGCGACAATGATCTTCAGAGTGAGGCTCTTGGAGTCGAGCAGTGCCAGATCCTGACGCGGTGGCTCCGTGCGGTCGTGCGGCTCTGCGAGTCGCCCGACTGGCGTTGCGTCCTCGACGCTGGTTCCTGGCTTCAGTCGTCTCCTCAGCAGGAGTGACCTCATCTTCTGAGACAGGATTGGTTGGCGTTGCTGGCGCCACCATGTAGCAATATGATCCGACTCCCTCTTGCGCGAGGTAGTCTTCCTCGGACTCGAAGAAGTCGGATGTGGGCGTATGACGCTCCAAACTACTCGGAGTCAATTCTCCGAGTGATCCTAGTAGTTCCGGCTCTGTTGAGGCATCAGACACTGTGTATCCTTCCGGCAGATCGTCTAGGATTGAGGGTCCCAGTAGATCTAACCCGTAGGAGTCGCTCCCAGAGAAGTAATCATCCGACTGGACGATGTCCTTCATCTTCTGCTTCCGAGCAAGCGCGCAAAAGCCAGGGGTCTGAACAGTAATGACCTCAGGGCTCTGGACGCGTGTTGGTTGAGCGTTTACGCTCTGCGATGATTCGGCGACACGACTCTCAGGAGTCGGATCGAAACCGAGTGATTGTAGATCTGTTCCCGACTGGTCTGGCCTCGCGTTCTGCGATGGACTCAGCGGGGTAGATCCGGCACGATCAGATGCGATCGGACCGGATTGGGCCGTGATGGCCGAAGTCGGCGCCAGAGAGTAGACCTCCGTGGCGACCGTAGCTCCTGCCGCTCGGGTATCCAAGGCGGCGGTGATGACGTCCCCGAACTGGATCTCGACTTCGTCGACGTCCGGGAGGTTGCAGCTGTCCAAGATCTTGACGCGATCCATCGAGCTTACCAGATTGATCTCGGCGACACCCCCTACCTGGCGCGCCACTGTCGGTGATATTATCTCCGGCAGTCTTCCACGGGGTAGCCCACGGAAGTGATTTGTAATGCAGGGAAGATCGCAAAGATCGGAAGCAGGATGGTTAGGATGGACAGACACAAGGGTTTATACAGGTTCGGGCCGTCGACTCGACGTAATACCCTACGTCCTGTTTTGGGATGTTGTATTGCGTGTTTTGGTGATTCGAGTTGGCTCGAGTTGTGGTTGGTTGCTGTCTCGTTGTTTTGGAGGGGGTCCCTGCCCGCCTTATATATCGGGGGGCAGGGTTACAAGTCGGTTTGTATCCGATCCTATCTCTAAGAATCCTTTCCTTCTTTACAATAATTCCTATTCCAACTAGGACTTCTCCTTCCAGATCCTTCCTCCGTGCGCCGACTTGTCCCGCACGTCTTCAGGTCCAGAACGATGAGGTGGGCCGCCCCCTTTTGGTGGGCTGCTAAGCTTGCTCGTGAGGCACCCGGGTACTATATCCCCCACACTGCTAAACCTTCTCTAAAACTCAATGAATCGATTGTACATATCTACAAATAAAAAAATATGCACATTCTCTCACATCCTAAAATCACTAATTTCTCTAAGTTGCTAACCTCTGGCGCACTTAGATGAGTGAAATCCTCACAAATTTTGAAAAAAAGGGCAAAACTCCCCCCCTAGCAAGCCATGGAGAGAGGAAAAAGCTCGAGCTCGGTCTGAGGTCGGGGAGGAAGAAGAGGGGCTGATATAGCCATGCAAAGTTAGTACCGGCTGGTAATACCAGCCGGTACTAACTTGGCACGGTCAGGTTAGTACCGGCTGGTAACGTGTCATCTGCCCGTCGGTGGGTGGGGACAGCGATGCACGTTAGTACCGGCTATATTACCAGCCGGTACTAACTTGGCATTTTTGCCACTGTTGCCTGGAGCCGGTACTAAAGGTCCCCTTTAGTACTGGCTCCGCCCAGCCGGTACTAAGAGAGAGGACCGAAAGTCCTTTCTCCTGTAGTGCATGCATTTTGCTAAACCGCTCATTGCGGTCGAAGCAAAGGCTGAAGTGCTTTCTATCTGTCATCTCCTCCTGTGTTAGCCACTTGAAGACGCGATATGCTAGGGGTGCCGGTGTCGTCGTACTCCTCTTGGTTGCCCTGAATGTAGCCAGGTGTCACAGCGATGTGTGTCCTGGAGGGCTTGCCTAGCCTGGTCATGTAGATGTTCACGTGCTGCGTGATGTTGGTGTGCTCCGCAATGGCCGTGATCCTAAGCGGGTTGATGAGGATGGCACCGTGCTATCCTCCACGAGGAACAGTGCCATGGCCACCACTACTGTGGACACCCTTATCCAAAGCTGCGCAAAAACCGAATTTGAACCGGTTATTTTCACCGCTTCCCTTAATGCAATGCGAATAAGACACTCATTTATGCCTGTTATTTCACGGCTTCGTTTGACAAGTCATTCTAACCGGTGGATCTCGCATCGGCATGGATGATAAAAGTAGAAATTTGTAAACAAAAATAGCAAAACTATTTTTTCGTTACCCGGGAGGCCACCCCGAGCTACGGTCGCGGTTGCTCGTCACAAGACACAAGTCACGCATATTTCACGTGAAATACGTGTGCATGTGGTGCCCAGCTTTCGAACTAATGACCATCTATCTCGCGTGACCCTTCCTTACCGTATCACCTAGACGTCGTTCTTGCATGCACGAGGGAGTTATATTCCCTTTAACCATTTTTGCCTAAATCTTAGTTCTATTATTTATGCATCTAAACAGCTTCAAATAAAAAAAATCAACAACAAAGTTGTAGATCCCAATGAAATGTATAAATTTTGTTTAAAACTTCTATCCATCTGAGACTGTATTCAAATGTTACAAAATTCAAAATATAACCCGAAATTCAAGTTACAAGAGCAGAAACAATGACAGGACAGATTTGGGTATCTAAATGACTTCAAATAAAAACTTTCAACTACAAAGTTGCATATCTCATCAAAATGTACAGATTTTGTATAAATTTCCTCTCCATCAGATGTCATATTAAAAAGTTACGAATTTCAAAATACAACCTGAAATTCAAGTTACAAGAGAAAGAACAAATACGGGACAGTTTTTGGCATCTAAATGACTTCAAATAAAAAAAACTTTCAACCACAAAATTGTAGATCTTGTCGAAACATAAAAATTTCATATAAAGTTTCTCTCAATCCGAGACCGTGTATAAATGTTATGAATTTTTGAAGCAGAGGAATTTGCGTCGGAGCAAATGATGAGTCATTCAAAGAAGATCATTCGCACCGGCTCATTGCAGGCTGGTGCAAATAACTAGCATTCTAAGTGGCTCATTTTGGGCTGGTAAGAACAAGTCATTTGAAGCAGCTCATCTTAGGTCGATGCAAGTGACCAGTCATTCAAAGCGGCTCAATTTCGAGCCGGTTGAAAGGAGCCAATTGTTGGAACTCCTTAGCCTAACTAAATCTGCAAGCGCACGGAATCCGATGTAGCCTTTCACTAGGGGAGTAAGAACCTGGATGTCAAATCCAAGGAACGGTAGACGCGACTAGCCTATAACTTTCCTAACCGGACCAGGATAGTGAAGGCTATCAATTTAAACAGAACAGTAAGTCCGGTCGATTCAATTAATTTGTTCACAAAGACATGGGTTACATTGTTTGATTTTGCCTCTCACATTCTTCAGAAAAACTGATATTTTGTTTGTTACTCTTCGGTGATACTATTACGCGGGTTATTGCTGCAATATGATAATACAGTTCGCCTATAGGCATCACCTGTATTAACCAGCGTGTTACAGAAACGAAGTTATTGATTTGGATTAAAAATGTATTGTTATTTATTATTGGCATTGGAATATGCATTATTTAAATAAAATTGTCATGGGCACCAACTAATATTTTTAATAACCATGATGAAGTCAAGAAATATGTTCTCAGACTAAACTGCTATCTTGGGTTAGAATTTCAACTCACAACTCGCAAACCATTTAAACAAAGTACCCTACATTCAAGAAAGCCACAATCACAATCTTTTTATAGCCTTCATATGCAGAGTAGACTCAAGGCATGTATGCTGTGTCAGAATATACGGCCTAGATATATGAAGCATGTATAAAGTTGTTGTGCCTTTTAATTGCATGAATATATTAATTGTTAGTGTAGAAATAGAAGAATAAAATACATATAAAATCTTGATCTACAATATTACCTATTGTTAGTCAAAGGGACTATTAATATACACTCAAGTTTTTGGTGCTAACTAATTTACATCACACATGGGTAGAAAATTAGCCCGTGCGAATGCACGGGTTGACGACCAGTATAAATAAACTTGTGAAGGGGCAAATGTGAAGGTTCAAATGGTGGGGACTTCCATGTCAAAGACATTTTGGCTGCTTACTTGGGAATGGGATGCAGTGGGAACGGGAGCTGAGCTTTTAGGTCTTACACATCTGAGTCTAGCTCCATTGTGTTGACAAGGGAGGGAATCGTCTGAGGCATGCGCTGGTTCTATGCTTTTTCCAAGCATAGCACTCGTATGCTCAGATGGGATTATTTCTGGTACGGTGCCAGGATTGAGGCCACCAGCGCCCACAATTTACGTAGTGAAGCTTCAGGGCGCGTGCGCCAAGGCAGCGGCGCCGTGCCTCGCAAGCAGACTCTGTCGCGCGAGTATGTCTTGCGGGAACTCTTTTGCATCTTGCCGTGCGTGAGCCGGGATTCGTCATACCCCCGGCAGTGACACCAGCAGTGCGCGCTTCCCGTGTTCATCGGCTGAGGCAGCTACTAGCTAGGAGGGTTTTTGTATCTCGTTTATCCTGGTCTGTGTTAGATTGATCTTCCTCCGGTGGGTCCAACGGCCCACTGGGCCCTCTGATCTGCGCTCTGATCAGGGGCGCACCAACCCTAATAGTTGGCGGACCCCTGTCGCGCTGCACTACATAAAGGGGTGGGGGCCAACGGCTCAAGACACGAGGTTCGCCTGAGCCGCCACCCCCACCCACATTCCCACCGATCTGGGAAGTGCAGAAGCGATGGGAAGCTCCGCCCACTCCAAGACCGACGAGCACCGGTGAGAGGCACTGGCACTGCGCGTCGCTTCCCCTAGGGCAAACTCCACCGACCGAACGTGATGGCCGGACCGAGCTCCTCCGCCGCCGCCGCCGCCGCACACCACGACGAAGGTACGACCCCGGATCTCCTCTCTCCCCTAGTGGTAGATCCGTGCATGTGCATCTCTCTTGAACTCTCTGTTAAACTCAAAGTCCCGGCTATTTGTGCATCTAATGATCATAGGGGTCTAACATTGGCATCATATGCCTACTAGAAGTAGAAATAGATCGGGAAAATCAAAGAAAATCGAAAAAGCAAAAGACCCGAAACCCTAACCCTAGATCGAGATCTAGGGTAAAAGAAAAAGCAAAAGGAGAAGGGGAAGAGGCCGCTCGGCCTTACCTACCTTGCCGCCAGCGTCCACCGCCGCCGGAAAGAGCCGAGCCGCGGCCACGGTTTTTCACCGCGCGCGTGGGCTCGGGCTCGGACGGCACTGAGGCACCGCTCGACGGCGGCGCACTCTTACGCAAGCGTAACGCGCACGCCGGCGAGGGGCACCATGGCGCTGCCATCATGTTCTCCAAGTTCGGCCAAGGGCCGGCCCTCTGGACCTCGCTGTGGGGAGGGATATGGAGGGGAAATTAGGAGGAGCAAAGAAAGGAGGAAGGGGAGGGGTGGCCACGGCCGAGCGCCGGCGGCGCCTCTCCTCACCGCCGCCGGCAGCGCCATGTCGGCCGCCGGGCGCGGGGGAGACGCCCCCGCCGCCGCCTGCGGGCGCGGGACGAGCACCCCCCCCCCCCCCGGTTCTACCTTTTATACGGGCGCAATTAGCGCCTGACGCCGCTCGGCCGTCCGATCTTCGATCGACGGTCGGCGGGCGCCGGCGGCTAACGTGGGCCGAACGCGGCCCAAGAGGGGCGTGGCGCTGGGCCGCGAGCCCAGGCGCGCGCGCCGACCAGGCCGCAGGCCAGATTTCGGTCGTGGGCCAAAAATGAACTCTATGAATAGTGTCGTTTTTTATTTATTTAAATGTTTTGCAGGGGTATTTTTCAATGTATTTTGATAGTTTTTGTATATTTTGAATTTCTATGCATTTTGAACCAACGAGATAAATGTTTAGAAGTCCAAAATTGAAAGTTTATGCCGCTGAACAGTAAAGTTTTATGAATTTTATTCATGTTTCCGCTGCAAAGTTTAGCATGTTGTTCTTTTAAATTTAATTTGAACCAACAGGATGATTAAATTTGAAAGTATGATTAAAGTTTATTTTTGAACAGATTATGATTATGATATGATTATTTTCTGACCAACGTTGTTAATAAATATATCATAATTAAAAGGGTATATGCTTTTATTTCTATTTCTGCCCAACGGTGATGTAGATTTAAATTGCATAAACGGTTGTATGTATTTTATTTGACCAACGTTGAATTAATGCATGCAATTGTTACTTTTCTCACCTTTACTTGTGGATTTCAGAATATTCCAACTTAACGGATAGTCTCAAGGAGATTCCAGTTCTCATGGGAGACAATTATGCAGAGTGGAGGGAAAAGATTGATTCCGCCTTAATCTGTAATGACATTAAGTGGGTGACCACCACACCACAGCCAGAAAAGCCACCAAAACCGGTGAGAGGTGATAATGAGACTGATGCAGATTGGCAGCAAAGGGAGAGGGATTATGCCCTTCTTGAGATGGCTTACACCCTCTCAAACAGACAGTGGCTCATTGCAAATAAAAAGTGCATGGCCTTGATAAGGAACACAATTGAGCCAGTTTTCTTTGGCTCGATTGAAGAGAGTGTCTCCGCTGCGGAGTACCTTGATAACATAAAGAGCCATTTCACTATGTGTCATCACTGCCACAAGGAGGGACACTACAAGTATAACTACCCAGATTGGCTAAAGTATGTGACGGTCTTTAAAGGGATTCCATACGATAAGGACTACGCTAAGAAGCGCAAGATGCGTTGAGGTAGCGAATGAAGTGCAAGAAAAGGTGGAAGCTGTCGGCGATGTCTCCCTCGACTTAGTTGATAGTTTTACACTTTTGCTTAGACACGTACTTTATGTTCCTTCGCTTCAAAGAAACTTGATTAGTGTTTCGCGTTTGGACAAAGATGGTTTTAATTGTCACTTTGGCGATGGCAAATGTGCCATTTGATTGAATAATGATTGTGTTGGTGTGGCATACCTTCATGATGAGCTTTATTTGTTATCCATACATGATAAAGTGCATTCTGTGTGTAATGTGAATGTTGATGTATCCTTGTCAGACAAAGCGACAAAGAAAAAAAAGAGAACTCAAGCTGAATCGTCGAAATTATGGCAGTGTCATTCAGGCCATATTTCGAGGGAGAGAATAGACAGACTAGTAAAGAATGAAATTCTACCTCCACTAGAGTTCTCAGACTTAGAACAATGCGTAGATTGCATTAAAGGGAAATTTATAAAACAAATTAAAAAAGGAGCCAAACAAAGCGCGGGAAATTTAGAGATAATCGACACTGATATTTGTGGACCGTTTCCTGTGAAAACTGTGGATGGTTATGACTCATTTATAACATTCACTGACGATTACTCCTGGTTTGGCTACATTTATCCAATTAAAGAAAGATCGAAAGCGTTGGATAAATTTAAAATATTCAAAGTGGAAGTTGAGAACCAACTAGAGAAAAGAATTAAAATAGTAAGAAGCGACCGTGGAGGGGAGTACTATGGTCGCCATACCCCATATGGCCAAGAGCGTGGACCTTTTGCAAGGTTCTTATAGGAAAATGGAATAAGAGCCCAATATTCTACACCGGGCGAGCCTCAGCAAAATGGAGTAGCTGAAAGACGTAACCGTACCTTAATGGATATAGTGCGAAGCATGATGAGTTACTCCACCTTACCAATGGGATTATGGATGGAGGCGTTAAAAACCACCATTCATATTTTAAATAGAGTGCCTAGTAAGTCGGTGCCTAAAACACCGTATGAACTATGGATAGGGAGAATACCTTCCCTGAACCACCTGAGGGTATGGGGGAGCCCTGCTGAAGCTAAATATTGAACCCAAAAATTGGGAAGTTGGATCCCAAGACAGTGAGCTGCCATTTCATTGGCTACCCTGAAAAGTCAAAAGGTTTTCATTTCTACTGTCCTAACGGATATACAAAGTTTGTAGAAACGAGAAACGCTATTTTTCTAGAGGATGACATGATGAGGGGGAGCATGGTTGCTCGAAAGATTGATCTTGAAGAGAAGCGGGTATATGTACCTACTCCAATGGTTCAATAACCTTACTTCGATTTACCTGTTGTAGCTGCACCGACAGCACCTGCGGTTGTGATTCCACCGATAGCTACTGCAGATGAGGAGCCAGCGCCTGCTGTGATTCCTCCCATGGCAACCGTGAGTGAAAATCTGGAACCTGTCGTTCAGGAACCGATAGAAACTACTGTTGCTCATGAGGTAGAGCCACCGCAGCCACCACCCATAGAGAATGTGCCAGGAATAGTGGTACAAAATGTGCCAGAAATAGTGGTACAGAATGTGCCAGAAATAGTAGTACAAAACGTGCCAGAGATTCAAGCACAAAATGTACCACAGGAAGAGGGCCTAAGATGGTCTCAAAGAGTTAGGAGACCTGCAATCTCCGAGGACATCTATGAACTAAATAATTTAATAGAAGTTCATATGGAGTTTGATCCCACGACATATGAAGAAGCCATGAGTAGTCCTCACTCATCGGTGTGGAAAAAGGCCATGGAAGAAGAGATAAGGTCAATGAGTTCCAACAATGTTTGGGAACTGGAGGAAATTCCTAAAGGAGCCAAAACAGTAGGCTGTAAATGGGTATACAAAACAAAATATGACTCCAGAGGGAACATAGAAAAATACAAAGCAAGACTTGTGGCAAAAGGTTTCACGCAAAGAGAAGGGATAGATTACAAAGAGACCTTTTCTCCGGTCTCTTGTTAAGATTCCTTTAGAATTGTGATGGCGTTAGTAGAACATTATAACCTGGAATTACATCAGATGGATGTAAAGACGACATTTCTCAATGGAGAATGAGAAGAAAGAGTTTACATGAAACAACCTAAGGGTTTTATCATGAAAGACAAAGAAGATATGGGGTGCCGTCTAAAGAAATCCATTTATGGATTAAAGCAAGCCTCTAGACAGTGGTATTTAAAGTTTGACAGCGTCATAAAGAAATTTGGGTTTATAGTGAACGTAGAGGACAACTGCGTTTACGCGAAATTTAAGAAAGGGAAATTTATTTTCCTAATCTTGTACGTGGATGACATTTTACTTCTAGCAGTGATGTCAGTCTGCTACGAAAACAAAGAAATTTTTTTTCACAAATTTTGATATGAAAGATCTTGGTGAAGCATCATATGTTTTAGGCATAGAAATTCACCGAGATAGAAGGAATGGGGTATTAGGATTATCGCAAAAGGCATATTTAGAAAAGTTCTAAAGAAATTCAATATGCATGCGAGCAAAGCCACACCTGCACCTATAGTTAAGGGCGATAAATATGGGAGGTTTCAGTGTCCCAGAAACCAATACGAGCTCGATCAAATGAAAGTGGTTCCATATGCTTCGGCTCTTGGAAGCCTACAGTATGCGCAAGTATGCACTCGCCTTGACTTATCTTTTGTCACCGGGGTACTTGGTAGATACCAAGATAATCCAGGCATGGAGCACTGAAAAATAGTAAAGAAAGCTTTGCGTTACGCGCAAGGCGAAACAGGTCTCATGCTTACATATACAAGATCTGACTCCTTAGAGATAAAGGGGTATGCTGATGCAGATTATGCGGGAGATATAGATGAAAGAAAATCCACCACGGGTTATGTGTTCACTCTCGCAGGAGGAGCTGTCTCATGGAGAAGCTCCAAACAAAGTATCACTGCATCATCTACGATGTATGCAGAATTTATAGCGTGTAATGAGGCCTTGGGGTAGGCATTGTGGTTTAAGAAATTTGTACCCGGTCTAAGAGTGGTTGATAGTATTCAGAAACCACTAAAGATGTACTGCGACAATCAGGCAGTAGTATTCTATGCTCACAACAACAAGTCCAGTAATGTTTCCAAACCAATTGAGGTAAAGTATTATGTTGTGAAAGATAGAATCTAGGATCGCACCATAAGTCTTGAGCATATAGGGACAAAGAATATGCTTGCGGATCCGCTAATGAAAGGCTTACCACCCAAAGTGTTCAAGGTACACTTAGCCGGCATGGGGATAAGGGAAAGCCTATGATCCTTGGATTACAAAGGGCCCGAAAAGAAGAAAGTTTTGTTGTTTCAGAAACAGAGGGATGAGTTGTAGCTGGTTGATTCTATCGGAAAATACCGTGACGATGAAGCATGCTCTACGCGTCCATCTGTGATGAGACAAAGTACTTTGAAAAGAGTCCTTTCAGAGTACAAAAGTTAAAAGTAAGATCAGGGGGAGAATGTTGGATTGATCTCCCTCCAGTGGGCCCAACGGCCTACTGGGCCCTCTGATCTGCGCCCTGACCGGGGACGCACCAACCCTAATGGTTGGCGAGCCCCTGTCGCGCTGCACTACATAAAGGGGTGGGGGCCAACAGCTCAAGACACGAGGTTCGCCTGAGCCGCCACCCCCACCCATATTCCCACCGATCTGGGAAGTGCAGAAGGGACGGGAAGCTCCGCCCACTCCAAGACCGACGAGCACCGGTGAGAGGCACCGACACTGCACGTCGCTGCCCCTAGGGCAAACTCCACCGACCGAACGTGATGGCCGGACCGAGCTCCTCTGCCGCCGCCGCCGCACACCACGGCGAAGGTACGACCCCGGCTCTCCTCTCTCCTCTCTCCCCTAGTGGTAGATCCGTGCATGTGCATCTCTCTTGAACTCTCTGTTTAACTCAAAGTCCTGGCTATTTGTGCATCTAATGATCGTAGGGGTCTAACAGTCTGAAGTCCTGCTGGTTGGATATGATATCACACTACTACAGAAAAGGTCATCACAGCCGGTTCGTAACCCCTATTACAGCCGGTCTTGGGAGGCGGATGAGATAAAGCGGCTGTGATAGTCCCCCCTATCACAGTCGGTTTTCAAAAACCGGCTGTGATGACCCCATCACAGCCGGTTTTCAATTAAACCAAAAATAAACCAAAATAAAATAGCAAAACATTTTATTTATTTGGGGATGGACCCATCAGCCACTACCCACCGTCCCGCATTTTTCGCGGAAAAATCGCGCGCTACGCGGTCGGCGGGATTCGAACCCGTGACCTCACGTTTGTGCATAGCCTCCTCTACCACTGCACCACTAGTGTGTTTGTGTCTATATACCATTTTGATTCCCCTCATATTAATGTTTTCTGAGTGTAAATTGCTTATTTGAGGCTCTAAATGACTTCAAATAAAAAAGTGGTGAACTACAATGTTTCATAACTTTTCAAGATCTACAAGCTTTCGTTTTGGTCAAAAGTTCATCCGAGGTCGTTTACAAAATTTGAATTTTCAAATTTGAAAAATTCAAACTTAGATTCGGTTGACAAGATGACTTCAAATAAACAATTGGTGAACTGCAATGTTTCATAACTTTCCAAGATCTACAACTTTCGTTTTGGTCAAAAGTTCATCCGAGGTCGTTTACAAAATTTAAATTTTCAAATTTGAAAAATTCAAACTTAGATTCGGTTGACAAGATGACTTCAAATAAAAAAATGGTGAACTACAATGTTTCATAACTTTTCAAAATCTATAACTTTCGTTTTGGTCAAAAGTTTATCCGAGGTCATTTACAAAATTTAAATTTTCAAATTTGCCCACCAAAAATGTGTTAGTAAAGAAACCGGTTGTGATGCTCACCATCACAACCGGTTTTCAAAAACCGGTTGTGATAGTGAGCATCACAACCGGTTTGTAAGAAAAACTGGTTGTGATATGACGGCCGACTATCACAACCGGTTTTTGAGAAAAACCGGCTGTGATAGGCGACATCACAACCGGTTTTTTAAAAACCGGTTGTGATAGCCCGTTTGTGAAAGTGGTTTGTGTAGTAGTGTCACGTCCCGTCATGAGTGCGTTCTCGCGTGTCTCTGGCACATGCATCATGGTTCACACGACGGTGAGACTGTTGACAGCCGGTAGATTATTTCCCTGTGATCGCACGTTGCAATGCGGTCCACTAGTTTTAAATAATTTATAATCACCATGTTTTTAATCCATTTATTACTCTAACTGTATAGATTTAAAAATTAATGGACAAGGCGCGCGGGCTGGTGCCGGCGAACGCCGTGCTCCGAGAGGGGGAAGTCGTTCCTCAGCCGTGGACGCCCAGGGAGGTCGTCCTCTTCATCTCCTTCCTGACGGCGGGATTGGCTCCGCCATTCTCGCCGTTCTTCATCGTGGTGTTGGAGTCGTTTAAGATCCACCTCGTGCACCTCGTCCCCAACTCCATCGTCATCCTAGCGATCTTCGCGCATGCGTGCGAGATGTTCTTCGGGGTGCAGCCGTCGGTGGAGCTGTTCCGGTACTTCTTTTACCTCAGCCATTCTCCTTCGAGGCCACCGGGACCCGGAGCTCCCGCGCAGCAGCGCATTGTGGAGGGATGCTACTTCTGGATCCGGCCGAATCGCCGCGAGGAGTTCATCCAATGTGACATCAACACCATGTGCGATAACTGGGAGAGGCAATGGCTATACGCAGAGATTGACAACGTCTCCCCTCGCATTGCTCTCCCCACGGGTCCTCCGCGTTGCGCCGACAACTGGTCGGCGGGGCCAGCCCTGAGCACTGGGTGGAACCCTGTGTTGGAGCGCATAGCCGCTCTCTGAGACCTTGGTCTCTCAGCGCCCATGGTGGCTATGGATTTCTTCCGGTGCCGCTTGGCCCCGCTCCAATCCCGCCTTCACCCGTCGTGGTTCTACACCGGGCCCGACGATGACTGTCGTCTCGCGCCGCGCCTCCCCGAGCCCGCGCCGGCCGCGCCTAGCCGTGCCCGCGCCTCTCCCAGCGCTGCCCCTCCGCCCCGTCACGCTGCGCCGCGCCACCCCCGCGCTGCGCCCGCGCGGCCTCCCCGCGCCCCCTCGCCCTCGCCGAGCCGCGCCCCCGGCGTCTTCTTGGTCAACGGCGAGCCGCGGCGCAGGCCGGCGCGACGCCTCGCGATGGTCGGCGTAGCGGAGCACGGTGCGGCGCAGGTCGAGGTCCAGCGGATCAAGGAGCCCCGCCCAGCTGCCCTCGCCATGGAGCTCGCGCCACCGCCGGGCCGTGTCCCTGTGGCCGCCGTGATGGGTCATGGTCAGCTGCGCCACGCGTTTGCACTCAGTTTCCTCCGTCCTCTGGTGGGGGTCGTCGCGGACCTTGATGGGGAGCGCGGCGCAGGCGACAAAGCGGGGGAGAGGGAGGGAGGGGTGAAGCGGGCCGTGGAGCAGCAGGGAGCGGCGGAGGAGGGCGCGGTTGGCGTGGAGTAGCGCGCGGGGGAGATTGCGGCGTGGGGAGGAGGCGGAGCAGCGGAGGAGGGAGAGGAAGAGGGGAGGGGAGGAGGCGGGGGCCGTGGGCGCCTGACACGGGAACAAAGGTGGAAGAAGATGAAAGAAAAGGTGGTGGGGCCCACGAGTGGGTGGAAATAGTGGGCCTCCATTCCTAGAGGCCTTGGATCAAAATTTAGAGGCCTCCACAAAATGGTAACCCGTTTAGAGGCCCGGCTGGTGTTGTTTTTTTCCCACTTGTGAGACTAAAATCGGTACAGAGGCCCATTTGAAGACTGGGCTGGAGTTGCTCTAACCTCTCGAGATCTTGGGTCTAACAGCTAATGGCATGAACCCTGGACTAGGTACGTACATTAACGCTGACGGCCGTGATCGGATTGACGAACCATGGTAATCTTTGATTATGTCAGACTTTCACTACGGGAAACTGGGCGTTTGCCGTGTGCCAGGGGCACACGGCAAAGCCTGAAAGGCACACGACAAAGTTGTTTGCCGTGTGCAAAAGGCTTTGCCGTGTGCAAAATGGCTCACGGCAAACCCTACGACGGCGAAGCCTTCTTTGCCGTGTACCAGATCACGGGCACACGGCAAAGCCCCGATCTGGCACACTGCAAAGAGCGACACACGGCAAAGTTTTGATCCCGAAAAAACGCAAAATAAAATAGCAAAACATTTTATTTTGATTCCCCTCATATTAAACTTTTCCGAGTGTAAATTGTTTATTTAAGGCCCTAAATGACTTCAAATAAAAAAGTTGTGAACTATAAAGTTTAAGTCTACAACTTTCGTTTTGGTCAAAAGTTCATCCGCGGTCGTTTACAAAAATTTGAATTTCAAAATTTTATGGCTTTGTCGTGTGCCCAGATCCAGGGCACCCGACAAACATTTTCAAAACTGTTTGTCGTGTGCCCTGGATCTGGGCACACGGCAAAGAGTTGTTTGTTGGGGGCGGCCCCTGGGGCGCACGGCAAACATTCTCTGCCAAAAAAAATTAAAAAATACCAAATGGATTCAAAAAATAACCAAATTTGGGCATGAACCTGTCTAAGGTGTATGTAGACTATACAAAATGAGTTTTGTTTTAAAACAAAATTTCAATTGTCACGTTGCTTCAAATCACAACATCTCTTTCACAACTCTTAGAATCTTCTCCCGAGAAGCTTCGGTTTATAAAGAGGCAATGCGTCAACTTGCTCGAAACCTTCTACATTTTTTACCATAGCCTCTACGTATGAAAACATGACATCACGCCAAAATTTATAATTTTTTGACCTTTTTTGTATTTTATAAAATTTTTAAACGAACCGAGCCCAAATTCGGGCACACGGGAAGCGAGCAATATATTCAAAATTTGATTCCATCTAATGGACATGGCATCATATTAGTCTTAAGAATCCGAATAACATTTTTTCGAACATTACATTATATTATTCGAAACACTTACAGTTCAAATTTGCCGTATCGGTAAAATCAAAAATAATGATATAAAGTGATTAAATTTAGCAAACAGACCAGAAAACATGCACAAAACTAACATGGAATAATACATAGACAAAAAAGTGAGCAAAAAATTTTGGAGGTAAAATTCAAATTTTTTGCAGCCTGTTTGCCGTGTGCCACGAGGTGGCACACGGCAAAGCCGTGGGCACACTGCAAACACGGGATTTCCCGTAGTGTTTGCTGGCAGATACCCTGGAGAACTCGGTCATAGCCAATATCCCGTATGTGCCGGATCCTTTAATTGAATCCCTGTCCGAGTGTCTGTTCCTCAAATTTGCTTGACAGCAAACTTCTGTAATCAAGGTTTTTTGGTATATATTATATCTTCTGGCAGTTGTGTAATCACTGTCAACCTACCACACTGTCCCTTTGCATATTGGTTCATCTGCTTTAAGTTATTTTCAGGCGAACATCTGCAGTATGTGGTAAGTTGCCCCCACAATATAGCGGCTACAACTTCGTGTACACTTCAGATGACTGTATGAATTTCGCAGGCTGTATGCACAGGATCCATGGAGGCTCAAATATTCTTTGAAGTAGGATTCAAATTTTAATCACTCAATTCCATTCAGGAAAGATCATAAGCATTAGAGCATCTCCAGCAGAGAGGCATCTGACTCGCCATCCCTGTTTTAGCCATCACGCAAGAAATTCACGGCTCCAGCAGAATCGCTATCAGCTCAGCTATCCCTGTACACCCGCCATCGTGGGAGCTTGGGACGCCAAATTTGGCTTGTCCGTCTGACCCGCCATCTTCTGCGGCGTGAGTCTGACAACTAGGCCCGCCATATAATATGAATGTTGCAACTTGCAAGGAAATTCTTTCTTTTGTTTCGAGTATCCTATTGGAATATAGGTGATACTTATAGTGAAAATTTGTCCTACTCAATCAACAATGATGGGAAAATGAACATAACACCTATTTTTTCTGATACTATATGAGATTTCGAGAGCTGCCCGAGGGACTATACTACTGTGTAATCAAGGGTGAAGGTCCTTCATTTGCATGCCTGGTCTCAAATTTCTAACCTTATATCTTCCAGTGAATTACGATTCATGAATTATTTTGATGTAACTACATCTACCAGCCATCTCAGATCCTGACTGTGGTTCCTAAATAATTTTGAACAGTCCAAAATCTCATGTCCTAGATCGGGCACTAGTTCTTCCTCGATATCTGAGAAGTTCCATGATATGTCAATACCATCAAAGAAATTACATGCAAATGCTAATCCAGCTTAGGTCATTATGCTGCCACAAATTTATTTGTAGGAGCGATGGATACCTGGGCAAGTTACTACCAGAATCTGGAAAGTTCACGAGCCTAAAGTAGCACGTGCATTGCACGGGTTGCTGACATATTACGAGTGGAAGAAATAAAGTGGTACCAGAGAGCAAAAGTCAAGGAACTTCTGGAAGGAGATTCTAACATAAAATATTTCCAGCTAGTAGCAAATGGGAAATCTAAGAAGACAAGGATTTTCCAGTTATGGGATGGGGATACAACGATCGTTGGTGACATAGATCTAAAAAAGTATATTACCAGGTATTATGGCAATTCCACGAAAATATAAACTGGTAACCAGATTTTGTAGTCTGTAAGTAGCTTTTGTTCTTTATCTCATATGACATAAAGCAAGCGGAAGATCTTTGGCCCTTCGGAACAAACTCCTATTACTCTGGATGCCAATAGGAGAGAGATGATATCCCTCAGGTCTCGGACTCAGAAAATGAGTTACTTATAAAAGAGTTTACTAAGGAAGAGGTGAGAACTGTGATTTTTCAGATGGAACACAATAAGGCACCTGGACCCGATGGTTTCCCGGCGGAAGGCCTTCTGGAATGTCATTGAAGGAGATCTAATGAAATTATTTGCAGCTTTTCATGAGGGTTTGTCACACCCAGGTTTACAAAACCTGAATGCTGCCATATGTGTGCCCAAAAACTCCACACAACACATATAGCTTACAAATATGGTAAAACAGAGAACACAATGCTCAAATAAAATGGTTTACATCAGAGTATAACGCAAAGACATAGTCTTACACAAATATCACAACAGAAGTCTATTTATTCAACTCTCTCACGAAAAAGGAAACTAATGCCGTCTCGATCCACAGGGACGCTGACTGGTTGAACCCAGCTCAAAAGTACGGAAGATCCTCAGGGAAGTCCGCAAGTGCGGCGTGATTCACTGCTTGTCCATCTGTTACCCGTCTGGGATTTTGTTGGTTGATTTCAAGTGTAAGTATCCCAACATACCTAACACGCATAACACACATATATGAAAGGCTTAAAGAGGCTACTTCGGGTTAACTTCTTTAACACTTTTAGTTGAATTACTTTAATATGAACTAGATTACTACAAGATCAGTGATAACCTAGTTGTAAACCCCATTATTACGCAATAAGTACAATTACAAGGATGATCATCAGATTAATTTAAGGGAACCACTAATAAAAAGGATCCAGGCTGCTCGTGACTGTGATCACGGCTATCATAATAGATTTACACTCTGTAAAGGTTTCACCCCTTACCCAACCATTAGCGTAACAACTCAGAAGAGTTTTCAACCCAACCAGCCATGCCGGCCAAGCACGTACTACCCTTCCGAGGTGGGGTTGCATAGGAACGCTACAAGGCTTTTCACAAGACAATCTAGCAAACATAGTAGCCGTTTTGGTCCAACTTGCAGTGCATGACCCGAAGGCACCGAGATCGACGTACGCCTATGGACAAACGCACCATATGGGGACCAATGGCGTCTAGAGCACGGGCATTGCTGGGGATCGGCCTTCGACAGGCAAAGGCCTTGGCTCCCCTTTTGTACAAAATAGGCCCACATGAGGTGTTTAGGGTCTTAGATGCAGTGTCTAGGGGCCTCTTTGTGAGATCCGGGGACCTCCCTGTAATATTTCACCCCACCAATGGAATAAACATAAACAACCACAACCACCCATCCTATAAATAAGACCCCAAGGGGTAGGAGGGAGGGGTGGGTTGGCTGGACTATTTTGGCTCTTGTTCATCTTTTCTCGTAGGGTCTAATAGTCTCTTCTTACCCCCTTCTATGTTCGGGGTCCAAATCCCAACAGGCATCCCACCCATCAAGTGCAACGTGCAGGGTTCCACATCGCAGGGACTCCCGACACGGGACTGTGCCTAACGAGACATAGCCGACAGATCACCCGTCCTCAGTTTATTAATGGTCATACTTGAACTGTAGCTCCCCACGTACACCTTTTGGTAACCACTGGTAAGCTGCTAGAGCCGTACAAGCTACTTGTCCAAGACTAGAGCCATAATAGTTCTGGCGGTGGCGATAGGTTCCTAAGTTGCCGCTTTAGGAACCGGACCTTACGGAGAGACACCAGAGCAAAGCACACAACACTTGCTCTAGTTACCTGAGCCATGTTGCTAAAAATCATCTTTTAACATTAAGGTTAAAGTGAACCATTATTCGGTATTAACATTCATTTAGATGGTAACAGTGGCTGTGCGTAGCAAAAGCTACCCATAGATGCATAACCCTGGGCATACAAGGAATAAGGTAAAGACTAGGTACAACCTTAGGGTTTAGCAATATTAGAGACATGTATACATGAACAAGTTAATTAAGGTGGATGGGAAGCAAGGATTGTCCATGCTATACTTGCCTTCCTCGAAGTGCTGCTGCTTTGGGTCTTGCTCCTTGTGGCCTTGGTCGTACGAGAACTCGAACGGCTCAACAGCTGTCACATGAATCACCACACAAGCATCCATACAAGCCAATACATGCAAACAATGGTAATCTATTATAAAAGTACACCAAACAGTAGCAACAAGAAAAAAGAAGGCTATAAAACTACTCTACACTTCGCTACGAACACATGAGCGCAAGAATCACTCTAATCGGAGGTAGAACATGAAGTCTATGATAAAAACAAGTTACAGGGAATTGCTAGCAAGGTTTTAAAACTAACAGGGCCTATTCGCGTGAAAAAGGACTAAACAGTAAAGAAACTATAACTGCAGTGGATCTAATCGGAAAACAAAGGAAACACGAGGGCCTTTCTGCAAAAAGGGCTGACGGCGGCGGGGCGACCGACGGCCGGCTGGCGTCGTGCTGACGCCAGCGCGACGCCGTCTGCTGGCGTCACCGGGGCGCGGGCCGGCAGCGGCACTGTGCCATGGACCGCGCTGCGGATCGCGTCCACCAGTCCATGGTGCGCCGGCCGCGTACCGTTTCGGCGGATCTGATCTGGGCCATTGCGCCCAAATCCAGCGGCTGGCGGCACATCGGCGTGACGGCGAGCGGCAGCGACGGCGAGAGCGTGGCGGCGCCATGGCCGGAGTTGTCCGTTCCGGCGCTGTGGATCATGAGGAGACGCGCGGACGCCACGGGGAGGGAGCGGAGCTCACAGCGAAGATGATGGGGGCGTCGACGACGAAAGGAGAAAATAGGAAAAAAGAAAAAAAAACCTAGCCATATATCTTATGTGCAGCCTTTTTTCCAACGGTTGAGATTAGGACAAAAAAATATTTGCTCAAAATTACCCACCATGCCATTGATTAGTGCATGCCAAAATTAGACGCCATGGTCCACGAGCATAAACACAATATCTACCATTACCAAATGTAGAGGCAGAGTTATAAGTAGAATCCAGCAGCCTTTCAGGAATTGCGCACAACTATCTTTTTTTTCAGCTAACATGAACTCCAGTAATCGCGTGGCCAGTGGGCTGCTTGGTGGAGTCATCCAGGTATCGATCTTCATGTCTCTGACGGTTTAGGAACTATGGTGGATTAAAATTAAAGGAGGCGTTTGGCCTGAGATCAGGGGCGGACGTAAGATTCATCTGCTTAGACTTTTCCAATTAAGATCCAAATGCATCCTCTGCCTTAAGAGTGATGTATTTTTTAACCCGATTTAGAGCCATATAATAAATATTCCATATCCTTTCCTATTTACACTTAGTCTTGGTAAAGTTTTTTGCAACAGTACAAATTTAGCACGGTACTTTACATTCATGTATATACATTGAAATATATAAAATTATATTCAAATGCACTCTGTACTCTCTGTGCGTGTGTTGATTTTTGTAAGGGATGATTATGTTAACAACAAAGTATATCTCAAATAACATTAAAATATTATAGCATTATTAAAAGATACCGCAGTTAGATATTTTATATTCAAAGACTTTCAAATTATTCTAAATCTATTGCTACACAGCATTATAGCCTATGAGAAATTTGCTATCATTTATTTTGAAGACCAGGACAAGTCAAACAGAATCTTCTATGTTAGTAGACTAGAATATATCTCTTAGTGTTAAATCTAAATAGCACATAAAAAAATCATTTAGCTGTGATTGTTGTTATGATAATATCGAGTAATACAACAGTTCATTATTTATAATATTTTTCTATGAATTGAGTAAGTTTGTTATGATAAAATCCGGTTTATGCATATCTTGGAGACAATTTTATTTACTTTCAACATATGCAGGAATGAAAGAGTTAAAGTAAGGCTATGGGGAGAAAAGGTTAATCTAATTAGTGAAGAGTCTACCGGGTGTGTTGTGATAGTAACATCAACAACTGTTAAGAAAATGAAAGGTACACATAGTATTTAAATTGTTGACAAAGTTTTTACATTCATGTTATACTGTGCACCAAAATAATTGTTCTATGTGTAAAGAATACTCATTGTCATCCACGACTGCAACCAAAATTTATGTTGACTTGGAAATTCCTCAAACAACAGAAATTCATAAAAGGTATAGTACTATCTTATAAACTGGAAGTCCATGTTTCTATTTTTTTACAACTTTTGCAAGTATTTGTGCAAAAAACAAATAACGTAACTATTTATCTATATTTGAATAGTTATTCTTCACAAGAAAATATTATTGAGGAGAGAATGTTTGAAGGCCACCTCAA
Source organism: Urochloa ruziziensis (assembly GCA_015476505.1). Taxonomy (NCBI): domain Eukaryota; kingdom Viridiplantae; phylum Streptophyta; class Magnoliopsida; order Poales; family Poaceae; genus Urochloa; species Urochloa ruziziensis. The sequence continues at coordinate 12,555,150 of CM027120.1, read as the reverse complement.
GGGAACAATTGAAGAACAGATGCAGTACAATAGAAGAACATTACAAGAAATTACTGAGATTACATCTGAATCTGATAATCAGGTACTTTGAATTTACCATGCTAATTTGTTCCATAAATAAATCCTATCTTTTTATAACAAATATTCCTGTTTTATCTTAAATTCAATAGGAAAAGTTCTATACTGCAAAGGCCACAATTACATCAGTTAATACAACTGATGAATGGTACTATATAGGATGTGATGTTTGCAATAAAAAAGTGGTGAAGACAGACAACAACCTCTATTGCTCCAAATGCGAAAAGGAACCTAAGAAGACAAGCCCTCGGTAATATTGGCAATAGGATATTATTTGCATACTAACTCATCCTTGGAAAACTTAATTTTTTCTTCCACTTGCAGATATAAGCTTAAGCTAGAGATAGGTGATTCAACTACAACAATGGGTAATCAGTTTTGTGATACTGTAACATACAATCTATCTTTTTTCTTTCCTTGTCATTGTCGCAGTCTTTCTCGATATCACGTAACATTTGACCAAGTGCATCACTAGGGTCATTCTACGGAGCAACATCTTCCTAGTCAGCATCTTCCTCATCTGCATCATCCATTGCAACATCCGCAAAGGCACCATATTGATCAGCCAATATCGGAATGTCGTTACCATCCTCCTCTTCTTCATTGTCATCCATATGACTCCTCTTTCACCGTGTTTCGACCAAACCGCATAGTTTTGCATGAAACCATGGGTCATCAAATGGAAGTGAAGAACCCCTCTTGACTTGTACGATATCTGGTTTTTACATTGCCCACACGGACAAAAATACTCATTACAACATACCAACTTCTCTCAAATAAACTAACCAATTTCACATATTTCCAATTAATGTAAAAAAATTACATAACGCACAAACTAAAACTGATTATATTCCATTTATAAATAAAATACTAAAAAGCATACTAAAAAACATTTCTAACAAACATTTCTCTAATGCATACCTAACATTAAATTTAAACCACTATGAACACACGCATATATCTCTTTCTCTCTCTTCTCTTTTCTTCACAAATTTGCATATTTATAAAATATAGTAACAATAGAAGCTAATCAAGAACATGAGAGGATGAAATTGTGTACCTCGTAGACTCCTTCAAATGAGGGAAAGCTTCACAATTTTTGATTTTTTTTTTTTGCAAAATCTCCCCTCAACCTGAGCACACCATGAACACAGCTCGGAGTCTTCATGCTGGCTCGGGTGTGGGGAGGAAGAAGGGAATATATAGGTAGATAATTAGCACCAGTTGCTGGCTGCAACCGGTGCTAACTTTGGGCATTTAGCACCGGTTCTTGGCTAGAACCGGTGCTAAATGCGTCTCGAGATTTAGCACCGGTTGCAGCCAGCAACCGGTGCTAAAGGTGCCGTCGGCAGAGCATCGCCTGTCGCGGAAGAAAAGGCGCCGCCGCGGGCTGCGGGCGTGAGAGTGGCAGGGGGGAGAAAGGAAATGGGCTAGTTCGCCCCCCCTCCCCCCTCCCCCCCCCCCCCCCCCCCCGCCCTCCCCCCGCTGGATGCGTGCGTTATATACGCGCGTGATTATCGCCTTGACGCCACTCGGTCGTTGATCCTCGATCGGACGGCCAGCGGGCGTCGGTCGTTACATGGGCCGAAATTGGCCCGAGAAGGAAGCGGCGCTGGGATGCTGCCGGGCGGAGGGCACATGAGCGCACGCTTTAACAGGCCGTGGGCCGTTTTTGCTTGCGGGCCTGTTCAAAGTTGTAAACAGTGACATTTTTTATTTTCCAGGGGTAATTTTCCATGTGTTTTGGATAGTATTTGTATATTTTGAATTTCTATGCATTTTGAACCAATGAGATAAATGTTTAGAAGTACAAAATTGAAAGTTTTTGCCACCGAGCAGTAAAGTGTTATGACATGAGGATGCACACAACAGAACGATGGCTTGCCCGGTTGTATGCTCTATGGTTCTTGATCTGTATTTAAGGTTCATATACCCAAAACTTTGTGTGGACATTGTGAAAAAATCCCAGGTATAGAAAACTATTTGTCTATATTTTTACGTGATAAATTATGGTTATTCTTTTATTTTAGAATTTGATTTCGGCGTCTGGGTTACAAGTCCTTATCAGGCGTGTTTATGTCATTCTGACCTGAACTAGGGAGGTGACCTGCTGGAAATTAGGCCCATGGAGAGGCACATTTCAGAAATTTCAAAGCAAGAGTGCATGGTAAAAGAGATAGTCACATACTGCTACTTTGAGGTGGTGCAAGCTAACTTAAATAGAAGAGCTCTCTCACTTCACTAAATGTGTGTGAAGGAGAGAATGGGGCTTGGTCTACACAACGCACGCACGCGCGCGCGTATACGCGTTGCTTTTTGTGTGACAGACCGCGTGGCTTGCGACGCAGCGAGCAGCCAAGCCAAGTCAGCGCAAACCTTTTGCCATTTGCGTGTAACTATTGACAACGGTCATTGGAGATAATTAACACGCAGTCAATGCCATAATCCCAATTTATGTGGGCGGTTACTACTGGCAATTAGTGGAGCGTTATTGTAGGCGATCAAATCAACAGAGAGCTGTTGGCCGCCTCCTCTATAAGAGGTCCTGAAGACGTCCACGAACAACTGATTCCGAACGCCGGAATAACCCACGCTCTCATTCTCTCTTTTTCCATCTAGTGACTGTGCTGTGGTACTTAGCTGCTGGAACTCGCCGGCCCTTCTCCTTAGCGTGCACCGAGGAGCAGGGTGAGCGGTATCTCCGAGCCGTTGACGTCGTGAAGCCTGCACAAGGGGCGGCAATAAGTTTTCTGGGCAGCGCAACTGCGCAACCGCTCGAGCCGATCGACTACGTTCTGCGCTGCCTCATCTACGATCTGCACTGCGTCAAGTCTACACGATGACGGAGCGCTGATCTGTAAGTCTGATGGATTTACTTACCGTTCACATGTGCATGTTTCAGTTAATTTCAATCTCTATGCGAGTAGATTTGTTTTACATAGCAGTAGCATTGTTTTGTGTAATTTGTCTCGATTTAAAATATGGTAGATTTAAACGCATATTTCCAACAGATACACCCATGTCCAGGATCTCTTTGAGAGACTCTGCAAAATTAAATAGTTACATGTTCTTTGTTATGCAAGTGATGCTGCTACTGCGTTAGGGGAGTAATGTTGGACAATAGGAAATACAGATAATAGACACATCTAGACTAGAAACATATCTGCATCGTTCAATCATGTAGATGGTCCTCAGTGAGTACACAGCAGTAAAAGTGCCTCTCGCTAGTTGTCTGAGCTAACCAATGGACTTGCCAGCATCAAACATGCACGAATTTGATCAGTTTGAGATCTTACTATAAATCAATGAAGAGCAAAGTCGCATGGGTCAACAAACAAAGCATATGTCACCTCCTCATTGGGCTATTGCCATCCATATTTCGTAATCTCTCTGCATGTGAAATCAGATTCTCCTGATGTGAGTGTATACACACTACTACAGAAAGTGGCATCGGAAACGCCATCATCACAAACGGTTTTAGCAAAACCGTTTGTGATAGGGTATCACAAACGGTTTTTGAAAACCGGTTGTGATAGGGGTCATCACAGTCGGTTTTTGAAAACCGGTTGTGATGGGGGGACTATCACAGCCGCTTTATCACATCCGCCTCCGAAAACCGGCTATGATGGCATTTTAAAACCGGTTGTGAAGGCCAGTTCTGTAGTAGTGACACAATGATGGAGTCACATGATGCTACATTATTTGAGGAAGTATATCCTATGAAAGCAGCAAGTAGTAGTGAAACACAAGTTTACACTCAACCTGAAACAAATACTTCACGTGGATCGGATAGTGAACCGGTTACATCTGACGAAGATGATGATAAAGTCAATGATGCTCCACGCAGAAGTAAGAGACAAAGGGTTGCAAAATCTTTTGGTGATGACTTTATCGTTTATCTTGTGGATGACGTGCCAAAAACAGTTCCAGAGGCTTATACATATCCTGATGCAGAGTATTGGAAAGAGGCAGTTCATAGTGAGGTGGACTCCATCATGTCCAATGGGACTTGGGAGATCACTGATTGTCCAAGCGGGTGTAAACCAGTTGGATGCAAGTGGATCTTTAAAAACGAAATGAGGCCTGATGGTACAATTGAAAAGTACAAGGCAAGACTTGTGGCCAAGGGTTATACCCAAAAAGAAGGAGACGATTTCTTTGATACATACTCTCCTGTAGCCCGGATTGCTACCATTAGAGTACTGCTAGCGCTAGCAGCTTTCTACGGTTTACACGTCCATCAAATGGATGTAAAAACGGCTTTCCTTTATGGAGAGTTAGAGGAATAAATATATATAGAGCAGCCGGATGGCTTTGTTGTCCCTGGAGAGGAGAACAAAGTGTGCAGATTAATTAAATCTTAATATGCCCTATAGCAAGCACCCAAACAGTGGCATGAAAAATTCGACGCCACTTTAACATCTGTAGGGTTCAGCATGAATGAGGCAGATAAGTGTGTGTACTACCGTTATGGTGGGGGTGAAGGCGTTATATTGTGTTTGTATGTCGAGGACATACTTATATTTGGGACCAACACTGCTGTGATTGAAGAGATCAAAGCTTTCTTATCTCGGTGTTTTGATATGAAAGACTTGGGTCCAGCAGATGTAATTCTGAATATTAAGTTGATTAAAAATGATGATGGGATAACATTGAGTCAATCCCATTACACGGAGAAGATTCTTAGCCGATTTGGCTTTGAGGACTGTAAAGTCGCTCCAACTCCCTATGATGCAAGTGTAAAACTTCAAAAGTTCAAAGGGCAGGGAAGAGATCAACTGAGATACTCACAAATAATTGGATCCCTTATGTATCTGGCTGGTGCGACCAGACCAGACATCTCCTATGTTGTGAGCAAATTGAGCCGGTTCATGTCAAACCCAAGAGATGATCATTGGAAAGCAGTCGAGCGAGTGTGTCGCTGTATGAGAGGTACTTCAGATCTTGGAATTCACTACTCGGGATACCCACCTGTGTTAGAGGGGTATAGTGATTCCAATTGGATCTCTGATGTGGATGAGATCAAAGCTACTAGTGGCTATATATTTACTCTAGCGGGTGCTGCAGTTGCATGGAGGTCATGCAAACAAACAGTCTTGACTAAATCAACGGCTAAAGCAGAACTTGTAGCACTTGAGACCGCCACTAATGCCACTAATGAGGCTAAATGGCTTAGAGAGCTGCTGATGGACTTGCCTCTGCTTGAGAAGCCGGTACCACCCATCCTAATGTATTGCGATAACCAATCAATGCTAGCTCAGGTTATGAATACAAATGATAATTCCAAGTCCTACCAACATATTAAGCGGAGGCTTAAAACTGTCAGAAAAATGAGATACTCCGTAGTAATAGCTGTAAGCTATGTGAGAACTGAGAAGAATCTGGCATACCCTTTTACAAAGGGATTATCATGGAATGTGATTTCTATGATGTCCAAGGACATGGGTGTGAGGCCCATATGAGTATGTTACACCACAATGGTAACCTATTTGTGGTGTAACATAGGATAGGTTACCATTGTGGTGTAACATACTCATATGGGCCTCATAGCCATGTCTGTAGACATCACAGAAATCACATTCCGTGATAATCCCTTGGTAAAAGGGTTTGTCAGATTCTTCTCAGTTCTCACATAGCTTATAGCTATTACTCCAGAGTGTATCATTTTCTGACAGTTTTAAGCCTCTGCTTAATATGCTGATTGGACTTGGAATTATCCTTTGTATTCATAACCTGAGCTAGCATTGATTGGTTATCGCAATACATTAGGATGGGTGGTACCGGCTTCTCAAGAAAAGGCAAGTCCATCAGCAGCTCTCTAAGCCATTTAGCCTCATTAGTGGCATTAGTGGCGGTCTCAAGTGCTACAAGTTCTGCTTCAGCCGTTGATTTAGTCAAGACTGTTTGTTTGCATGACCTCTACACAACTGCAGCACCCGCTAGAGTAAATATATAGCCACTAGTAGCTTTGATCTCATCCGCATCACAGATCCAATTGGAATCATTATACCCCTCTAACATAGGTGGGTATCCCGAGTAGTGAATTCCAAGGTCTGAAGTACCTCTCAAATAGCGACACACTCGCTCGAGTGCTTTCTGATGATCATCTCTTGGGTTTGACGTGAACCGGCTCAATTTGCTCACAGCATAGGAGATGTCTGGTCTGGTCGTAGCAGCCAGATACATAAGGGATCCAATTATTTGTGAGTATCTCAGTTGATCTCTTCCATATCCTTTGAACTTTTGAAGTTCTACAGTTACATCATAGGGAGTTAGAGCGACTTTATAGTCCTTAAAGCCAAATTGGCTAAGAATCTTCTCCGTGTAACGTGATTGACTCAATGTTATTCCATCCTCATTTTTAATCAACTTAATATTCAGAATTACTTCTGCTGGACCCAAGTCTTTCATATCAAAACACCGAGATAAGAAAGCTTTGATCTCTTTAATCACAACAGTGCTAGTCCCAAATATAAGTATGTCATCGATATACAAACATAGTATAACGCCTTCACCCCCACCATAACGGTAGTACACACACTTATTGGGCTCGTTCATACTGAATCCTGCAGATGTTAAAGTGGTGTCTAATTTTTCATGCCACTGTTTGGGTGCTTGTTTTAGGCCATATAAAGAGTTAATTAATCTGCACACTTTGTTTTCCTCTCCAGGAACAACAAAGCTATCCGGCTGCTTCATATATATTTCTTTCTCTAACTCTCCATAAAGGAAAGCTGTTTTTACATCCATTTGACGGACGTGTAAACCGTAGGAAGCTGCTACCGCTAGCAGTACTCTAATGGTAGCAATCCGGGCTACAAGAGAGTATGTATCAAAGAAATCCTCTCCTTCTTTTTGGGTATAACCCTTGGCCACAAGTCTTGCCTTGTACTTTCCAATTGTACCATCTGGCCTCATTTTGTTTTTAAAGATCCACTTGCATCCAACTGGTTTACACCACTTGGACAATCAGTGATCTCCCTAGTCCCATTGGACATGATGGAGTCCATCTCACTATGGACTGCCTCTTTCCAATACTCTGCATCAAGAGATGCAAAAGCCTCTGGAAGTGTTTTTGGCACGTCATCCACAAGATATACAATAAAGTCATCTCCAAAGGATTTCGCAACCCTTTGTCTCTTACTTCTGTGTGGAGTATCATCGAATTTATCATCATATTCGTCAGATGTGACTGGTTCACTATCCGATTCAGGTGAAGTATTTGTTTCAGGTTGAGTGTAAACCTTAGTTTCACTACTACTTGCTGCTTTCATATGATACACTTCCTCAAAGAATGTAGCATCACGTGACTCCATGGTTGTGTATACGCTCACATCAGGAGAATCTAATTTCGCAACTAAAAATCTATAAGCCGTGTTGTTTTGTGCGTAACCCAAAGACAAACAATCAACCGTTTTTGGTCCAAGCTTTCTCTTTTTCGGTGCTGGTATATTGACTTTAGCCAAATAACCCCACGTACGCAGAAAATTGACATTGGGCTTTCGCCCCTTCCATCCCTCATAAGGAGTGACATCTTTGCTTTTCGTCGCAACTCGATTAAGGACAAAATTCGCTGTCAAAATAGCTTCCCCCCACCATTCATAGGACATATCGGAACTCTTAACATGGCATTTACCAAGTCTGTAAGTGTCCGATTTTTCCTCTCAACCACCCCATTAGATTGAGGTGAGTACGGTGGTGTAACCTCATGGATTATACCATGTTCAGCACAGAACTGAGAGAACTCATTGGAGATGTATTCTCCTCCACGATCATCGCGCAAACGCTTGATCTTTCTCTCAAGTTGGTTCTCAACCTCGGCCTTAAATATCTTAAAATAGTTGAGAGCTTGATCTTTTGTTTTCAGCAAGTAAACATAGCAACAACGCGTAGCATCATCTATTAATGTCATAATATATCTTTTGCCTCCTCTATTCAACAATCCATTCATCTCACATAGATCAAAATGAATAAGATCCAATGGTGCCAAATCTCACTTTTCCTCTAAACTCATAAAGGGTTTTCGAGGTTGTTTTGCTTGCACACATGATGGGCACTTTGATCCTTTGACAACATCGAATTTTAGAATTAACTCTAATCTGGACATTCTAGCAATGGTGTCAAAATTGATATGATAGAAACGAGAGTGCCACACATTGGACTCACATAATTTATTCATGGATGCAATATTCAAATGAAATTTTGGCACAACAGTGTTTAAGCGAAAAAGCCTCCGCTATCATATCCTTTACCAATAAAATTTCCAAATTTAGAAATTATAACTTTATTGGACTCAAACACTAACCTATAACCATCTCGACATAACAACAACCCGCTAATGAGATTCCTATTTATCGACGGAGCGTGTTGCACGTTCTTCAATTGGACAATCTTCCCTGAACTCAGCTTGAGTTCGACCGTACCAACACCAAGAATAGAAGCAGCTGATCCGTTTCCCATCAAGACTAAGGAAGTCCGCGCTCCCTGATAAGAAGTAAACAAGGAAATATCAGAACATACATGTATATTCGCACCAGTATCAACCCACCAATCTGTAGATTGAAATACCAAAAATACAAATGGTAAATTACCATATCGAGATCCACCGGCCTCATTGCCTTCGCCAATGGTGACGTTCACCTTCTTGTTTGGCTTTCCATCATCTCGGTCCTTGCGGTGGCGGCAATTCTTCGCAAGATGCCCTTCTTTGCCACACACATGACATGTTCTGATCTTCTCATCCTTCTCAGGTTTCTTCTTGAAGTTAGTGGTTTTCTTAGGGTTTCCACCATAGTTACCCTTCCCCTTGCCCTTGTAATTGAGCTTGTTCACTACGACATTTGCACTTGCGCCTTGAGCTATAATCAGATCCTCGGTGGAGATGTCTTCTCTTTTGTGTTTCAGAGAAGTGGCAAAATCCCTCCAAGAAGCAGGGAGTATGGCAATAATGCCCGCTGCCACAAACCTATCCGACAAAGTACAACCCAAACTTGCAATCTCCCCAACCAATAGTTGCAACTCATGCGCCTGTGCATATTGACTTTGCAGCATCAATGCTACAGTCATAGAACTGCTCACAGGAGTAGAGAAGGCGACCACCTTCAGAGACTGCATATTTGCACTCAAGTGCATCCCACAACTCTGTGGGGTTTGTGTAATTCATATACACATTGTAGAGCAGATTCGACAGTAGGGTCAGGATACATCCAAGTGCAGTATCACTTGAACATCCAAAATTCACGGTATGCTCAACCGTGAATGGCATCACTGGGTGGATCACCCACCACAGTCCCATAGACATGAGCCAAAACTTGACTCTAGTCTTCCATCTACGGAAGTTACCGCCAGAAAACCTCTCAGGTTTCATTGCATCCGAAGCACCAGCCATTGCTGAATTATAATAAACTCATACATAATGTTTCATGATTGTTGGAAATATGCGTTTAAATAGATCAGTGCTCCATCCTCGTGTAGGCTTGACGCACACTACAAGAAATAGTGTGATCCATGACGCTTTCCCGATGACGATATAAAAAATTGTCATGATGGCGCGCTATCTATGACAATTCTGTGGTTTTCATCACGGATTTGCAGTTGTGGGTATTGAGCCCGAAATTTAATGACGATTTATCGGTTTCGTCGTGATCCGACCCATAACACAATGACGCTTCATAAAATCGTCACGATAAATAAACTAAAAATCATTCAGCAAGTTTATACCAATTCTTTTTTTATTATTATTGCTAGCGTGGAGAAAAAGGGCCAGCTCACCAGCCGAGTCAGCAGGCAAAAAAAATCAATCAGCTGCACACGGAAATTGCTGCAAAAATTAGTTGCACAACGGAATGGAACCCGCAACCTTAGGATTCAACTACGCCCAGCCTGACCACTGCGCCACTCTACTGTTGCTGTCAAATTCGAAGTGTTTTCCTATAAATATTCATACAAATCGGTCTGTCACACTGACATGTCACGACTGGTCATCTTGGACCCATTTGTCTAGCCAAGTCAACATGCCACGTTGATGTCCGGTCGACTGGGCCCGCCTGTCATTCATTGCGCCTAAATAATAATCATCAAAAAAGAAGACGCGCTGCGCAAGCAGGAATTCGAACCTTGACCTCAGGCCACAGAACTGAACGCCTTACCACCGCGCTACTTGATCTTTTGTGCTTCCTTGTAGGAAAGTTATTTATATATCTTTGTACTGTAAAATACATATAGGCCAAACGCCTGATGGATTTAGCAGCCGCCTCCCACATCCCGTCAACCATGGCGCGTCGCCGCCGCCCGCTGCCGCATCCTGCATCGCCGCCGCTCGCCGCCGCTTTCTGAACCGCCCCTGAAGACGGATCCATCCTGAGCGGCCTTCAATAGCTCCATTGCACCTGACCTCCACCGCGCCTGACCCCGCCACCATTGCCACTGCAGCTTGACATCCTCTCCAGACACCTCCACCGTGTGCCTGACCCCGCCTCCATTGGCACGGCACCTCGACATCCTCGGCTGCGCCACATCAGCAGGCCGTCCTGGTTCCCCTTGTACCTCCTCTGGCTTTCCCCTCTTCATCCTCACCTGAGCACCGGCTGGCAGCCAAGGTATTGTCCATCTGCTGTTTTTTCTTTTTACTTAAGATGTGCTGTAGTGTTTGAACTTGTGCACACTTGTTCATTTGATTTTTTTTCTTCAATGCTAGATTAGATGGACCGAAGTTGGATTCGTGGCAGATTATTGTCCCCTGAACACATAAATGGTGTCAAAGAGTTTATGAGTTTTGTAGACATGTTAGTTCTTGATTTAATTACGACTATGCAGCCACAAAGAAATGTGCTAGTGATTCATCAGAGCTGATCAAGTCGATCAAAACCCACTTGCGCTGGACCATGGCGACGTCGGAGGGGGCCTCGTCGGAGGACGCCTCGTCGGAGGAGGTGTCCTCGTCAGAGCCGGCGTCCTCGTCAGAGACGGCGGGGTTGGAGGTTCCCTCACCGCCGTTGGAAGCGCGGCGGATTCGCTCACCCACGCTGGGCGGAGGGGAGCGCTCCTGCCCGGCAGCCTTCACCTCGCTGTCGTCGTCGCTGGATCCCGACTTGGGGGATCCGCGGATGAATCGCCCCTTCTTCCGAAATTGCAGCCGAGCTTGCGCAGATCGCTTACGGTTCTTCATGTTCCGCCACCCAGCCGCCGGATCTATCGAGGGAGGAAGCAAATGGATGGGGGCGAGGGAGGAAGACGAAGATGGGACGGCGAGGGAGGAAGACGGACCGCGTACGGGCGGAGGAGAAGGGGCCGAGAGGTGTCCAGGAGATTGGGGGGCTGCGGTTTTAATTGACGGATGTTTACCTGTTAAAATATGTATAGTTAAAGTCCACGATTGAGCTACATGTGCATGATATGGCTAGCTATATATATATATATATATATATAGATATATATATGTATAGTTAAAGTCCACGATTGAGCTACGCCAAATACGCGGTGTTCATGATCATTGAACAATTACTTATTACCAATGCCGATACATATAACTATAGTTGAGCATACTGGCTACACACCATACCGTAGTACAATTATGTATACGTCGATGAACCAATGAGTGTTATAGTTGTCCATGCATGAATTTGTTTGAAACGGAATGAACCATAGTATATGATGGTTCATTGTATCAAACAATTGAATCCGCTTTAACAACTTATTATAATGTGTCACATGTGATGTTCATGAATGTTGATCAATTACCTATCTATTACCAATGCTGAGAGATATAACTATAGTTGTGCATACTAGCTACTCCCTCCGTCCCAAAATAAATGCAATTCTAAGATTGAGCACGTAGACCAATGCTATGTGTAAAATTACCAAATTACCCCTTATCTTTTGTAAGAAATATCTAGACATTGGTTTGTCTTATATACGAGAAGCTTCCGGAGACTATTGTCTTTTTGTGGTTAGTAGGTCAAAGTTGCATTCTTTATGGGACAAATTTCAAATCCTAGAATTGCATTTATTTTGGGACGGAGGGAGTACACACTATACCATAGTAACATTACATGCATGAATGTATTTGGAACAAACCTAATCATTACATTGTATCATTTTTGTTGGTACATTATATCAAACAATTGAATTAGCTAATTATATTTACTACTACATTATTTAAGAGAAAGATGTAAACAAAAAGAGCTCCGTATTGTAAACAATCTCAAATATAGTATTATTTAAGATTATTTAATATAGTAAAGTTTTTTAAGTATAGTGTTCTTGTATAATTTAAGTCTTCTATCTGCCGTTGGACTACTAGTAAAGCAAAGCAGGATGATTCAGTTTTCAACAACCCGCCCAAACATTTTTCCCAATCCCGCCAGCCACTACCCACTATTTGACCCTCACATGCCACCGACGTGTGGCCCCCACTCACACACAGACCCCACTCATCAGAGTAATCTGGTCACTCTCCTCTTGTCTCTGTCTCTGCGCGCGCCAACTAAAAAAATCCCGCCAGCCGAACCCCCTCCCCACCCCCAAAAACATTTCCCCAATCCCGCCTGCCACCACCCATTACACATGCCACTGACATGTGGTCCCCGACTCATACGGACCCGCTTGTCATACTCTGATCCTTCTCCTCTCGTATCTGTGTCCGCACGCGCCAACTCGAAACGAGACCCGCGAGGGGAAAATCTCTTTCGCGTCGAATTGACTTTAATACCCATATAAGTCACCAAGTTTATCATACACGGCGGGGGGTATCGTGGTAACTTTACAACCGCAGGGACCAAATATCCATCGGCGCCCCCATCCATCTCATTCTCGCTACCTTCTCAGTTCCGGCTAACCCTAGGTCAAGGCCTGCCTCCTCCAGTCCTCCCGCAGTCCCGCAGTGGCCTCCTTCTACCGTCGTCGCAGCAGCCTCCCGTCCGCCGTCCCCACGCCGCCGCAGCCTCCCGTCCCCACGCAGCCGCAGCACCCTCCCATCCGCCGTCCCCATGCCACCGCAGCCTCCCATCCCCACGCCGCCGCAGCCTCGCTTCAACGAACTCAAGGTCGCCGCTCTGCTCAGGACCCGGGCGGGCGAGGGAGGTGCAGGGCCTGCGGAGGAAGAGGCAGGCCAGGGCGACCTCGGTAGCGGCGTGCTCGGCCTGGTTGAGCGTGGTAAGGAAACGAACCTGTAGCCATATGATTTCGATGCTTAATTTCGTCCTCGTTCTGTGCAATTTGTGTTCTGTGCAATTCGCTCAAAAGGATTATCGGTGCTTAATTTTGTCCTCGTTCTGTGCAATTCGCTCAAAGAATTGTCTTGTGGTAGTGATAGCCAGTGGTTGGATCTCTCTTTCAGGGAACTGGTCCCTCGATGTTTGGGTGAAGGAAAATGTATTAGCACCAGAGTTGGGGTTAGCAAATATTGATGTGACTGCTCAATATTGTGATGGATTAAAACTCTATTGTCCTGATTGCAATGCGGATGGACATGGTATTTTTACCCTCAAACTTACAAAAAAAAAACTGATGGTTGAATGTTAGCACAGATTCGTACTTCTCCTGTGCAATTTGTGTTTGCCTTGCTTCACTGCTTGTTAGAGTACCAGATCTGATGGTTGGATGTTAACACAGATTCTACAATTTAATGATCCATGCTGATAGCAAATTTGCACATATTAATAGCAAAACAGTATACTCATCTTTTTTTGTGTCATACTTGATAGCTATTGATGTCATGTTTTCTGTGCCATACTTGTTACTGTCTACAATCTAGTAATCTATATTGATAGCTATTGATACTTAATTTTTGTGTACTCAGACTGATGACGATGGAAAGACTGATCGATCCCAGCCATCACCGCTTCAAGGACCCCAGCCCGATGACGACGAAGGAGGGACTGAAGAGACCACGGGGAAGTCAGATTGCAGGTTTCAATCTTGACAATTTACTGTCTGTGTACTCAGTCAGATTGATGATCGTGATTTTGCTTGTTGTCCATCGATTACCATACAAAAATCTTGATACATATGTTGTAATTCTTGTGGAATTCAGAATCAGAGTACTAGAATTGCAATTAGACTAGCATTAGACTGATAAATATGGTTTTGGAATTCACATCCCTTCATTAGATTACTTATTGTTGGTATGTTGTACAGAAAATCCTATATCTGGTAGAGCAGTTAATGTTAGTATGCTGTAATTCTTATTCATTGATATGATTTATTGTCCCATGCTGTTTTATTGGAGTGCTTCATCTAAGCTTTATCAACTAGCATTAATAGTTAAAGTTAATTGCTTCATATTAATTCCCCATCCATGTGTCACTGCAATACTAATCTGCTGTCCATGTTTTCATCTTAGAACATACACTACATCCGTATGAAGAGGAGCGTCTCAGGCAATGTATGAGGAACAGTGCACGACTGAAGGAACTTGGAATTCCTTCTTCTTCTAGCATATTCCCAAACAATAGTGGCAATGCTCGAAACAAGAAAAAGCCAAATAATAAACATAATGAAGACTCTGATCCTGAGTATGATCCTTCCCATGACGGTACTGGTGATGGGGATTTGATTGGTGGCGACAATGCTAAGGTGCCCATTCCTCCATCTTGTCAAGGCTTAACTTTTGTTGATCTGCTGACGCAATATGATTTCTCTCCCCACTCTATTCACTAATACATGAATCCATTCTAGGAGGGATCTAAGGAGAAGACTTGCAACAAAACTAACAAACAAAGTTCAAGCAGCACTCTTGCCAGAGTTAGGTTTCGGTCGCATAAGAGGGTTTATCCGGAACAACCACCTATCAGAGCTACAAGGGCAAAGACAAGCAACACCCAGCCTGATGCAATTCTAACACCAAGTGATATCCATGTGCCACCTCCATCCCAACCTAATGATGGCACCCAAGCTGCTTTGGAAGGCTAGTTCTACCACCTTGTTTCTTATTATCAATCTTGATGTGATTGCTTTCTGACTTGTTGACATTTCTTAGATGACGGGCCTGCCCAGCTTGCTGACAGCACCCACATGACCAATGGAGGTGATGCCATTCCATGCCTCAATGGGCCTAACAATATGACCAATGGAGGTGATGCTTTCCTACTATCACTTGATTAGCTTTGATTCACATGATGAATGCATTCTTACTACTTGCCATTTTTAGGTTGTTCTACTCAATATGATGACAACAACATTGTGGGTGATGGGGCTGGTAGCCACAACCAGATGACCACCGAAGGTGGGTGTTTGTTCATTTATTTGCTGTATTGCATATTGCCTTTTTAGTTTGGTTGCTGAATGCAATTTTGTTCTTTGGTTGAATCATTAGCCTAGATCAATGTTTGCTTCAAGTTACTAATTGCATCTTTAATGTGCATTTACACCCAGGAGAGGAGCCACGGGACCAAGGAGTTAATATGGGACATGGCTTGGGGATGTTGACTCGGGCTCGAAGTGGCAAACTGCCAGTTATCAGAACTGAAGGGAATATGGGTGATGGAGCTCGTGACCACAACCAGACAACCACCGAAGGTGAAGGTGGGTGTTTGTTCATTTATTTGCCGTATTGCATATTGGCTTGTCAGTTTGGTTGCTGAATGCATGTGGGTTATTTGGTTGAATCATTACCTTTTCACCTTGCTTAGGCAATGCACTTAGCTAATTTTCTCCGTTAATTGGCAGTAGGTACCACTAGTCTAAGTTGGAACTTGATTGCACAGGGGTTTGCTTACAGTCGAACACCATGCTATTGTTGTTGTTGGTCAATACCTGATCTGTACCAAACAGGGCCTATGTGCTTGGAGAACTTATCTCTGCCAC
Organism: Urochloa ruziziensis; assembly: GCA_015476505.1. Taxonomy (NCBI): domain Eukaryota; kingdom Viridiplantae; phylum Streptophyta; class Magnoliopsida; order Poales; family Poaceae; genus Urochloa; species Urochloa ruziziensis. The sequence goes on along the minus strand of CM027120.1, from coordinate 12,539,268 downwards.
TATTTTTTAGTCGACTGCTCGGGAGGAGCAAGGATTCATGATACTCGTGCCGTTAATTGTTGATGTTTACCTTGTGATGAATTGCACTCTGTTTGTGTTTGAGCATATGCAAGAGCAAGTTGTTGTTGCTGGTTTATTGCATATTGGCTTGTCAGTTTGGTTGCTGAATGCAATTGGGTTATTTGCTACAAGTTACTAATTGCAACTTCAATATGCATTTACACCCAGGAGAAGAGGAACCATGGGACCGAGGAGTTAATATGGGACATGGTTTGGAGAGGTTGACCCGGTCTCGGGGTGGCAAACTGCCAATTATCATAACTGAAGGGAATATAAGGCCCCTCGTACCCGTGATTGCTGCAAAGTATGCAACTGAATGCAACATTGCAGTCAGGAACCATATTCCTATCCTCAAGCGCTGGAAGGATTACAAGAGAGAACCTGCGTTGATCAAGCGTTTTTTGGGATGTCTTGAAGTAAGTACCTTTCTATACCAGTATACTCATGCATATGTGGTTGGCTTCTGCCATATGTTAGTTGCACCTTGATGTGGTTGTTTTCACTATAATATGGGCAAATGTGAATGTAATTAGTTGTTTTATTCAATGCAATAGCAAACTGGTATATTTTTTTCTTGCTGTTCGAAAACTTTACAGATTACATATAGTGTGGTTTATGAAATAGTTACTACCATGTTCTTAATGTGTGCCAAGCTATTGCTATCTTAGATATAGTATTTCTTATGCATTTTTTTTCCATTTGAATAGGCAAGGTTTAACATCAACACAGATGATCCAATAGTTAAAAAAGGTTGTCTAGCGATGATGAAGAATGCAGTTCGCCAACAGAGATACAAGCTAAAGAAAGAATTCTTTGATCCTTTTCCTCTGCATTCGGTTAGCACCACTTCTCCTGTCAAAGAGATGAGTAATGAACAGTGGATTGAACTTGTGGAAACATGGAAGACCCCCAAAAAGATGGTATTTTTTTCAAAAAACTAAACTCTTCATTTGTGCATGCTAACCTTTCATGTGGCTTACATGTGTTATCTTTTGATGTAGGAGCATTGTCGAAAGAACAAAGACAACCGAGCTGAAGTAAAGTTCCATCAAGCCACCGGCTGTCGTAGCTACCCGGTTGTTATAGAGAATTTGGTAAGTTAGCCATGTTGTTGTGCAGCCTATTGGTTATGTTACTGTCTCATATCTTAATGTTCCATGCTGGTTTCTTTGAGGGTCTGTAGCTGCTGTACGGAATCACTTGCTGTTGAACTTGTGTCATCTTAATTCACCTGCTCCAATGTAATGCAAATATATAGTAGTTTTGTTGATTCCATATCCCTGCCAATATCAGTTCTTGCTTCACCAATACAAATGTTTACTTGTTCTTTAATTTCTTGCTATATTGCTGCATATAAATGTCCAGTTGTGACCAATATAAAGTGTTGTGACCAAGTGTGCTATATTAATCCATATAAATATATGCAGGGAGATGAGTACAAGGATAAAGAACTTGATGCCTTTGATTTGTTCAAGATCTGCCATTACAGCAACAAAAAGAAAGGATACACGCCTACTGTACAGTCGGCTATTGTAAGACATCTTTCTAAAGTGCTCTCTAGAAATGCTTATTTTCAACTATCTTGTGATCAAGTTAATGTAGAGTTGATCGGATGAAACAAACTCCTAGAAGCCATATCTTAATCATAATCTACTTATCACCTACCTTAATGGAAAAGCTAATGACAAAGCACATATGTAAATGACTTATGCCATGTTGGACCCTGATGCTTGTGAGTCTTGATCTTGTTTATTTATATTTTGTTATGGTATGTGTGATGCATAACTTACTGGTGTGACAGTTTTGCTGTTGTCAGATGATTCTTGTAGGCACTGGTCGGTAGCTTTTTTCTTTCTAGAAATTGAGTAGTGCTACCTTCGTTGGCATTGTCATGGCTTTTAGTTTCTTATTCTCGTTTGTGGTCATTTACATATTTATTTATTTATCTACTTTCCTTGTCATCAGTTACATGTTTATGATGGAAATTATACATATGATGCTGCATTTAATTGGACTCTTATTGCCTTCTATGAAATTGGTTTTCTAATGTTTTCTCATTCCTTGCTTGCTAGACTGAAATGGAAAACCAGCTAGCTACACCAACAGATGATGGACAACCCAAATGTGCAACCCAAGTTGTATGTGCTGTGCTTGACAAGAACACCAAAAACAATCACTTCCTTCAGAATGTGGGTGTCCAGGTTGAGAAGCGAAGATCAAGTCTACAGAATGTTCAAGCACAACTGGAAGTGGAGAGGAGGAGAAATGCTGAGCTTCAATTGGTTGTCAACAACCAGCGTGAAGAAATGAATGACTTGTCTAAGAAAGTGCAGGAGACAGAACAGGCGAGGATCAAAGACCAAGAGGAGAATCGAAACAAGCTATCTCAATTGGAGGCGAAACTTGAGCTTCTGCTAGGCAACAATTGAAGCTAAGCAACATGGTGTTTTGTTAGCTTCTCGACCAACTTGAAACTTTTGCAGGAACAAAACTTTGCTGCAGCAGCTTGATGTTTCAGCTGAAACATTTGGGTAGTTGTTTCTGCTTAAACACTTTGTTTCTGCAGCTTTTTGTTGTTTGTGGTTCTGGAGCTTATGTTGTTTCTGGTCCGGATAGGATGTTGGGCTGCTAGCGTGCAGCAACTAGATGATAAAATATTTTGATGTATTTGGGCTGCTAGTGTGCAGCAACTAGATGGAATATTTTGATGTATTTGGGTTGCTAGTGTGCAGCAGCAGATGCATTTGTGCTGGAATTGAACTGTTTGTTCCATATGGGCTATGTAAATTTGTGGGCTGAACTTTTTACATGGGTTGTATTGCTGATTTTTTTAATGTTACATGGTAATATATGTGGGCTGAATTGGGTCCATTTTGGTGGCCCAATTTGAATTAGGCCTGTAAACATTAGCTGCCACGTCATCTGCCACGTCATTTGCCACGTAAGTAGCCACGTCATCGCCACGTAAGTAGCCATGTCATTGCCATGTCAGCGGCCACGTCATCGCCATGTCAGCGGCCGCGTCATCGCCATGTCAGCGGCCGTGTCATTCTGTCTTTCCACTGTCATTGACAAGTCATCAGCCACATCATCCTCCATGTCATCTACACGTGTGATGTGGCAATTGAATCGGTGACGTTTATTTTTGTCATGAAAAATGGGCTTGGGCTGGACTGGTCCGGCCCGAGGCTATGTTATGACGCTTACAAATTGTCATAGAATGGGCTAATCCATGACGATATTTTAAGTATCATCACGGTGTGTAATTGTGACGCTCAATACATGACTAAATTTGAGATCGTCATGGATGTTACTTTATGACAATTTTTTCATAAACCATGACAAAAACGGACTGTCACGGATTAACACATTTTTTTAGTGTAACCGAATGGGGCCTTAAAAGGATAGTTTTGTAAGAAGATTCTGTTGTTGAGCTCATATACTCTTAAGATCAGAAACCACTTGGGATGCAAGTTCCGGTTGTTTTGATATTTGGGTTCATTGGGTCAACTCAAAATTTGATTCAGTGAATTTAAGTGGTATTCCAGTGGTATTCCAGGTAATCCGTTTAGCGAAAGGAAATAAATTAAAGATGTTCCTGTCTCCGGAGAAATGAACATCCATGGCTGGGTAAATCCAGGAGCGCAACATCAAGGTTGAGCAGGCCAACATCTTAGTGAAAAAATCATAACTAGGTGTTAACCATACGATAATTCAAGAGCACAACAGGTAACTTTGTGGAAAGATAGGTGCAACTCTGACATTCTATATTGCAGTTATTGCCTTCCCTTTAGTTGAAATCAGTGTAGACTAGATCATTTAGTTGGACAAAAATATTAGTTTACACAGAGACAAATGAGTCCTGTAATATTCTGTTGCTTCAGATGAGGCCTACAAGTTTACACATAGACAAATAGAAACATGTCCACGCATATCAGTTTCCTGACTGATACAACAATGAAAAAAAGAGCATATAATATTATAGTGGTACTGTACTGCATAGATTCTTCTAGCCAACCCATTTCATGGACCACCACATGTATATTTAGATATTTCACATTATTCCAATCCACAACAGTGAATTGCTGGACGTGATGTATAAATAGCCATATGCACCACCAAGATTAGAAACTAAACAGAGCCATCCGTATCTAGCAATCTCTAACACACCAAGTCACCAAAACCCCTCCGCAAACTCACACAACACACCAAGACATAGTTGCACTTGTCAGCTAAGGCACAGTCCACAGCTTGCAGGCATGGCGCCATCACGGCGTAGGAGCAACTCCTCCCTCTTCGAGTCCTCCACCATCATCACGGCCAACCTCATCATGGCCTCTTCCTCCTACCTCCTCTCCAGGATCACAACCCATGCAACCGCATCACCGACTAGGACTGCGGCAGCAAGGGCTCCGGCATGGTCTTCAGCAACATCGTCCACATGCTCCGCCGTCGAGCCCATGGCCGGATGCAGGACAGTCCTCATGGAGCCCATTAATGGGCAGCAGGATGGTAAGGTAGACCAACAAGCGGAAAATTTCATTAGAAGATTTCGGGAGAGGACCCAGTCAGAGACAGCCCGCCTAGAAGCGGCCGCAGCAGTGTCAACTGCAGCTTCATGGCCGCCGGAGCCGAAGGGTAGTTCCACCAAGTGGGCGGGGACTGTGCATAGATACTCACGTTAAGGTGAAGATAAGATCAAGTATACGTATTTTAATGTGTGTAGAAGGGAAGTTGTGATGGTAAGGTGTTTTAGTAGCATATAATTAATCTGTGTAAATTACAAGAGCTGTTTTTTATTATGTTAATTTAAAAATAAAATGATTTGACAATATTGCCTAAGAGCATCTTCAAAATATTAGCCAAAAAGACTAGCCAAATTTACTGATTTAACTACTCTTAAAAATAGATTTGATAAACAAATAATAAAAAATAGGTTTTCGCATTTGTGCCCCTATGTTAAAGTTCAATGATGATTTTGCCTTTATTTTTCTAGCTTTGTGATTTTACCCTTGTTTTTCTATGATGAAGAATGGATTTGTCCTTACTCTGTTAAGAACACCTAACAGTGCCAATTTTTTTCCAAAAAGACAAATTTGCCCATGCACATTTGATCGACCACACCTTTTTGGAGAACATTGTGTTTTTCCCCTTTTTTGATGTCATGTATATTGAGTGAAAATGGAATGGGGATTGATGATTGATTATTGTGTTGTGTGTTACCTATCTTCTCTTCTATACTCTACTACTCTACTACTCTACTAATTCACCAGTTAAGACTTTTACTATGGCCACCCGACTCTGATTCCCCTACAGAGATGACTTCTCCTTCGCTCACCCCGTTTTGTACATACGAATCCTCCTTGCTCGCAAATGAACTGTTCAGATTGCTTCTCAGACTACATTTCGCTCACTCACTCGGATCTAACGGCCAAGCGTATCCGGATCATCCTTCCCCGCGCCTCCTCCTCCCTGCCCCCGGACCCGAACCTCTTATCAAACGCAGTTAACCCTCGCTCGGCCGCTCCATTGACTCTGTGCCTCCTTCTGTAGATCCAGTCGCCGCCCGCGTCCACATCGGCGGCGGACGCCCCGCACCGAGGGGCACCGGTGCAAGCGGCGAGGCGTGCTTAGTGGTAGCGGAGACAAAGGCGGAGGCCATGCTCGGACCGTGAATCCAATCGGCGCGGCGGGCGTACTGCTCAAGCAGCGGCAGTCGCCGGGGCGGGCAGCCCCATGGAGCGGAGGCAAAGGCGACGACCGTGGCTAAGGCGGCAGCAGGTCGCACTAACGCAAGGAGCTGAGGAGGAGCGGTCGCGTAGTAGGCGTAACGCGGAGCTCCTTCGCGGCACCCGCGCTCGAGATTGCCCGCTCATCCATCCGGTCCGCGTTGTAGAGGAACAGCCTGCCCTTGGTGTCGCCGCTGTCGCCGGAGGCGGAGGCATCTTTCAGCACCCGCGCCGCCGTGGCCTGCTGCGGGTACTTCCGCAGCTCCCCGGTGGGCATCAACACCAATCCCGTGTCTCTAGAGCAGGTACGGGAAACGAGATTGTATCCGTCGTGTACGCGTGCTTGTGCCTGTCGGCGACGTGCGTGTCTTCTTTCTTTCATCCGACAGAGCAAATGGCCGTAGTGTATCTACTAGCTCCCCATTATAAACAAGGTACAGTCCTAGAATGTCTGTCGAATTCTTTTTTGGTATTCGTCTTAAATCTTGGCTTGGGATGTAGTATGAGTTTAGTGTGCGTGGTAACCAATGCCTGTTATCTTTGATTTGCGGGGAAGATAAGTACACCTCCTGTTGATGACTGAAGAAACGGCTTCTGTTGTTCTTTACTGCAAGAAGCGGAAAGCCAAAGGAAGATAATTTTGTTCAGAGTCCGAGAAGATGCGGCTAGGAGGAGAGGCTGTGCAATCCGCTTTGCAAGCTTTGCCTTACATCACTGTTGAACCAGAGGTACAGCAGCCACTCTGGCGACAAAATTTAGTTCATCATTTTCATGAAATTTCTTTAACTAGGATTCAGAATAAGATAATGCTTATAGGCTCATGGCTGCTATTTTTGCAAGTAGTTCAGTATGGTTGGTTTGCAAATAATAAGGTGAAAAGATTCATTAGTAGAGTACATCAGGATCTGATGCACGATGTGTTGTCGGTGGTTGCACACAGCCACACATGACACTGTGCCGATTGGAAGCAGAGAAGAGCCACTGCTTTGAACAAGCTGCTTCCATTAAGGAGTTACTCCAAATGACATTGTTTTGAGGTACATCTGTTCTACCTATTTTTCTTGGTCCCTGATGTAAAGATTTGATTGGACCTTTTCTTGTTGCCTGGTGAATTCGCGATGCCTATTTTGCTGCATTCAAATAAGTCAATGAAGTTAAAGACTATTAAACCTCATCCTAAAGACTTCAACTCCTCATTTGTAGCCCGTAAATAGATCTATCTTTTGAACTGTAACTTATTTCTTTATTATTTGCAAATCAGTAGGCACAGATATTTCACAGAAGGCAAAAAAGGGGAAAAAAAATATATACAGATAACAAGTTGGATATGATGGACCTCTGTTGCTGAGTTTGATTTTTTTGGGGGATTCGTGCTTGCCAAACTAAATGTTTTTGTTTCACTAACTCTCTGTACCAATGGAGTAACTCTTTACATCAATGAAATAACTTTCAGTTTTTGCGTGGGTCTAACATATATTTCATTCCATACGATTACCAAAATGTACCGTGTTTTAGTGGTTTGATTTGCTTTTCTTTGCATTGTGAGCACCCTCATTTTTATTGCTTGTTCCATAACATTCTATAATTAATTATTCTTTTTTTGAAACTGTAATTAATTAATTATTCTTCTCAGACAATCTATACCCCTTTAAAACTCACCAGTTGTTTTTTTAGCAACGGCCACACACCTTGGTGCCCCCAGTGTCATGATTATTTCTTCGTGCACCCCACTGTGTCCACGGAAAAATCCTCTTTGCTCACTATAAACCATCCAGATCTCTTCTGCCCTCTTCTTCCTCTCACCCACTCACATCCAACGGGTAGTATCGTCCGGATCATCCTCCTCGCTCTCCTTCCCCTCCCTCTCTCGGACCCAAAATTTTATCAAATATAGTTTGTCTCCGATTTCTGAACCGTCGCTCTCTCTTCTATCTCCCTCCCTCTGCAGATCGAATCGGGGCGATGAGCAGGATGCAGGAGAATGACGGGCAACGACGAAGCCGTGACAGTCGCGAGCCACCACCCGCCGCCGCACAAGGTTCCTTTGGCACCAGTGTGTCGGCGACAAGGTACCTCCCCTCTCCACCTCCTCCCTCTCGACCTTATCCTTTTGGCGGGGGGCACGACGCTTGGGGGTTGGGGCACGGCGGAGCTCGCGACAGCACGACGGGTCATGGTGGATCTTAGAGATTCGGCGCGGCGGCGAACGTTTGGATCGCAATAATTTCCATTTGATAACCATGAGTTCACCATAGCCTTTGATGTTGTCTTGCAGTTCTATTCTCGGAAATTCAGGTTGTGACGGATCCTTTTGCTTCTTGGACATGTATTAGGAAATGGTGGAAACTCAGTATGATGCGCGATCGAAGCACCAGGAGATTGAACAGAAGGCACTGTAACACTCAATAAGCTCTTTGGAGTGTGCAATACATTTCTTGGTGGAAGCACAATCTGAGATTTTCTCTGTAGCCCTTTTATATTCTTGTTGCAACTTAAAGAGACAATTCTCTTGACTTGATGCCTGATGGTCTCATGAGATTCCTGTTGCTATATATATGGTAACCTCATATGTTTTTATTTTTGTATATTTTGTTTGGTATTCTTCTGTGTGACACTGGGAATCTAACTGGTTACCCTTACAGACATGAAACTTTCCAATTCGTATCATGTGAGGTCATGATGTTCTATCACGCACAAATAATATTGTTCCTTTATATATTTTTTAATTGTTTGATTTGTGCTGCAAAATATGTCGTAGCGTTAGCACGGGCATTTTACTAGTATATACAAGCCTAAGGGGTGCCCCTAAAGGGTGTCTCTCTAGAAGAGGTGTCTATACAAAAAGGGTGTCTCTTCCTAAAAGGTGTCTATTGAATGCTACTAATTCTAATTAATCCTACACTCCCCCTTGATCAATTGACTTTTTGTGGGCACCATTGTTTGTTCATCAGTTATTGCTTGAAGCTTTGGAAAAACCCTGTGGGAATATAAAAGCAAAGTAGATTGATATACCACGCAAAAACTCCTTAAAACCCAGTGGGAAAAATAAAGAGAAACACCATGATATATATATATAAAATTATGTGTTAATATTACCTCATTAAAAACTTTATAATAGAAAACTCCAATAGTAAAACTTATATAAAGACAAGAGTGTAATATGTTATAAGAATTTATGTCATGTGAAATCTGGATCTATGTTATTTTTAGAGAGTTTCTCCCCCTGATTCTTGCAAATCTCTAAGTCTTCCCATACCAATCCCTCTGACACATTTATGAAATATGAATATGGTAGGGATTTTGTGAATAAATCTGCAAGGTTATCACAAGACTTAGTCTGCAAGATTTCTATCGTAATTCATGAAGATAGAATAGTTTAGGAATAATATGCTTAGTCATATTACTTTTAATATAACCTGACTCCATTTGCATAACACATGCCGCATTATCTTCAAAAATAATGGTTCGTGTGTCAGTGTACCAATACCACATGATTGTGTTATGTGGTTAATCATTCTGCGAAGCCATACGCATTCACGTGATGCTTCATATAAAGCAATTATTTCGGAATGATTAGTAGATGTTGACACCAAAGTCTGCTTTGAAAATTTCCAGGATATTGTTGTTCCACCTTGTAAGAATACAAATCATGTATGTGACTTGCCATTATTTGCATCTGATAAATAACCAGCATCTGTATATCCTAATAAACAGGATCTTGATTTTTGCTATAGAATAAACCAAGATCTCTTATACCATTTAGGTATCTAAAAATAATTTTAATTCCTGCCCAATGACGTTTTGTAGGGGCATCACTATATCTTGCCAATAAATTTACCGCGAAAGCAATATCGGGTCGGGTGGTGTTAGCAAGATACATAAGTGCTCCAATAGAACTAAGGTATGAATAGTTAGGACCCAATATTTCTTCTTCTTCTTCCCGTGGTCTAAAGGGGTCTTTGTTAATATCTAGAGATCGTACTACCATCGGTGTTTTTACTGGGTATGATTTATCCATATTCAATTTTTCCAACACCTTCTGCACATAGGCACCTTGGTGTATGAATATACCAGAACGTAAATGCTCAGGTTGTAAACCCAAGCAAAATTTGGTTCTACCCAAATCTTTCCTCTCAAATTCTTCCTTTAGATGATGACATACTTCGTTAATATCAGATTCATTACCAATAATGTTGAGATCATCAACATAAAATGATATTATGCAAAATCCAGTTGATGATCTCTTATTGAAGACACATGAACAATCATCATCATTTGTGTATCCCTTCATACTGAGGAATTCACTTGGACAATTGTACCACATTCGGCTTGACTATTTTAAGCCATATAGTGATTTTTGTAACTTAACGCAATACATATTGCGATTTCCCATTGGGTCTGGTATACTGATACAATCAGGAACTTTCATGTATATCTCGGAATCCAATGACCCATATAAGTATGCGGTCACAACGTCCATCACTTTCATAGATAGATGGTTTTGTAATGCCGGTGGTATTAAATATCAGAATGTTATACCGCTCATTACTGGAGAATAAGTCTCATTATAATCAACACCTAGTCTTTGTGTAAAACCTTGTGCTACTAGCCTTGCATTATGTCTTACCACTTCATTTCTTTTACGAACGAAAACCCATTTCTATCCCATAGGGAAGATACTAGATGGTGTCGGTAATACAGCAAAAAATACTTTCCTTTTGTAAAGCGAGGCAATCTCCTCTTCAATTGCTATCTTCCATTTATCCCAGTCTGGGCGCTTTTTGCACTCCGTCATAGACTTAGGTTCGGAATCAATCTGGAAGATATTTGCAATCTGTTTAGAGAGGAATGTATCTACCATTATAGACTTACGTTCATAAGATTCTCCAGTCTGTGTAAAATTTATAGCAATTTCATCTACCCTTAAAGATTTATCATGACTTCCCAAAGTGAAGAATTCTGGGTCTTCCGATGTTCCAGCTTCTATGTTTATGCACATAACTGAGTTGATTGTGGAATATTTATAAGGAAATGCTGGCATCCAGACGTCCGATGGAATTTTTTCCATCGAACGGTCGTTGCAACATCGAAAATACATATTTACAACATTGAGAATACATGTTTGCAACATGTATAAATTATATACTGAACCACAGTGAAACATTTGGATGCGGGGTGTAAAATTCCTGCCACAACATCGGAGCTCTGTTGCATGCAACATCATTATATATAGTACAATTTGCGCAACATTGAAACAAACACATTGCAACATCACTATCATGTAACCGCAACATTAAAATAATTCTACTGAAACATAGTAAAACATATGGATGCGGGGGAGTAAAAAAATCCCGTCACAACATCATAGCTATGTTTCATGCAACATCGAAACAAAGCTATTGCAACATCACTATCATATAACTGCATCATTGAAAAAGTTCTATTGCAACACCATGAGTGTCGCCGCGCCATGGGGACGAGGGGAGCTCGACCCCGGCCATGTGACAGAGGGAGAGGAGCTCTTGACGCCAGCCATGCGGGAGAGGAAGAGGAGCTCTTGCCGCCAGCCATGCGGGAGAGGGAGCTCGCGCCGACAACCATAGTGATAGGAAGAGGATCTCGCCGTTCTCGTGCACCGCCGTCCGTCGGATCTCATCACCGGCCTTGCACAACCGGCCCGGAGCTCACCGACGGCCTCGCAGGAGAGCTCGAGCGTTAGTAGTGGCACCGACACAGTGGGCGGTGGTGGCTCACGTGTGTCTGCTCTTCTCACCTGATGCCGGGCAGCGCAGGCTTGCTGCGCATCGCTCCGTGCGTGGCTCTCTGCCTCCCACGTGTGAGGAAGAGAGGCGATGGGAAAAGTGGATGAGAAACAATGGGAGCCGCGTCGGGAAAAGTGGATGAGAAACGATGGGAGCCGCGTCCGATATTTTTGTCCCATGTTCGATGCGCGTCGGACGTTTGGAGGCCAGCATTACCGTTATTTATATCCACTTTTGGGTGTTTTCCAACTAAAGGTTGACTTGTATTAACAATCTTCTTTTGCTTTGAAGTGCTTCCCCTTTTATTTCCAATTTGGGGTTGGATGGTTTTATTAGGTACCTCCACTCTTTCTGGCACATTCCTTGCAGGATGAAGAGACTTTGTAACACCTTTATAATCTGAAAAAGCGTCCGTGAGATTGTTTGCAATATTCTACAAATCAATAATTCTCTAAACTTGTTGTTCAATTTCTATAGAACGTGGATGAGTATAAGAAATGCTTTGTGCATTCCAATCGATTTCCTGACATTCTTTTTGGTATTTATCCCCCCTAATGTTGGAAAGTGATCTTCATTAAAAATGTTGTCAGCGGGCGGTAAATAGATCTCCTTTGAGAGGTTCTAAATAGTTTATAATTGATGGGGATGAATATCCCAGATCCCTAATTTCCTGTGAGGGCCCATTGAAGTTTGCTGAGCTGTAATAGGGATGTTTCATGATATGCAGTCGGTCGTAGTTGGATCAAGTCAGCCGCGTGTAGGACAGCATGACCCCAACATGACGTAGGTAATTTGCAATTCATTAATAAAGGTCTAGCAGTTAGCTTGATTCTCTTAATCAATGATTCAGCTAAGCCATTTTGTGTATGTACATAAGGAATAGAATGTTGAACTTCAATTCCCAATGACATGCAATAATCATTAAAAGCACGGGATGATAATTCAGCGGCATTGTCCATTCGGATAGATTGAATCCGTTGTTCAGGGTAATGTGTCTTTAACTTAATAATTTGAGATACTATTTTGGCAAATGCATGGTTGCGTGTCGATAAAAGACACACGTGAGACCATCTTGTAGATGCATCTATCAATACCATGAAATACCTGAACGGTCCTGACAATGGCTGAATTTTTTTAGAACGAGTTGAAGGAGTCGGTTTTATTAGCGGAGAAGAAGCTGTAAATTGGGCTACCCGCAAATTCTCATTGGATCTCGGTTGTTCTTAACAGCGTTTATTGGTGCAGTTGGGAAATCTGCGCAGATAGGATTTGGATTTAGAGAATCTAAAAGCAATCAACCATCCCCAGTGCTGCTGGAGGGAAATGCAAAAGCTGCTTAGACTTCGGGCGTTGGGGCTTAAAGGGAAACCACGCAAAGCTACCTCCTTTGGGGATCCCTACTTACCCGAGCTTCTGGCTTTGGCGGCGCTTTTGACTGTCAGTCGGCTAGAGTCAATAAAGTTCATTCACTCAGCTCTAAGAACGGGAATAGAATAAAGGTTGGAATTCTATGAAAGAGTCCCGGGAGCTTTGTTCACTCGGCTGGCTGGTCTATTTATTGGAAAATTGTCTCTAGCCGATCATTCTCCTGCCATAAGTAGATATGATGGAAGGAAGGTGGTATGAGATAGACAGGGCTACGCGGATCAGGGGCCCAGGTAACGCGTGCCGTATGAGGCGGAAGCTCCACGTATGGTTTCGCACCTTGCCTTGGCTCTAGAAGTCCTGACATCACCCTGCTCGCGAACATAGATCCAGCCCTTATTCCGATTTTGGATTCATAGCCTGGGGCAATCCTCCCTCACACGAATGCCTATTATAGGACCAACTCCCTTCTTTTCCTCTCTTTTTTCCGCGGCGAATGGATTGGTGTAGCTTAGGATCTTAAAGCTATGCCGCAAAAGATTTAAGGTGGCGTTATCCACGGAGAAACCACCCAAAGCCAAGTACGAGACCGCGCTATCAACTTATTTATCTTTATCAATGAAGTTGGTTGATTAGGACAAAATAAAAAAAAGTTGACTTGCATTGCACAATCATGCACATTTTTTTCACTGTTGGACTCGAAGTATCATGGGCTCTTTCCCTTCTAAATTCTGCGTTTCCCCACCCCCACTACTGCCCGAAATCCTGCTTTGGTGGGCTTTCCCCAAGGTGATTTGAACCCGTGACATTTTGTACCCAAAACAAGCGCTACCAAGCTGCGCGGGCCATTGCCTCCACTGCCGCTGAAGTCAATTGGTGCAGCTGACATCTCCAATGGGAGAGCTAGTGATCAACGATTGTAAAAAGTAGTTGAGATAAAAGAGCTTCAAAAAAGGATTGAAAAAAAGTCCGTGGAATATGGAGGTGGTCAGAACATATGTATGAGATGGTTTTGGTTATTTTACTCCCCCCGCGAGCTGTACCAGCATCCTGAACCTGTACAAGACCCGTCACCGTGGACAGAATTCGGGCGTAGAACAGAATCCGGCAAAGAAAGATGAACTATTGAAAGAAAAATATTTGTATAGTACAGTTCTGTCAGCTACAGCAGACCCGGCCTTCAGATGGCCGGGTGTAGAGAATTCTGGTTCTATCCATCACTCTTACGTTGGGCCGTTTAATTGCCTATCAAGCGTCGTGACAATTGAGAAGGTTATTCACGATCGTTGATATATCTCGTGCATGAAGTATTTGTAGTATCTCAAGTACTATAAGTACTTTGTTGGGTCTTTTAATGTTGTGTGTATAGTATGAATTCCATCTATTTATGTATATATATATAATATTAATAATGTGATATATATCATCGTAATGTAGTATGAACACAAATAGTATCACTACGTAGACGCATTTGGTACAAATACGAAAACATATAAAACAAAAGAAAAGAAAATAAAAGCAAAAAGAAAAAAAACAGGATTGTTAGTGCCGGCTGAGAATACCAGCCGACACTAAACTGCCTTCCCTGCCCCGCAAGAGGGGACGCAGTTTAGTGCCGGCTGGCGTCATCAACCGGCACTAAAAGGTGCACGTTAGTGCCGGTCAAAATAACGCGCCGTAGGACCGACACTAAGGCCATTTTTCTGGCCGTGCGACAACGCGCGCGTTGGCATATGCATGGACGGCACCGCTGACTCGCAGCATTTTTGCAGAGACGATGGCGACATGCATAGCTAGCTACAACAATGGCATCCATCACTGTTACGTTGGGCCGTTTAATTTCCATGCTTCGCCTGGTTCTCAATGAGCTCTCAACAATCCTGCCACTAGGCTCTAGCTAGGCCGTCGTGTCGCCGGCGGTGCCTAACAATTCAAGCTACCAGCGTACGAGAATGCGCCGCTCAAAAAGGAAAAGGTAAAAAACCGGGCACACCAGACACCAGAGAGAGGTGCATCTCGCGCGTGTTCCAGGAATGTTCCTCGCCGCATCATATTCTATTTCAAGAGGTGTCTCACTCTGTGTGTAGGCTCCAGCTTCTTAGCTTCCAAGTGGAGTGGGTTGTTTTGTTAAGCTAGCCCTTCACTTCTGCAGGAGCTAAGCTATATTATCAGCCCCCCTGGTTTACGACCAAGGACGCTTGACATTTTATTTATTTTTTCGAAACATTCGCTTGACATTTTCTACCGAGCTAGCTGTCGACCACATTCAAATAAAGTCACCGTACGACGATGATCGAGCTCTCTGGATCGATAAGCTCGGACGTACACTACAATCATGCCCATGCACGCGTGCATCCCTGCTGGTTCCCTTAAAGCCCTGCGTACGCGTTCAATCCCCCTGTTTCCTCACCATTGAAAAGTCGAGCTCCCTGTTTCCCATGCATCCCACGGCGCACACTACACACCTACCTTGCTCTAGCTGCTAACTGCAATCCGTGACGAGCTCCTCTGCCAAAACGCATCCTATATCCTATAAATACACTTCCCCCGACGCTTTCAAGTTCCATCCAACACCTTCACTCGACATCCAAACACAATGTCCACCATGGCGTCTCGACGCCGGCCATCCCTTCTGCTTCTGTCTGCCCTCCTCCCGCTCGTCGCCTTGGCGCTCCTCGCCGGCGCCGCCGCGGCCAAGCCGACCGGCCAGGTGACGGTGTTCTACACCACCGTCGTAGAACACGGGGCTCTACACCACCGTCGTCATCTCCTTCTACAGCATCTTCGGCCACGGCCGCTACTTGGGGCGACCTCTCCGGCCACCCTCTCTCCGCCGTCGGCGCCGACATCGAGCACTGCCAGTCCAAGCACATCCTCGTGCTCCTCTCCATCGGCGGCAACGCCACCAGCAGCGACTACTCCCTCCCGTCCTCCGCCTCCGCCGCCGCCGTCGCCGACAACCTCTGGAACGCGCACCTCGGCGGCCGCCGCAAGGGCGTCTACCGCCCCTTCGGCGACGCCGCCGTCGACGGCATCGACTTCTACATCGACCGTGGGTCCCCCGACCACTACGACGAGCTGGCGCGACACCTCGACGGGTACAACCGGTTCTACCGCGGCCGGAAGGGGGTGCGTCTCACGGCGTCGCCGCGGTGCGGGTTCCCTGACGCGCGGCTCGAGAAGGCGCTCCGGACAGGGCTCTTCGAGCGCATCCACGTCAGGTTCTACGGCGGCGGCGACAAGTGCTCGTACGGGAATGGGGCCGGGACGTGGGGCGTAGTGGAGGCGTGGAACAAGTGGACGGCGGCGTACCCGAAAGCCCAAATCTACCTGGGGCTCGCGGCGGCGGAGAGCGGCATCCCGGATGGGGCCACGGGAACCATCGCCGTGTACCTCAAGTACCTGTATTATGATTTGCTTCCCAAGGTGCAGAAGGCGAAGAACTATGGCGGGGTGATGGTGTGGGACAGGTTTTCAGATAAGAAGACCGGGTACAGCGGCGTCGTACAGGGATGGGCGTGATCGAGATGAACCGGTGGTTTACAGCTGTGTAGTTTTATGCGTGTGTTGTACGAATAAAACGAGGTCCATGCAACAATGATATGGGTCAGAAATTTACTGTTGTTCTAGCTAGTAGTCATCAATCGTGTAAGGAAATAAATGATATGCATGAACACCAGTCATTAAAAAGAGAGCCATGTATGATGGTATGGGTCTGAAGTTGTCTTGTTTCACTTTGATGGTTCAATCGCACAGCAGCACGTGGGCTTCCTCCTACTGCCACGCATCTCTGCTCTGTCGCGCACCACGTCCGACCCTCTTGCGTGGTCCCGCGCGCACCATGTCCCACTCCCACCCAGGTTGCAGCGCACTAGCGCGCGCCATCTCGTCCCCCTTACAAATATTTTTTTTCAAAAATAAGAAACCCTTGGAAAAAGTTTTAAAAACATTTTAAGCGCAAAAATTAATAAACCTTTTTAGGAAAAATGGAAAGAGAATTTTTTTGGAAAATTTTTTAATAGGAAGATAAAATATTTTTTAAAAAGTTTTCACAAAAAATCGAAAAAATTTTGAAACGGGAAGAGAAAAGATTTTCTAAAAGTTTTTGCAAAAAAAATTGAAACAGGAAGAGAAAATATTTTCAAAAGTTATCGCACAAAAATTCAGAAAAAATTGAAACTGGAAGAGAAAGATTTTTAAAAAGTTTTCGTTTTGAAAAAATATTTTGAAACAGGAAGAGAAAAGAAGTTCAAAAAAGTTTAAAAAAACTCAGAAAGAAAATAAAAAATCACCTGGCATCGCCGCCGGCACGGCCCGCGGTGTCGTTCCAGCGAGCAGACCCCGCCGCACCACCACGCCTAGTGCCCTCCCCGACCGCCGCAGGTGCGCCTCGCGCCGCCGCTCCCGCGGGCGGGTGCTAGCCGGGCCAGCAGACCCCGCCGCCCCACCGCGTCTCCCCGGCTGCTGTCCGCCGAGATCTAGATCACTACTCCACTGGGAACAAGTGGTGACAGGGTGCATGAGGACGCCGGCGGCCGCCGCGGCGAGTGATTGTTAAGCAGCTGCTCTAGGGACTCCGTCTGCGTAGGGAGGCACGAGGACGGCGGTCTTATCGAGCGCCGTCAAGCATGGTCGGAGGCAGCTCGCCGCGAAAAAGGAGAGGAGAAAGAGAATGCAACCAGGAAAGGAAAAATAGTGGGAGACGGCAAGATGAGCGGCTACTATAAGGTCTGGCCGGCGGGCCCCATCACATGCGGACGGGAAAGAGGAGACTGGCTGGGCGGTGGGGGTCGAGCGCCTAGACGCTTGCTGACGCGCGCGCGTCATATTAGCATTGTGCCTTGGTTATTACATCATTCCAACCCCAATTGCTGGATTAAAAGGGAAATCGACAAAGCAAAATTAAGTCTGACAAAATCTATTATTATGTTCCCATCATGATTAACAAACATCTCTCTAAGGCTATCATCTCCAAACAAAGTGTTCGCCTTCAAGAATAGATCATTTGTCCTCTCTTCATGTGCAACATTGACCAAAATCACAGCCAATAGGTCCCCTGAAAATAGGCTGCATAAATGACGAACGTTTAACGTTATCAAAGATAATATAATTTCGACAACGCCATATTACCCAACATAGAGCCGCTGCCCCAGTTATAATAATATTAGCCTCCCGAGCATTAAAATTTTGAAGCCAATTCCTAGTGATTTGTGGTGGGGGATTTGGTTAGCTGTTGGGTGATTGGGGCAGGATAAAACAGTAAAACATTTGCCCAATTTGGTATATTGGATTTTATTCCCTAGCTTGACATGTATGAACAATTATTTAGACAGAAAAATCGGCTCCATCGTCTAACATTACGTGCTGCATGGTAGTACGTTGGAAATCAGGGGCCAATTCAAACCAAGGAGGTGTTGCTCCATTTCCAACTTACAGTATGTATTATTGCTGTTAGGGCAATCCCAACCCAAGGTTTTTATAGGTAGTTTCTATACTGCCACATAAGCAAGACTCTAGCTTTAGAAACTACCTCTCCAACCCATAGTGTCAATAGTAATTTCTATACAGAAAAATTTAATAGTTCTTTGCATGTCATGTGAATGAACAAGGATCAACTCTGGCAGGGTCAATACGTCCAACATAAACATCAGTTTATTTGGTATGGAGCAAAATTTGTACATACACACCACAGAATCGAGAAAAAAATATTGCAAAGTTCAGCTAGTACAACAATTGCATGTCGATCATTTTATCGGACAAAATAAACAATAGCTTTGCCCATAGAGCAGATATATACCAAATCGATGTTCTTCAATACTAAGAACTGCACACCGTGATCAAACAACTAGTCTCAAACTCCATATTATTCAGAAAAAGTTGAACCAGCTTAAACTAAAGAATCAAATCACGGACGGCACGAATCACAGGTCAAAAGCAAGAAAAGATAAAAAAAAATCACTAGCCACAAGATTTACAGGAACTTTGACAGCTCTATTCGATCGGAACCCAACGCAAATACGCAATGAACCTAGGGTCCATACCATTCTGAGGTGCAGGAGCACCGACGGCTTCACCACCAGTACGTCGCCGCATGAAATCGAATTAGTCGATTCATTTTGCACAGAGACTGACGATGCGATGTTTCCACGGAGGAGCAATTGGGCATGGATTTAGACGCGGAGCTCGTTCACTGGGACGATGTTGGGGAACCAAGGCATCGCCATGCGGATGGATTGGAGCCGGAGAGGAAAAGAAGACAGAGACGGGCTCATCCACCTGAATGATCAGCGTGGACCAGGCCATTCGCGCGATGGACTGCAGCAGCCAGGATGCATCGGATCCAGAAGCATGGTGAAAACGTGTCATCAGATATAGAAACGATAAGATCATTTGGTCCAGATGTGAGTTCTCACAGGAATTGAGTTCTCATAGAATACGTTCCCAAAATTACAAAGCATTTTCATATAAAAAGAGAAGAGAAGATTTTGAGGCAGTACTGATGCTTGGGATCGTTTTACTTCACATGAAACCAAAGATGGCCAATCACAGCATGTAGTTATTGTCACCAAGTTTACACATGCAAGTGTTGTTTCAATGGTATACACATTACGAAGACTTTGCTCTAAAAAAATTACGAAGACATGTGATGAATATATGTGTAAGGAATCCGTGCTCATATTAGCCTAAGAGGAGAGTGGTGAATTAGGCATTTCTAAAAGCTTAACCTATGGCAACATTTATTTTTCATAAGGTATAAGCTAGAACAAGCTATCTAGATGTGCAACTATGGTTCCTTCTAGTGTTGCAACCTATCCCAAGAGTTTTTCAACCTAGAGCCAAGTTTAGAAAGATATTATTCTATGAAAGTAAGGCACTCAAGTTGCAAGTATGAAAAGCGAAAACTTAAAGGAAAGGTTAGGGAATGAAAACTTGACTCGACGATTTATCTCATGGTATCGGTAAGTAAATGCCACCCTAGTACACGTTGGAGCTCCACAAAGGATATGCTCCCAGTCACCAAGATGAGTTCGTCCGGTCAAGGCCTTGGTCGCCGTTAAGGCTTCTCAAGTCGGATGAGTCACTCGTCACAAAGACAAGCCTCGCCTCACCTGCTCTTCCGGTCACCTTGATGCCGTCTCCACTACGGAGGGGGTCTCCACGTCCCCCGCACACGATCGTCGTCGCCTCTCCACACCAAGACTCCAAGGCGCCGGCCACCACCTCTCATATAAGTTTCTTCACTCTATAGCCTCACAAACAAGACAGCAACACCTTGCTCTCTCTCAATCCTAGTCTAACCTAGCACTAACACTTCAAAAAGCTTATGCAAAAGGCCTCTGATTTGATCTCTATAGCACTTGGTGGGTTGTATGTGTTCTTGGTGTAGTTCTAGCTTCAATGAACTCCTGGATACTCCAAACCACTTCAAATGGGCGAGTAGAGGGGGTATATATAGCGCAACAACTTGGGAGAGCCATTGCGCAAAAGATCCCAATGACTAGTTCTCTTTTGCACTGGTCGTTTGATCCGACTGCCTACTGATGTCCCAGTTGGATCATCCGACCCGTGCAATTGCCTTTCCACGCTAGCCGTTGCGCCCCTCTGCCCATGCTCTAGTCGATTCATCGGACCCATGAATTTTCTTTGGTCGGATCATCCGATCACCTTGTTTGAACACCAAAGTAGTCGTTGCGATGCTGACGTAATCATCCGATCGATACTTCGATTGATTCATCTGACCTAGGTCAGATCATCCAATCCATGCACTTAACTTTCCCCGCGGCGTGCACCTTCTCTGCATGCTCTCTGTGTGAAGTGCGGTATTTGAATTGAATCATCCGATCGAGCCTCGGTCCGATCAAACGACCCGTTCAACCTTCATCGTCCATCCTCGATCAAACGATACCCCAATTCTCTAACCGCACACTTTTTCCTTCGTTCAGATGATCCGGTCGCCTATTCTTCACTACGTTGCTTGCTATGACCTATTCTTCTGACCCGTGCAACTTGAGCCCGGTCAGATCATGCGATCCATGCAACATGTTCACTCTTCCAATTCAATCACCTTTGAGTCCTTAGACATATTCCAATATCTGACCCCACTCTTCTGGATTTGGCATATGGATTCTTTGAGAATATTGCGACTTGAAATACATCATTAGAATCCTTGGGACCTAAATAGCCTGCAAATCACATGCTTAACAAACCATTAGTCCCAATAATTATGTTGTCACTTAATCACCAAAATCACAATTATATGGCTTAAAGGACCATGTTGGTTTCAACAGCACATCATCTCCATTTCGGGACCAAAAAAGTGAAGAAAAGACATCTAAATGCCAAGATTCGGCCGTCGCCGCAAGACACTCGTGTTGATCCCTCTGTTCCTCGCCGCCGCTCGAGCACGCGGCTAGAAGCCTACACTGGTGCAAGGACAGCAGCGGTGGGTCCCTTTCTTCCTCGTTTTTCTTCTCGTGATCTCCACCTGTCTTCTCCTCGTTGGCACCTTTTAGGGGCTGGATTCAGCACACCTATGGCCGGATCCGGTGAGCCCATGGCTTGGTCCTGGTGCGTCCATGGGTCCAACATGCTGTGGCAGTGACAATGGCCGGGCAGGCATGGGCAGTAGATTTGTATCCGCCCCCGCTCAACCCCAAAGTCCTGTCTAGCCCCAGTCTTCTCACCCATGTCTATGGCAGTGGAGGAGGTGTCACAGTCGGCGATGTCATTGGGCGGCAGCGAATGGTGGCCAGTGGAAGTGTGAAGGAAGGGCGGGCTATGAACTGGTGTGCACGCTAGCAGGTTGGCCTGTCGGCTGGTCAGTGTTCGCCTGAGCAAGCGCTTGGATGCCGTTATCTTCCTCCTGGACGTCAGCATCCGCCTCCCTGGCCACAGCAGGTTGCTTCATCTAGATCTTCGGCGCCTTCGTCATCTAGGTTGAACACACTCGTCAGCGCAGCAACAATGTAGTCCATGAGCGGGCCATTGTCGGTGATATGATCTCCGGCAGTCTTCCACGGGGTAGCCCACGGAAGTGATTTGTATGGAGGGAAGATCGCAAAGATCGAGAGCTAGATGGTTAGGGTGGACAGACACAAGGATTTAGACAGGTTCGGGCCGTCAACTCGACGTAATACCCTACGTCCTGTTTGGGGGTGTTGTATTGCGTGGATTGTTCTCTTGAGAGACTTCGTCCTTCCCTCTCGGAGGGGGTCCCTGCCCGCCTTATATATTGGGGAGGCAGGGTTACAAGTCGGTTTGTAGCCGATCCTATCTCTAACGATCCTTTCCTCTTTTACAAAAACTCCTATTCTAATTAGAACTTCTCCTTCCGGGTCCTTCCTTCATGCGCCGGCTTGTCCCGCACAGTCATCAGGTCCAGAACGGTGGGCCGGGCCGCCCCCTATCGGGGGGTTGCCAGGCCTGCTTGTGAGGTACCCGGGGACCATATTCCCCACAGTAGCCCCCCGAGCACTTCTTGGCCGATCGTTGGCTGTAATTGATCTGCCTTTTTCTAGCATGATCCGAGTGTTTCGCAACTTTGCCAGAATGCTTGATCAGATTTTCGAGTAGTTTAGGACTTCGTCCGAGTGGTTTAGGACTTCGTCCGAGTGGTTTCGAGGAAGATCTGAGTGCATGCTCAAACGTTCCTGAAAACGATTTTTCAATTGTAGCCTTAGTGAGGGGAAGAAGTGCTATTTTTCACGACGCGAAAGCGAAGTGTATACACTTAGCCCCGAGCCTTAGGTAATTTTAGTATAAAATTAGCCAAGGGTCTTCAATTTTTCTCCATCAAAATCATGATCTTCAATGGCGTGCACCTCCGGGTGCACCCATTGGGTGTAGCCCCCGAGCCTTGAGCAGAGTAGAATAGTCTGGTCGAGGGTCAAAATAAAATCCTATAAAGATATTTTTGAACTTAATCCATCAATGGCGTGCACCTCCTGGTGCACCCATTGGGTGTAGCCCCCGAGTCTTGACTCGACTCGGCGCGATCGTGTCAAGACTCTAAAAGCTGTGAATCCTTGCTGAATCTTCTAGCCCCCATGCCTCTGGGCATGGATTTCGAATAATTCCCTCCTTTTAGGGAATTTTTACTAATTTCCCCTTTTTAGGGTCTGTAACACCCCGTATTTTTAGAGCATTTAAAATATCAATTTTCTAATAATTTTTCTAACTAAATATAATTTTCCTTCGCTAAACATTTAATAGTTATTTTATAAAACATGCATTTAATTAGACATGGGTGTGGCATTTGAATGTGTTAGAAACCCCTCTCTTTCCAATTCCTGGATTTAATAATTAAATCCAATTTTCCAATCCCTCCAAAATACCCCAAGTACATGTTCACCTCAAGCCTCCCATCCAAATTCCATTTAAATTTGAATCCCATTCAAATTTAACCCCAAAACTATAATCGAATAAATAGCAAAAGCTTTCTAAAAGATAATGGGCCGCAGCTCCCCTTTCCGGCCCAGCCACCCTTTCAGCCCAAAACCAAAGTCCATAAACTCCCCCTAAACTCCCCTCCCTCGCCACTCCCTCCTCCTCCCCGAGCGGCCCGGCCCAGCCGCCCCTTTCTCCCACCTGCCCGGCTCCCCCTCTCTTTCCCGCCGCAGCCCACCATCACCGCGCGGCCCAGCTCGCCGGCCCAGCCGGCCTACCTGGCCCGCACGCGCCACCCCCCTCCCTCCTGGCCCAGCAGGCCGCCAGGCCGTGGCCCATCCGCGCGCTCGCCTGGCACAGCGGCCCAGCACCCCGTCCCCAACCCTACCCCTTCCTCCAGAAACCACCGCCGCCGCCGCCGCCGGCGTCCGCCGCTGCCGCCGCTCCGGTGGCCCTCTCCTCACCGGAGCTCGTCGTCGAGGACCCCCTTCCCCTCCTCTTTCCATTTTTTCCCCTCCATTCCTCCTCCCGGGCGCGCCCGACGCCGGCACCCGGGGCGCCGCTGACCCTGGCCTCCATGAGTGCCGTCGTGCCGGTCCTTGCCGCTGCTCTGCCTGGCTCGGCCACGACGACGTCACCACGTCCTTCCCTGCGTGCCACGTGCCGCCTGCTCGACGCCTCGCGCTGAAGCCGCCCCCTGTCCCAGGCCGACGGGTCGGCCCCTGCATGCCGCACCACCGGGCTTGCTGCCTCTGCGCTCGCTGCCTGGGAAGCCGCTACGGCCACTCCCTACATGCCACCTCGCCCCAAGAGCCAGTCACCGCACGCCACGATGCCGCTTGCCTCCTGCCACCCCGCTGCTCGCTCGCTGCTTGACCTCCTCATTCGCCCGACCGCTCCCTGCTGCCACGCCCTCCGCTCGCTGCAGCGCTGACGCCAGCACCGGACCGGCCAGCGGCCAGCAGCCTGCCCAGCCCCTGCCCAGCGCCTATAAAAGGCAGCAAGGACATCCGTCCTTGCTCGCCCCCTGCAGGAGAGCTGAAGCTCTCCGGCGCCTGTAAGAGTGAGAGCTCGAGCTCTCACCGAGAGCGCTGGAAGAGCTCGGCTCTCGCATGCAACAACACACGCACGAGAGCGCAGCTCTCTGTACACTGCGGAAGCACTGCCCACATACATAGTAGAAAGGTGCGCCAATTGCTGCTCTGCTCTGTTCCCGAGTACGCTCGGAAACAGTTCAACCAGCGGCGTAGCTTTAGTCATATCACACTGTCCACGTACACGTAGGAAAAGGTGCGCCACCTGCTGCTCTGCTCTGCTCCCGGGTATGCCCGGAACAGTCTAACCAGCGGCGTAGCTTTAGCCATTTCACCCAGCATTGTGAACGATGCCAGTTCGGCTGGCCACGCAATGCCCGACCCCCGCCGCTAAACCCCATCGCTGCTCGCCACTTCGCAACCCTAGCCAGGATGCTGCCCGATTCCCAAGTTTCCAGGCCAGTCCACCCTAGCCGTTATAATGCCCGACCGTAGCTCTGGATCCTAGCCCACCTAGCAGTTGCGCTGCCCAAATCCAAACCCCAGATATTCCCCGGTACAGCCGTTATGCCGCCCAACCAAAAGCACCGGCTATTAAACCCTAGCCCCATATAGCCGTTGTGCCACCCGAATAAAACCCTAGGTAAAACCTAGCCCTTATGCTAGCCGACCCAAAATCCCAGATATCAGCAAACTCTAGCCGTCATGCCGCCCATAATATTCCCGGAAAATTATATTAATAATTTTTTGGAATATTATTTGAAATCCAATCCAATATCCCTTAATTATTTAGAAATCCATTTCTAAATAATTAATATAATTATTCGGGAATTATTTAGATATCCAGTAATTCTCAGAATAATTATCTCTAACCTTTCTTTCCACACTTAGAAGCCATCTCACCAGCTAAACCCTCCCAAGCCCCATCGTCCTATCCATTAATTATTATTAAATAATTAATGGATAATCCGTCAGACATCCATCCTGATCCCTAGGTAAGCCCCGGAATGTCTATCTCCCCTTTCTCTTTCTAATCTATAGGTATTGATTGATGTATTGATGTTATTTTATGTGTTTTATTGTTCGATAGCTTGACCGGGCCTGACGAGACGCCGGAGCTCCAGAAGGCCCGAAGCCCCGCCCGGTCAACATACAGTCTACGCCCGCGTACGGAACGTCTAAGGACCGACAATGAAGGCAAGTCTCACCAATAATATCACCCAATAACTAAAGTTTACCATTCTCGCGGCATAAGCTGTAAGGAGGCTTCACGTGGGTGGAAGCCTGGCTTCGCTATATAGATGCTTTAAGATTGGGAGTGGAAGGATGGCCTCGCTAGGAGGATCCTAAGAGCCGCTCTGATCTCAGCTAAGGACCGGTTCATGGGAGAGTCTTTCTAGTGCCTAGTACAACCCCGCATGCCAAAAAGGCACAGCCTACGGGAGTGCCTATTTATGTGAGGCCTTGATTCACACCCCACCAGCGGAACTTAGTAACCCAGCCCAAGGAGCCGTATGATTGGTGCAGAGTGCCGACCGGCGAACTGGGTAGCGCCTGGTGCCGAGTCGGGCACGCACCAAGTCGGGAACGGGTATGCTGGAGACAGCCCCAGGCAGAGGACTGGGACTGGGCGGCACAGGTCGACTAGGATACAGGGTCGGAGACCCTGAGGGCCGAGGGCCCTAATTAATGAGCTCATAGACCCGGGTCGACATCCGCGAGGCAGATGATTAGTGGCCCCTGCTTAGCCCCCAGTATTACCTGTGGCTGGACCTAGGGAATGCTGACCAGCGATGGTCACCGGTGGGTACGAGTCTCGTAGGGCAGTACCTGCCTTGACGAAGGTAGGGACTGACCGAATGCGGGGTAGATAAGTACGACCTCTGCAGAGTGTAGAATCTATCTGGATAGCCATGACTCCGGAATGAGTCCACTTAGTCAAAGCCCCCATTGATTAGATTTATTTTTATTGCGAGAAGAACCCGGACGGCAGGAGTGCCGATGACTGGGTTCTGGGATTAATGTCGGGACTGGCAGGGAGGAAATGCCCCTCCAGGACCAACATTTATATTCTTTTAATTTATAATTATATTATTGAATTTGTGAGATTTGCTGAGTATTCAACTCTGAATACTCACTCTTGCTTTCATTGTCGTACAGGTTAGAACTCCAGGGCTGTGAGGTGCTACAGCTCATTCCAACTGAGGAATGAGTGCCCGCCCGCGCTCCGCTAGTTAAAACGGTATACAGTTATTTTAATTTATACGTCATTTACCGCTTCTGACACTAATCTGTGTCGAAATCCGTATCAGCGTACTGATCCAGGGACTGATACGGGTGATCGAGGGACGTCCTGGCCAAGGGGTCCCCACAGGGTGGTATCAGAGCCGTAAAAAATTCTTAGCACCATATAAGACAGCCCATACGCATTAGGAAGCCTGAAACCTTCTATCCTTTTCATATTTTTCAAAATTGTCGGAAAAATCCTTATTTCGTGCCCCGAATTCCCCTTACCTCATGCTTAACTCCAAATGTTACTCTGACACGTATGGATCATAAGAATGAAGTTCGAAAGATGATCCATAATATGGAAATTTTGAGATGAAGATTTGCCGAAAAGCAAATGTTGCTGGAGTAACTAGAAATCGAGTTAAGATAACAATGAGTTTTCTACTGAAAATAAGCCTACAACCATATAGTAACGTACTTTTGATTGAATAATGTTTGATTAAACCCCGGATAATAGTCTTTCCCCCTTCCATATAATAGATATGGATTTGATTGGTAGTTGATTGTAGACGTGCGTGAATAGATCCACTCTTTCCTAAAAACCTAAGGATTATCCATAGCGCTTGTCCCTCTAACGCCATCAGTTCAAGCCAAGGTTCAGAAATGAAGAAAGTTTCTGAAAAATGATTCTACATGTCTGATATGGAATACGGGATCAAATCATCTTAAGTGTGGTAGATTCCGAAGTCCTCGAGGCAATATACTCGGAAAACCGCAGGAAGCCGGTTAATGTGAACCACAACATACAGATTCCAGGGAAATATAGAAGAATCACAGGAATAGTGTAAACCAAGTTTATACTATGAATGTGACAAGGATTGAATCCCTGAGTAAAATCTTGGAGCAGAAATCTCTGAAAGCTGAAGAAACCAATAAAGAAGATATAAGGATCTCCGTTAGAAACTTCGACCCTAGGTTCTATGATCCTTGAATCCTCCACTAACAAATAAACCTCTACTCTTACCCGTACCAAGGCCAATTCCATCCACCATAAGTATCCTCGAGTTGGCCAACATCATTTCTTGAACCAGGACCGACAATATCCATATACCTCCAAAATCCCTGTCATTCCTAACACCAACTTTCCTTTAATTCCCCTCAGCTTTTAGAAAATCCTGAGAATCTCGATACCGTCTTCACCCAGTCGACTTTCACGAAGATTTTCACAAGAATAACCCCAAACCTTCACCTATTCTTCAAAGCAATCCAATTCTTATGAAATCAGACCACCAATCGTCCCTACCAACTCCTCAGAAATCCAAATTCATTCCTCCTGAGGATTAGCTACATTCGCTCCCTCCCTAATGTCGACGTACCAAGTACGTCGACAATCCTTTCCAATCAAACCACGCCATTCAATTTTCCCGAGAAATCTCCATCCAACTTTCCCCACATTGACATTACTAGAGGAATCCATACATCTACATCCCTCTCTCTAGTAAACATTTCCCTTCCAATCCCGAATATCCATCACCTCGACCTCACCCTTCGTAACGTATCTTCCCTTCCAAAATATTCCGGGGAACCTACCCTCATATACGCATAACAAAATCGATACTCTGCCAAAATACCTTAGCCAGCACAAGAACCCACAACTCTTAACAGGAAATTATCTTGTTTCCTGACAGATCATTGAAGCATGCAAGCTTCTCTAAGCCCGCCCCTCTCCCGTCATTCATCCACGAAAACCTCAGAACTAACCTGGGGATGCTACCCATCACAACTCGACAACCACAACCAACCTCTCCTTCCAAGTAAATACACACCTCCAGCTACTCCATAGAATCACCTTCCCATATCTCCTCAAAAGAAATGGTCAACCAAGATCATTCCTTTGGAGCAACCACCCTAAACTGGGAAACCTTCCTTCCTACTAGGAAAGCTATCGTAGCTTTCGTAAATCACTGAGGCATGCAAGTTTCTTTAAGAAAAATGCTCCTCAGTTATATCTTTTTCCTTCCATGCCTAAAAACTCCCAAACCATCCCTGAGAATCGCCCCGTCACTATTTCTGGCAACTGCCACCACTCCACCATCTTTGCTTAGTCACCACAGTCATACCCTTGCAACCTTGAGATCCACTATGATCGTCACCTCACTCCGGAACAAGACGTATCTTCAGATGCCAAGTAGAATCATTCCCTTGTATCCTATTCACAGAGTGGTTAAACCAGGCTCACTCCCTTGGATCAACCACTCTAGTCTGACATTCCAGAAACAAACCACCCAACCTTAGCTGCTTTCCTAAGGAATCCAAGACAACTCGTTCCGAATAGAAGAAACACAGGAAATGAATCTTAGTGGAATAATTGGGTGATTTGACAGAAGAATCACCACACAAAATTTGGAAACCAAAGTTCCACTGAGAATGGTTAGCAACCCACCAACCCAGAGCCCACACCCACCTATCCATTCCAAGAGGAGACACTTCTCAATCCAGAAGAATCACCATACCAAATTTTCTGGTGAGAAGTGGTCACCCAAGTTTCTTATCCTAAATTCCTTCTCCCCGTCCGAAAACCCTAGGGTTTGTACTAAACCCTTTTCAGGAAGACCAGAACGGCTACAACTCTAAATGGTCGTCAAAACCCCTTCCGAGCCCAAAAGGACAGAGACATCAAAAGGAAGGATACAGCAAAAAGGATACTCGCCACTCGAAAAATTGGGTATCTCAGTAGTAGCACCTGCACCAAATCAAAGGGAAAACCTGGGTCAGAACTAATACTCTCGAAGACAAAAAAAAGGGAAATGAGAGTTAACCCAGGTAAAGACGATCATGATGATCAAGAATAGGACATTAGAAGAAATAGTAAAACCAAGCATGAGTACACCCAAGTAAAAGAAGACTTGGATCAAGGGGTCTAAGCAGAAACCCCAAGAAAATATGGAAATCCTGAGTTAATCCTTTTAAGTGGGGTAGTAACCCAAATAAAGGAAAAGATTCTTGACCTCAAGAACTTGAGGATTAAAACAACTCAGGAAAAGTATTTCCTCGAGTCACCCCAAGAATGGCAATAATTAGTTGGATACCTTTGGGAGTAAAGGAAATAAAGGTCAACAACAAAACTCCCACACATGGAAATGGAAAACAAGTAGTTACAAAGAGAAAGAATTTCTAAAGATTAAAAGGGAGAAGAAATCCTATTTAATAAATATTGGAAATCCTCATCGACGCCGTAAATTAGAGAAATACTAGAAGAAACCTTAGCTCTTTCTTTCTAGCCCTAAATCTCGGGACGAGATTTCTTTAAGTGGGGTAGCCCTGTAACACCCCGTATTTTTAGAGCATTTAAAATATCAATTTTCTAATAATTTTTCCTAACTAAATATAATTTTCCTTCGCTAAACATTTAAAAGTTATTTTATAAAACTTGCATTTAATTAGACATGGGTGTGGCATTTGAATGTGTTAGAAACCCCTCTCTTTCCAATTCCTGGATTTAATAATTAAATCCAATTTTCCAATCCCTCCAAAATACCCCAAGTACATGTTCACCTCAAGCCTCCCATCCAAATTCCATTTAAATTTGAATCCCCATTCAAATTCAACCCCAAAACTATAATCGAATAAATAGCAAAAGCTTTCTAAAAGATAATGGCCGCATCACCCCTTTCCGGCCCAGCCACCCTTTCAGCCCGAAACCAAAGTCCATAAACTCCCCCTAAACTCCCCTCCCTCGCCACTCCCTCCTCCTCCCCGAGCGGCCCGGCCCAGCCGCCCCTTTCTCCCACCGGCCCGGCTCCCCCTCTCTTTCCCGCCGCAGCCCACCATCACCGCGCGGCCCAGCTCGCCGGCCCAACCGGCCTACCTGGCCCGCACGCGCCACCCCCCTCCCTCTTGGCCCAGCAGGCCGCCAGGCCGCGGCCCATCCGCATGCTCGCCTGGCCCAGCGGCCCAGCGCCCCGTCCCTAACCCTACCCCTTCCTCCAGAAACCACCGGCGCCGCCGCCAGCCGCCTGCCGCCGCCGGCGTCCGCCGCTGCCCGCCACTCCGGTGGCCCTCTCCTCGCCGGAGCTCGTCGCCGAGGACCCCCTTCCCCTCCTCTTTCCATTTTCCCCCTCCATTCCTCCTCCCGGGCGCGCCCGACGCCGGCACCCGGGGCGCCGCCGGCCCTGGCCTCCATGAGTGCCGCCGTGCCGGTCCTTGCCGCTGCTCTGCCTGGCTCAGCCACGACGACGTCACCACGTCCTTCCCCGCGTGCCACGCGCCGCCTGTCCGACGCCTTGCGCTGAAGCCGCCCCCTGTCCCAGGCCGACGGGTCGGCCCCTGCACGCCGCACCACCGGGCTTGCTGCCTCTGCGCTCGCTGCCTGGGAAGCCGATACGGCCACTCCCTACACACCACCTCGCCCCAAGAGCCAGCCACCGCACGCCACGATGTCGCTTGCCTCCTGCCACCCCGCTGCTCGCTCGCTGCTTGACCTCCTCGTTCGCCCGACCGCTCCCTGCTGCCACGCCCTCCGCTCGCTGCAGCGCTGACGCCAGCACCGGACCGGCCAGCGGCCAGCAGCCTGCCCAGCCCCTGCCCAGCGCCTATAAAAGGCAGCAAGGACCTCCGTCCCTGCTCGCCCCCTGCAGGAGAGCTGAAGCTCTCCGGCGCCTGTAAGAGTGAGAGCTCGAGCTCTCACCGAGAGCGCTGGAAGAGCTCGGCTCTCGCATGCAATAACACACGCACGAGAGCGCAGCTCTCTGTACACTGCGGAAGCGCTGCCCACATACACAGTAGAAAGGTGCGCTAATTGCTGCTCTGCTCTGTTCCCGGGTACGCTCGGAAACAGTTCCAACCAGCGGCGTAGCTTTAGTCATATCACACTGTCCACGTACATGTAGGAAAAGGTGCGCCACCTGCTGCTCTGCTCTGCTCCCGGGTATGCCCGGAACAGTCTAACCAGCGGCGTAGCTTTAGCCATTTCACCCAGCATTGTGGACGATGCCAGTTCGGCTGGCCACGCAATGCCCGA
The DNA here is from genome assembly GCA_015476505.1 of Urochloa ruziziensis. Lineage (NCBI taxonomy): Eukaryota > Viridiplantae > Streptophyta > Magnoliopsida > Poales > Poaceae > Urochloa > Urochloa ruziziensis. The sequence goes on along the minus strand of CM027120.1, from coordinate 12,507,683 downwards.
CCCCCGCCGCTAAACCCCATCGCTGCTCGCCACTTCGCAACCCTAGCCAGGATGCTGCCCGATTCCCAAGTTTCTAGGCCAGTCCACCCTAGCCGTTATAATGGCCGACCGTAGCTCTGATCCTAGCCCACCTAGCAGTTGCGCTGCCCAAATCCAAACCCCAGATATTCCCCGGTACAGCCGTTATGCCGCCCAACCAAAAGCACCGGCTATTAAACCCTAGCCCCATATAGCCGTTGTGCCACCCGAATAAAACCCTAGGTAAAACCTAGCCCTTATGCTAGCCGACCCAAAATCACAGATATCAGCAAACCCTAGCCGTCATGCCGCCCATAATATTCCCGAAAATTATATTAATAATTTTCCGGAATATTATTTGAAATCCAATCCAATATCCCTTAATTATTTAGAAATCCATTTCTAAATAATTAATATAATTATTCGAGAATTATTTAGATATCCAGTAATTCTCAGAATAATTATCTCTAACCTTTCTTTCCACACTTAGAAGCCATCTCACCAGCTAAACCCTCCCAAGCCCCATCGTCCTATCCATTAATTATTATTAAATAATTAATGGATAATCCGTCAGACATCCATCCTGATCCCTAGGTAAGCCCCGGAATGTCTATCTCCCCTTTCTCTTTCTAATCTATAGGCATTGATTGATGTATTGATGTTATTTTATGTGTTTTATTGTTCGATAGCTTGACCGGGCCCGACGAGACGCCGGAGCTCCAGAAGGCCCGAAGCCCCGCCCGGTCAACATACAGTCTACGCCCGCGTACGGAACGTCTAAGGACCGACAATGAAGGCAAGTCTCACCAATAATATCACCCAATAACTAAAGTTTACCATTCTCGCGGCATAAGCTGTAAGGAGGCTTCACGTTGGTGAAAGCTTGGCTTCGCTATATAGATGCTTTAAGATTGGGAGTGGAAGGATGGCCTCGCTAGGAGGATCATAAGAGCCGCTCTGATCTGAGATAAGGACCGGTTCATGGGAGAGTCTTTCTAGTGCCTAGTACAACCCCGCATGCCAAAAACGCACAGCCTATGGGAGTGCCTATTTATGTGAGGCCTTGATTCACACCCCACCAGCGGAACTTAGTAACCCAGCCCAAGGAGCCGTATGATTGGTGCAGAGTGCCGACCGGCGAACTGGGTAGCGCCTGGTGCCGAGTCGGGCACGCACCAAGTCGGGAACGGGTATGCTGGAGACAGCCCCAGGCAGAGGACTGGGACTGGGCGGCACGGGTCGACTAGGATACAGGGTCGGAGACCCTGAGGGCCGAGGGCCCTAATTAATGAGCTCACAGACCCGGGTCGACATCCGCGAGGCGGATGATTAGTGGCCCCTGCTTAGCCCCCAGTATTACCTGTGGCTGGACCTAGGGAATGCTGACCAGCGATGGTCACCGGTGGGTACGAGTCTCGTAGGGCAGTACCTGCCTTGACGAAGGTAGGGACTGACCGAATATGGGGTAGATAAGTACGACCTCTGCAGAGTGTAGAATCTATCTGGATAGCCGTGACTCCGGGATGAGTCCACTTAGTCAAAGCCCCCATTGATTAGATTTATTTTTATTGCGAGAAGAACCCAGACGGCAGGAGTGCCGATGACTGGGTTCTGGGGTTAATGTCGGGACTAGCAGGGAGGAAATGCCCCTCCAGGCCCAACATTTATATTCTTTTAATTTATAATTATATTATTGAATTTATGAGATTTGCTGAGTATTCAACTTTGAATACTCACTCTTGATTTCATTGTCGTACAGGTTAGAACTCCAGGGCTGTGAGGTGCTACAGCTCATTCCAACTGAGGAATGAGTGCCCGCCCGCGCTCCGCTAGTTAAAACGGTATACAGTTATTTTAATTTATACGTCATTTACCGCTTCTGACACTAATCTGTGTCGAAATCCGTATCAGCGTACTGATCCAGGGACTGATACGGGTGATCGAGGGACGTCCTGGCCAAGGGGTCCCCACAGAGTCCTTTGAACTCGGTGTGACTCCCGACTCAGTGTTCCACGACCCAGCCTGACCATATGGTAAATCACCTTCTCACAAGATCTATACTTATCAGCACTTGACCCGGATTTCCAAGTCAATTTAGCGATAGTATCGCATGCATTAAGTAAGAATCAATTGCAAGGTTGCAATATTAATTGCAAAGATAAGCCTAGCCGTCGACCAATTGTAGCCTCACGACTGAGTGGTTTCTGCCCTTGAGCATTTGCTCAAAAGCCCACGTAATTGTCAACTAACAGAACCGAAAGGTCGTGTCATTATTATTTAGCCTGGGACTCCCCTGAAGACTTCTGATGGCCCTCAAGCCTACAACTTGTCTAATCCTCGCCCTGAGGTAATAAATCGATTTGTTGCCGTTTGTGTGTTCAATTCCACCCATTGGGTGTAATCCCGATGAAAAACTGAACCCAACTTTGATATGCAGGGTCGAGCTGCTTATGTATCAATCCCGTCGTCGTTGTGACTGACGAGGCTGTCCCTTCTGGTGGTGACGATCCTACAAATTAATTTTTGTAGATTATCTGTAGTATTGGCAGTAGAAGTACTTTGAACAATGTTTAATCTTTTGTGCTTGAATATAAGTTTCTGGAGGTGCTACTCCCTTCCTTTCTACGCTGGCCGTAATTTCCGAGTGGTTGACCTGTTATGGAGTAGATCAGCCTCGTTGGTCTTAGTCTCATGCCGCAAAGGATTATCGTGCGTGTAGAGCTTTGACTTGGCCAGTACTTTCCCCCACGATTTAAAGTTTGTTCCACTCGTACTTTATGTGCGTCATGTGAAAGAAGAAATTCGAGTAGTAGACATCATGTAGATAGAAGATGAAATCAACTTTGTTGACAACTCATATAATATTGATGAATCTGCCGAGTCGAAACTGGGGATGATTATCCATAGAAACCACTCGTCGAAGATTATTAAAAAATATCTTAAAGAAATAAGAGATTAATACATAACTTAATCAAGTCGTCGGTTGGTGAGCTTCTGCTGGCGCTTCGTCTCGAAACCTTCCGGTCCTCATAGATCATACGGACCACTCGATCGGCCTCCTGAAAATCGTCAGCAGCTTCGTCATTTCGCCTGTCGTCTCTTGGGGATTGATCGTTCCTCCTCTTATAGGGAGGGCCTCTGTTGCCCCCTGTGAAAGCTCGCTTCAACCCGTAGCACTCTCGTGCCGAGTGCTTGTGATGCTTGTGGTACGGACATTGCTCATCGAGCATGCGCTGGAAATCTTCTAGGAGTTATCCGGCCTCTGGGCCGATCCAGAGTGGCGACCATGTCGCCCTCGCTCTTCTTTTTGCTGGGGGTTACTGTTACTGCGACGATGATCATCACGTCGTTCTTCGTCCTCGCGACGGTCGCGCTTGCGAGTTGACTTATTCTCTTCCTCCCAACGGTTCTTGATGTCGTTGAGTTGTTCTTTCTCCGTGATCTCTGCGTCCGCCCACGTACTAGCGACCCGAACATGTCATTGACAGTCGCGGGCGGCTTTCGTGTCCACTTGTGGCTCAGTCTTCCATCTGAGATGCCGTTTTGGAAAGCGGTCATCACCTCCAGGTCCATCACGTCCGTGATGAAGTTGCGCTTCTCCGAGAACCTGCGTATGAAGTCGTGCAGGGACTCGTTCTTGCGCTGTCGTACTTGGTCGAGGAGCCGCTTGCTCCCGGGCCTCTCCCAAGTTCCGAGGTAGTTACAGATGAAGAGCTCGGTGAGTTGGTCCCAGTTATCAATGGAGTTCTGAGGGAGTCCTGCTAGCCAGTTGCGACAATCTTTGGTTAGCATGATGGGGAGGTAGTTCGCCATCACGTCTTCGTCGCCGCCAGCGGCTTGTACGGCGGTGTAGTAGATCTGAAGCCACTGGGATGGATCAGATTTCCCGTCGTACTTGTCGATGTCCGATAGCTTGAAGCTCCTAGGCCAGGTCACGCTTCTCAAGCGCTCAGTGAATGACTGGAATCCGCCGATCCGTCCTCTGGGGCGGGAACCACTCGGATCCGAGCCATCCGTTGTCCTTGGGGGAGTGCGCTCCCTTCTGCGATCCCGATCCTTGGGTGGAGAATGGGTCCTTCGAAAGGTCCGAGTCCTAGGAGGAGATCGGTCCCGTCGGTAGGTTCTGCCCTGCGGTGGAGTCTGCTCGCTTTGCGGGGTCGGCTGCCTTCGTGAGGGAGTTGCACGTCTTCGCGGCGGAGTCGGCCGTCGAGGCGGAGTACGACCGCCGTCATTGCCACGTCTTGGGCTACCGGAGAGATCGGAGTAATCGGTATGCTCCGACTCCGTCGAGTAGCCGTTCCGGTTAGAGTTACGACGGGGATTCCCATGCTCCCAATCGTATTCCTCGCGACGTCGAGCTTCTTCGTGGTCATGTTCCTCAGCGCTGCTGCAGATGACGTTCCTCGCGTCTCGGTCTCTGTTGATCGTGTCACGAAGATCTTCATCATGGTTCGATCCGCCGCTGGTCCGGTGTCGAGTCGACCCGGGCTCAGGAGCGGCCGCACGCGATCTGTTCTGCATCTGGTGAACCTGGACGGAGGCGGCCTGCACGAAAGCCCTTACCTTATCGAGGCCTAGAGTACTAGGCGGTAGTCGACTGATTTCTGCGTCGATGGTAACGAGGTTCTGAACTGGTGTCTCGTAGACGTTGAATCCGTTGTACTCGAACATGTCGTCACGCATCAGGTTCTGCTGGCTTCTCCTGTCGCGTCGATCTTGACGACGACGATGGTCCTCCGAGGGTGGTTGTCGAGGTTGAGCGGTGCCAGATCCTGATGCGTTGGCCCCTTGTGGTCGGGCGGCTCTGCGAGTCGCCCGATTGGCGTTGCGTCCTCGGCGCTGATCTCTGGCTTCAGGCGCCTCGTCGGCCGGGGTCAGTTCATCCTCCGACACGGGGTTAGATGGCGTCGATGGTGCTACCATGTAGCAGTACGACCCGGCTCCAGCTCTTCCTTGCGCTAGGTAATCTTCCTCGGACTCAGAAAGATCGGTTATGGGCGTGCCACGTCCCGAACTACTCGGAGTTGACCCTCCGGGTGATCCAAATTGCTCCGGCTCCATAGAGGAGTCAGACGCGGTGTAACCCTCTTGCAGGTCGTCCAGGATTGAGGGTCCCCGTGGGTTTGACTCGTAGGAGTCGCTCTCAGAGGGGGAATCATCCATCTGAACGATCTCTTTCATCTTCTGCTGTCGGGTAAGCGCGCAGAAGCCGGGGGTCTGGATGGTGATGACCTCAGGGCTCAGAACGCGCGTCTGCTGAGCGTTTACGCTCTGAGACGACTCGGCGACGCGACTCTCAAGAGCCGGATCGGAACCGAGTGGTTGCTGATCTGCTCCCGACTGGTTGGTCCCCGTGTTTTGCAATGGACTCAGCGGGGCAGATACGGCGCGATCAGATGCGATCGGACCGGATTGGGCCGTGATGGCCGAAGTCGGCGCCAGAGAGGAGTCTTCCGTGGCAGTTGTGGCTTCTGCCGCTCGGGGATCCGAGGCGGCGGTGGTGCTCCCGAACTGGATCTCGACTCCGTCGGCGTCCGGGATGTTGCAGCTGTCCAAGATCTTGACGTGGTCCATCGGGCTCACCAAATTGATCTCGGCGATACCCCCTACCTGGCGCGCCACTGTCGGTGATATGATCTCCGGCAGTCTTCCACGGGGTAGCCCTCGGAAGTGATTTGTATGAAGGGAAGATCGCAAAGATCGAGAGCTAGATGGTTAGGGTGGACAGACACAAGGATTTAGACAGGTTCGGGCCGTCAACTCGACGTAATACCCTACGACCTGTTTGGGGGTGTTGTATTGCGTGGATTGTTCTCTTGAGAGACTTCGTCCTTCCCTCTCGGAGGGGGTCCCTGCCCGCCTTATATATATGGGGGAGGCATGGTTACAAGTCGGTTTGTAGCCGATCCTATCTCTAAGGATCCTTTCCTCTTTTACAAAAACTCCTATTCTAATTAGAACTTTTCCTTCCGGGTCCTTCCTTCATGCGCCGGCTTGTCCCGCAAGTCATCAGGTCCAGAACGGTGGGCCGGGCCGCCCCCTATCGGGGGTTGCCAGGCCTGCTTGTGAGGTACCCGGGGACCATATTCCCCATAGCCATGGAACATGGAAAGGAATTCCTGCAAGGCAGCCTTGACCGGTAGCAGCTCATCATTTAGTAACCCAAGTTTGCGACAAAGATTTCGCTGTGCACATTGCATAGCTAGCATAAGTCGCGCAGTGGAGAGATGCACGCTCTGTTGTACCATTGACATGTCGAAGACTCGGTGCTGGTGCTGCTTCTTCGCCGCTACCGGCGGTGGCGACGACGTCTCAACCTGAAAATGATGTGGTAGTCACGCCAGGATGTCCGCCCCCTATTTCCATCCATTGGATGTGGCGTTGAGATTCGTGCTGATGGAAGGGGAGAGATCCAGGGCTGACGTGGAAGATGACGTCATTGCTGACGTCACTGGGGCCGGCGGCGGTTGGTGGGCGGGAGGCCGGCGGCGAGGTTGCCGCCGGCCGCGGGCGGCGCTGGAGGGGGCAGATTTAGGGTTTAGGGTTGCCAGGGGCCATGGCCGCCACCGGGTTTAGAGGAATGGCCGGCGGCGGTGGCGGGTTGCCGCCGGCGAGGCCGGGCGGCGATGGCGCCGCTGACCAGGTGGTGGAGGATCCCCGACAGACGGCGTCGGCGGCGGGGGCGAAGGGCGCTTGAGTGGCGCTGGCGTCGTGGTTGTGGGCGCCAGAGAGGCGCCGGCGGAGGGAGGGGCAAGTACCGGCGGCTGGGGCGGCTGGTGGCCGGCACGGGCAGCGGCGAGGTCGCCGCTGCGCGTGGGTAGAGGCCGGCGGCTGCGGGAGACGGGCGGAGGCTGGAGGCGGGAGGAGGAAGAAGGCTGACGTGGTGTTGAGGGGGCGGATCTCGCGCGGGAATTATCAAATCCGCGTCGCGTCTCGACCTGAGCTTGGTCCGGCTGGATAGTTGGCGCTTCGTGTTGCCGCAGTAGTGTCGACGTCAGGCTGATGAAGAGACAGTTGATCAGCGTAGTACCCGCGACATTCCCAGGCAGGGAACGCTCATTATCTTCATGCCTAGGAGGTGGAACAGGCTGGTGGAGCTCGGTTGTCATGTGTTGTGTGATGTTCCCCAACTTCGGCACTAGGATCGGGCGTTCTGGGAACATAGTCCTAGACCAGACGTCCCTGCTCATTGCGGAAGTAGGAGCCACCTACTTAGGCCAAGCCCAACCCATGATGTCTATAAGCAGTGTCTATCCTACCATGTCAACAAGACATCACGTTTAGAAACTATAGCCCCAACCCACAATTTCTTGTGTGGGACCCATCAAGATTCTCCTTTTTATTATTTTCCTCCCCTTCTCTTCACACCGGCAATATCGGTAAGTGCGGGGACCGCTCGGCGCCGGCGGTGGAGTGAGAGACCAGCCTGGCCGGTCTCGCACGATAGCGGCGCACGGGGGCCTCGTGTGCGGATAGCTCGGTGCCGCCGGCGGATCGGGAGCCCAACCACGGCCGACCTCGTGCACGAGCGGCGGTGCAGGGGTCTCGTGCGTAGGCAGCTCGGCACCGGCGGCGGAGCGGGAGCCTAGGCACTGCTGGTGCGTGGGCAATCTCGATGGCGGAGGGCTCCTGCATGCAGCGGAGGTAGGGTGCCCGTGCATCTCTGATCCCTAATCCTAAATCGATGCTCATCCACATTGAAGCAATGCTTGTTCCTTACCGGATCAAAGTTTCTCGTGCTGAATCCAACTTCTCCCTACCCAAATCGACCTTGTTGGATTTAGCTGGCAGAGGAGGATGAGGCCATGATGTTAGACCCCTAGGATCACTAGATGCACAAATAGCCGGGACTTTTAGGTTAACAGAGAGATTAGAAGATGCATATGCTCGGATCTACTGCTAGGGGAGAGAGGGGAGAGAGGTGCGGGTTCGTACCTTCGTCGCTCGGTGTGGCAGCGGCGGAGGAGGTCGACTCGGCCATCACGTTCTGTTGGTGAAGGTTGCCCTTGGGCAACGACGCGCCGTGCCGGTGCTCTTCGGGGCGTCGGCGTTGGGGGTGTTTCCCGTCACTTCTGCACTTCCCAGATCAGTGGGAATGTGGGTGGGGGTGGCGGCTCAGGCGAACCTTGTGTCTTGAGCCGTTGGACCCCACCCCTTTAAGTAGTGCAGCGGACAAGGGGCCCGCCAACCATTAGGGTGGGTGCGCCCCCGATCAGGGTGCAGATCAGAGAGCCCAGTGGGCCGTTGGGCCCACTGGAGGGAGATCAATCTAACATTCTCCCCCTTGATCTCACTTTTAACTTTTGTACTCTGAAAGGACACTTTTCAAAGTACTTTGTTTCATCACAGGTGGACGCGTAGAGCATGCTTCATCGTCACGGTATTTTCCGATAGAATCAACCAGCTACAACTCATCCCTCTGTTTCTGAAACAACAAAACTTTCTTCTTTTCGGGCCCTCTGTAATCCAAGGATCATAGGCTTTCCCTTGTCCCCATGCCGGCTAAGTGTTCCTTGAACACTTTGGGTGGTAAGCCTTTCGTTAGCGGATCCGCAAGCATATTCTTTGTCCCTATATGCTCGAGACTTATGGTGTGATCCTGGATTTTATCTTTCACAACATAATACTTTATCTCAATTTTTTTGGAAGCATTACTAGACTTGGTGTTGTGAGCATATAATACTGCTGCCTGATTGTCGCAGTACATCTTTAGTGGTCTCTGAATACTATCAACCACTCTTAAACCGGGTGCAAATTTCTTAAACCACAATGCCTGCCCCAAGGCCTCATTACAAGCTATAAACTCTACATACATCATAGATGATTCAGCGATACTTTGTTTGGAGCTTCTCCATGAGATAGCTCCCCTTGCGAGAGTGAACACATAACCCGTGGTGGATTTTCTTTCATCTATGTCTCCCGCATAATCAGCATCTGCATATCTGCATACCCCTTTATCTCTAAGGAGCTAGATCTTGTATATGTAAGCATGAGACCTGTTATGCCTTGCGCGTAACGCAAAGCTTTTTTACCATTTTCCAGTGCTCCATGCCTGGATTATCTTGGTATCTACCAAGTACCCCGATGACAAAAGATAAGTCAGGGCGAGTGCATACTTACGCATACTGTAGGCTTCCAACAGCCGAAGCATATGGAACCGCTTTCATTTGATCGAGCTCGAATTGGTTTCTGGGACACTGAAACCTCCCATATTTATCGCCCTTAACTATAGGTGCAGGTGTGGCTTTGCTCGCATGCATATTGAATTTCTTTAGTACCTTTTCTAAATATGCCCTTTGTGATAATCCTAATACCCCATTCCTTCTATCTCGGCGAATTTCTATGCCTAAAACATATGATGCTTCACCAAGATCTTTCATATCAAAATTTCTGGACATAAATTTCTTTGTTTCCAGTAGCAGACTGACATCACTGCTAGCAAGTAAAATGTCATCCACGTACAAGATTAGGAAAATAATTTCCCTCTCTTAAATTTTGCGTAAACGCAGTTGTCCTCTACGTTCACTATAAATCCAAATTTCTTTATGATGCTGTCAAACTTTAAGTTCCATTGTCTAGAGGCTTGCTTTAATCCATAAATGGATTTCTTTAGACGACATCCCATATCTTCTTTGTCTTTGATAAAACCCTTAGGTTGTTTCATGTAAACTCTTTCTTCTAGTTCTCCATTGAGAAATGTCGTCTTTACATCCATCTGATGTAATTCCATGTTATAATGTGCCACTAATGCCATCACAATTCTGAAGGAATCTCTACAAGAGACTGGGGAAACTGTCTCTTTGTAATCTATCCCTTCTCGTTGTGTGAAACCTTTTGCCACAAGTCGTGTTTTGTACTTTTCTATGTTCCCTCTGGAGTCACATTTTGTTTTGTAGACCCATTTACAGCCTACTGTTTTGGCTCCTTTAGGAATTTCCTCCAGTTCTCAAACATTGTTGGAATTCTTGACCTCATCTCTTCTTCCATGGCCTTTTGCCACTCTGATGAGTGAGGACTACTCATGACTTTCTTCATATGTCGTGGGATCACCTTCCATATGAACTTCTATTAAATTATTTAGTTCATAGATGTCCTCGGAGATTGCAGGTCTCCTGACTCTTTGAGACCTTCTTTGGCCCTCTTGTTGTGGTACATTTTGTGTTTGAATCTCTGGCACGTTTTGTACTACTATTTCTGGCACATTCTGTATGGGTGGTGGCTGTGGTGGCTTTACCTTACGAGCAACAGTAGTTTCTATCGGGTCTTGAAGGACATGTTCCAGATTTTCACTCACAGTTCCCATGGGAGGAATCATAGCAGGCGCTGGCACCTCAACTGCAGGAGCTTTCGGTGGAATCACAACCGCAGGTGCTGTCGGTGTAGCTACATCAGGTAACTCGAAGTAAGGTTCTTGAACCATTGGAGTAGGTACATGTACCCGCTTCTCTTCAAGATCAATCTTTCGAGCAACCATGCTCCCCCTCATCATGTCATCCTCTAGAAAAACAGTGTGTCTCGTTTCTACAAACTTTGTATATCCGTTAGGACAGTAGAAACGAAAACCTTTTGACTTTTCAGGATAGCCAATGAAATGGCAGCTCACTGTCTTGGATCCAACTTCCCAATTTTTGGTTAAATATTTTAGCTTCAGCAGGGCTCCCCATACCCTCAGGTGCTTCAGAGAAGGTGTCCATAGTTCATACGGTGTTTTAGGCACCGACTTACTAGGCACTCTATTTAGAATATGAATGGCGGTTTTTAACGCCTCCATCCATAATCCCATTGGTAAGGTGGAGTAACTCATCATGCTTCGCACCATATCCATTAAGGTACGGTTACATCTTTCAGCTACTCCATTTTGTTGAGGCTTGCCCGGTGTAGAATATTGGGCTCTTATTCCATTTTCCTGTAAGTACCTTGCAAAAGGTCCAGGCACTTGGCCATATGGGGTATGGCGACCGTAGTACTCCCCTCTATGGTCGCTTCTTACTATTTTAATTCTTTTCTCTAGTTGGTTCTCAACTTCTGCTTTGAATATTTTCAATTTATCCAACGCTTCCGATCTTTCTTTAATTGGATAAATGTAGCCAAACTGGGAGTAATCGTTAGTGAATGTTATAAACGAGTCATAACCATCCACAATTTTCGCAGGAAACGGTCCACAAATATTAGCGTGGATTATCTCTAAATTTCCCGCGCTTAGTTTGGCTCCTTTTTTAATTTGTTTTATAAATTTTTCTTTAATGCAATCTACACATTGTTCTAAGTCTGAGAACTTTAGCGGAGGTAGAATCTCATTCTTTACTAGTTTGTCTATTCTCCCCCTCGAAATATGGCCTAAACGACAATGCCACAATTTCGACGATTCAGCTTGAGTTCTCTTTCTTTTCTTTGTCGCTTTGTGTGACAAGGATACATCAATATTCACATTACACACAGAATGCACTTTATCACGTATGGATAACAAATAAAGCTCATCATGAAGGTATGCAACACCAACACAATCATTATTCAACCAAATGGCACATTTGCCATCGCCAAAGTGACAATTAAAACCATCTTTGTCCAAACGCGAAATACTAATCAAGTTTCTTTAAAGCGAAGGACCATAAGTTCATCTTTAAGCAAAAAAAATGAAAACTATCAACTAAGTCAAGGGAGACGTCGTCGACAGCTTCCACCTTCGCTTGCACTCCATTCGCTACTTCAACGCATCTTGCGCTTCTTAGCGTAGCCCTTGTCGTAAGGAATCCCTGTAAAGAATTTGCAACATGAACAGTTGCACCCAAGTCAATCCTCCAAGTAGATTTAAAAAACTGTGTATACAAGGATTCATTTACCAATGAAATTATATTTACATTCTCACCTTTAAAAACCATCACATACTTTAGCCAATCTGGGCAGTTATACTTGTAGTGTCCCTCCTTGTGGCAGTGATGACACATAGTGAAATGGCTCTTTATGTTATCAAGGTACTCCGCTGTCGGTGTTCTACCATCGATCCTACCGAGGGGTATCCCGAGGTAGTAGATTTCAGGTGGGGTTTCGCCGAGATCAGGAACACAAAGGCCAAGCAACTCAGGATTTTAGACAGGTTCGGGCCGCCGAGATAGAGTAATACCCTACGTCATGTATGTTGGTTTGTATTCAATGGATGTGTCTTCTTTGGAGGGGGTCCCTGCCCAGCCTTATATACACGGCGGGCAGGGTTACAAGGTCGGTTCCGAGTAGAATCCTAACCTATTACAACTCGTAAAGTGCTTTACAAGCCAATCTGAGTAGTTCACAAGTCATACGACTAGTTTCCATAACGAGGAAAGTCCTTGCAGTACTCTACTCGTAGTCTTCACGCTTGGTACGACTTCTTCAGAGATCACCCATGAGTCATTGTAGGCCCATGGTCGTACCTCCAACAAGCCCCCAAGCCCTTCATCGTTGAGCTTCATCACCAACCGAGTACTTGCCAAGTCTTTCAAGTGCATTTTCGAATGTTTCGAGTACTCGCTCAGCCTTGGAAAGTTCTTGGTTGTCGTGAGGCCATGAGGTGCTTATGCCCCGCTAATTTTGATCAAATCAGTAGTCTTCAATCTTTTATATGGGGTGCGGCTAAAGTCGCACTCCATATGGAGTAGCCCCCGAGCCTTAAGTTGAATCAAAGAATGAGGTTGAGGGTCAACAGAATCTTGAATCTTCATCTGATCTTGAAAGGTGCAATTTGAAAAAATTGCACTTGAAATCAAGTAGCCCCCGAGCCTTGGTTTGAATTACAGAATCAAGCCGAGGGTCTTGATTTAAGTCTTCATTCTTCAGAAAAAAATAAAATTCCAATTCCTTTACTACCTTGCGGCCCCGAGCCTTGAACTATATGGTCATATAGAAAAGGATCAAGTCTCAAGACTGACAAAGTAGTTTGAGTGTATAAAAGTGATAATTCCAAACTTTTGAAAGTAAAGGAAAATAAAATTAATTGTATTTCCAGGTTAGTCCCTTAAAAAATCAATTAATTTTAAATCCAATCCCTCAAAAAATGGAAAAAACCTGTAACTATAGCCTTTGAATACCAAACGGCGCGCCCACCAGTGGGGCAAATAAAACCCTAACCGCCACCAAGACACAGACGCCGCCAATCTCTCTTGAGCGAAAAATCCCGCGAGCCCCCGAGCAAAGTAATCTTCCAGCCCCCAGGAAAAAAACCATCTAATCCCAGATCGAGCCATCAGGATCGCATTCCACCACTAGCCAAGATGACATCCAAGAAGGACAAGAGGACCAACCGTGGTGAATCTCGCGGAAAAGAAGTGAAGCTGCCGTCGCCAAAGCGCGGCAAGTTGCAGAAGAGATCGCACCCAATGCCTCATACCTATATGAAGGCATCCAAGGCAACTGAGGAGCATCTCCAGAAGTTGGTTGCAGACGGATTTCTCAGGGATCAACAAGTTCTATTGTGGGAGATTCCTGGAGCAACTGAGAAGGCCCCAATGGTTCCAGTGGATAAGACACTCATGTTCAGCCACTTCATCTTGATGGGATTGGGCCTCCCGACTTGTGATTTCCTCCGAGGTTTGCTATTTTTTTATGGACTGGAACTTCCCAATCTGACACCCAATGGGATTCTCCAGATTTCCATTTTTGTGTTTTTCTGTGAAGCATTTTTGGGAATTAGGCCGCACTTCCAGTTGTTCAGGAGGTTATTCCAGTGCAAGCCTCAACCCAAGAAAGATGCCACATGTCCCGTTGGCGGAGCCGGCTTCCAGTTGCGGCAAGATGCAAAGGACATTTATCTCGAGTATGATATGTTCAGCAGCAATTCAGGGTGGAAAGAGCAGTGGTGGTATGTTGGAGACTATGAGCCCAAGCTTCCTGAGTGGACTGGAGTTGCTCCACTAGACTTCCCCGAGTGGAAAAGTTTACCCACCATTGCGGAGAATATCAAAATCCCAGAACTACTCGCCCGCATTGCCAAGCTGAAACAAGATGGTGTAACAGGAGCCTCCGTGGTATATTCATGGATTAAACGCCGAGTTCAACCACTCGCGCAAAAAGACCACTTGAGCTTCGAGTACACAGGACAAGAAGATCCTGCCAGAATGAGTCGTGAAGAACTCACTGAAGAGGAGATCATGCAGCGAGTACAAATGCTGATGCCAAAGGTCGACGCTGTACCATATCTCCCCAAGCTCTTTGATGCCACAAATCCACCCAAACCGGTAAGTATAGTACTATATTGAAGTATAATATATCTCTGTAAAATTACCACTCTGATAATAAAAATATCTCATTGCGCAGGAGGATGTGGACTTATTTTTCTCATGGCCCCTCATGCGTGATCAGGTTCCCACAGGTGCGGATCCAAAATTCTCGCTTCCATCTCACCTGTGGAAACCACCTATGCAAGGCTCAGATGATTCAGAGTCATCACTCCGTTCGAGTGATTTTGAAGATTTCCTAGTATTGCCTCGTGCAAAGGGTGGTGACCAAGGCACTTCTAATGCAGATCTGCTGGATGGGGGCAAAGATATATCTTTTCCAGCAGATGCTCGGAGGAAAAGAGTCATCCGCAAGAGGAAACTTATTACCACAAGAACAACTTCCTCCGAGTCAACTGTCAGCGACAAACTCCGGTAAGTGTACCAGTGAATATACCAGTCGTCAAAGCAAGAGTAGTATAGATGACCACTCATTAATGTATATATTTGTGTTAAATTGTAGGCCTGACAATGATGAAGGTCCAGAAAACCAGCCGGAAATAAGCTCGAAGCCCCCGAGCCCATTGAAGGACTCAGTGCCAGAAATTGAAACCCTCAACATCTTACCAGTCCCGGAAATCCAGAGTACTGAGGCCGTGTGTGATTCATCACCCACGAGTCTGAAGTAAGTTCCCGAGTCAAGTTCCAGTGAAGTTGTTATGCCTTCATTGGTATTTGGTGAGCCACAGATACTAGACAAGAAGTCCAAAAGGTAATCAATTCTGCCCGTAGTCAATTCTTGAATCATAATAGAGTAGTAATTTAAGGTAAATTTTGATCTGTCAATACAGAAAATCTGCTCCTTTGCCACCAAGGAAGAAAGCAAAATTGTTGGCCGAAGAGCCACGACCAGAGCATGAACAAACTACTCCTGGTGGACAAGAGGAAAATATACCAGTAATAGAGAAACCCGCTCTGCTAGCAGATAATCCACCCGTGATAGAATTTATTCCAGAAAAATCTGCTGCAGAGGATATCCCAATAGCGCCCATGCTTCCAGAGCCAATTGGTCAAGTCATCAACTTGCCATTGCTCACCAACGAAGGAGGTGAAGGCACGAAGCAGATGGCGGAGCCGAGTACTCAACCCAAGCTGGGGAAGAAAATTGGATTGCAATTCCTGCCAACTTCCAGTGGGATGGGTACATCGGAAGAAATCCACGAGTCGGATATAAGCGTCGTCGTGCCAGCGGCAGCAGAGTTATTTGAAGATCCTTTGCTGAGTGCCGACGCAATTGCAGCCTTCATCGAGTCTCAGAGGCGAATTGCTACCCTGGCGCAAGGCTCAATCCAATATGTAGAGGTAATGAAACTTCCTGAAGCTTGTTCAATTAATAATCAAGTGCCAATTTGTATCTGACCAACTTTTGCAGGACTTGGCCGCTCGCTCCAAGAAAAAATCGCAAGCCTTGTATGTGTTGGTGGTCGTTACGATACGGTTTCACCACCAACATTCCGTCACATTTCAGGCTCTTCTTGCTCATAACAAAGTAAAATTGATTATTTCTAATGAGTTCCACAAGTTTTGTATAATTTGTGAGTGCAGGAGCAAGCAAGCAAAAGATGAGCCAGAATTGACACAAAGCCAGGCCGGCCGGCCTATGCCAGGCCGGCCGGCTCCCTTCTGTGGCCATTTGCCACGTCCTTGATCCAGATGATCACAAACACAAGTCAGATGATCATGAGACGTGCGATCAACGTCGGTTTGATCCAAAGAACCGAAAGGCCTAAGCTACATTTGCATGGATTGAAGGGCCCACCAACATGGGATTCTCGGACAGCTTCAATCCAACGCAACCGTTACCGACCTCAGGGTGCAATCCAGAGCGTCCCTGAAGAAGGCGGTGCCACGGGGCAGCAAGGCCAGGCCGATCGGCCTGGCCTAGGCCGGCCGGCCTCCCCCAGAGGATGCCACCTGTCCCCCTTCGCGTGGCAGTTAAGCAGAGCATTAGCTTACACATGACACCTGCAACCGCCCCTGGAAGCTATAAAAGGGACCCTTCCTCACCTTGAGAGATCATCCATCAATTCATCCAAAGGAGAGAAGAGTAGCTTAGTGAGTTTGAGTTCTCATCATTAGAGTAGAGTAGGGAGAGAGTGGGTGAGTTGCTCGGGTGACAGCCGAGCTTTGTAGAGAGAGTCTGGGATTTCTCTCTCGGTCTCGTCTCGACATTTCCGCCCCCGAGGAATATATTCAGGAGTTATCTTCAGTAAGTCCTCGGTCCCTTGTCTTTAGTACTTCGCTAGTTTACAACTTACTTTCAGCAAGTTATCATATTTATCTTTGATCTGCGGGTACCTGAGTCTGCGTGAGTGACAGCGACTCTTGTTTGGGGTTTCCTCCATAGCCCTTCGCGTTGGGTGGAGGTCAGTGACTGAAAGCTTAGGCGTGGTGCCTGTGCTGGCTAGTCATCTCAGGTTGTGTTGCACCCCACGGAACTGCAGTGGTAGGCGGCAGGTGGTGACAGCCCTGTCTGTCCTTTGTATTCCACCATGTTCGGGTGTACTCATAACAGTAGTGCTGAGCCCGGAAGAACCCCTCTCTCACCCCGTTCTGAGTTCTTCCCGTTCTAGCCGTCGAAGCAGATCAGGTTAGGTATCGATAGTTTGTCTGGGGTAACGAGTAGCTAACTAAAGTCAAGCTCTCTACCCATTTATCCTTTTTCTCCTTGGTGGATCCGATTAGAAAAGTTCTAGGCTAGTCGCGTCTACCGTTCCTTGGATTCGATATCCAGGTTCTTAATCCCCTGGTGAAAGGCTACATCGGACTCCGTGCGCTTGCGGATTTTAGTTAGGCTAAGGAGTGCCAACAGTATGCGATGTCCGAGGCATCAGTACGGGCTCAACAGTTGGAGACCGAACTAGCCAAGAGCAAAGAACAGATAGCACGGCTGGCTCTTCAATTTGAATCAATCCAGGCGGAGAAAGAATCCACTCGTCAAGAGTTGGAATTGACACAGAAGGAATATGATGCCCGCCAGGAACAATGGAAAGCCAAAGAAGAAAGGTTAAAGAAAAGGAATCAAGCTTTGACCAAGACCAATACTGGTATGTCTTCCTGCTCAAAAACCTCTTCCACGACTTATAATTTTCTTGTATTATGATGATACTATTTCCTTATGCAGATCATATGACGGCTTACATGAAGCTTAAAGCTGAGTGCACCTCATGGCAGAATGGTATGTATCGAGCCACAGAAGAAAAAGAAAAACTCTCCCGTGATTATACTGCTCTGTATGAGACTCATAACGAGTTTATGACAGAGTATGACCAAGCCATGAAGATGTTGGAGCAATCAGATGCCACCCTCAAGGACGCTTTGGAGAAAAGCAAAGTAGTCGGAGAGGAGTACCAGGCTCTGAAGAACAATCATGCTGAGCTTGTTAATGCGGAAACTACGCTGGTGAACTCCATTGGACACGATGCACCTGAAGAGTCTGGGAAACCACTCTTGCAGCGCATCTAGGAAGCCCCCAGCAGGTTTGCAGCATACGTGAAGAAGACCTGCTGCTGTGTGGCGGATCATGTGCTGGCGGTCATCCAGTCCTTCTACCCAGAAGCAGAATTAGATGATGTCCCGACGGGTAGAGCTGAGGACTGTGAAAAGACCACTTTTGAAGAATATCTGAAGCACTTTGACTCGATAGCAGCAGAAGTCATAGAAAACCTACAATTGCAATAGATTTGTATCTTTGCAAGAACAAAGTTATTTGTAATAGATTATTTGAATCTTTGTAACATATTATGTAAATATGCAAATTGATTATATGTGAAGACTGCTTTGTGCAAATCTGGCATCCGTATGCCTATCAAAAATTATTACTCTCTCTGGGGTAGACTTTGAAGTGCTTGATAAATCAGTAATCAAAGATTTGTGAATTAATAGACTTAGCAATCGTCTTTCCAAGTTGTGATGTACTTGGGAGTAACAATCAACAACCTTGAAAAAATCTTAATGTACCCGTAGGGAAAAGCTTTCTAAGGCTAGCTGGCCTTGACAGGTGTTCATCCTAGTCTTAATTAGAATTAGTACTCAGATATCCTAAAAAAATACCCGTAGGTAGATGCTTTCTAAGGCTAGCTGGCCTCTACAGGTGCTCAGCCTGGTCTTAGTCGAAACTAAGTACTCAGAGATCCTGGAAAATTACCCGTAGGTAGATGCTTTCTAAGGCTAGCTGGCCTCTACAGGTGCTCAGCTTGGTCTTAGTCGAAACTAAGTACTCAGGGATCCTGGTAGTCGTATTTAGAGACTCTTCGGATTTTGGCTTTTGTATACTGTTGTATCAACAAGTATCAAAAGGAACTCCGGAAATTATATGAGCTAAAGTAGTCGTTTGAGACAATAATAGCTTTTGCTTCAATAAGAAATCTGATGATGAAAACTTAGAATCCACTTTATTCAATCTTCAATCATGAATCCTGAGGATATTTACAGACTCCAACTGATTCAAAAGAAGAAAATCTAGGCATAAAACTTGTGCGGATGTTCGATATTCCAAGAGTCTCTCTCTTCGACTCCTTCACTGTTCTTCAGACGATATGACCCGGGTCCGGTCACCTTATGGACGATAAAAGGTCCTTCCCAGCGAGACATTAGCTTGTGCAAACCCGTAGTCTTCTGGATTCTGCGTAACACCAAGTCGTCGACGTTGAACGACCGCTCTTGGACGTTTCTGTCGTGATATCGTCGCATCCCTTGGATGTATCTAGCAGAATTTAGCAATGCTGTGCACCGTTCTTCCTCGATCAGATCAATTTCTAGTCGCCTCGTGTCTTCAGCAACGCCTTCATCGTACTGCTCCACTCGTGATGACTTGTACATGAGATCAACTGGTAGGATAGCTTCAGAGCCATAAACTAGGAAGTATGGCAAGTGGCCGGTGGGTTTGCAAGGCTGGGTATGAAGCCCCCAAACAAAATGGCCCAACTCATAGATCCACTTTCCTCCATATTTCTTGTCATGCTCGAACAATCGCTTCTTCAAACCGTCCAGAATCATGCCATTGGTTCTCTCGACTTGTCCATTGGCCTTGGGGTGTGCTACTGATGCGTGAACAACTTCGATACCGTGCCTCTCGCAGTGATCTTTGAACTCGTAGCTGTTGAAATTGGAACCCAAATCTGTGATAATGCGATGAGGACACCCGTACCTGATCATTAAATCAGTAATGAACCCCATAGCCTTTGCTGCTGATATGTCTGTGACTGGTTTGACTTCAATCCACTTGGTAAACTTGTCGATGGCGACCAGCATGTGTGTAAAGTTACCCGGAGCAGACGTAAGCTTGCCCACCATATCCAGCCCCCAGCATGCAAACGACCATGAAGGAGGAATATCAATCAAATTGTGCGCAGGAACATGTTGCTGTCTGGCGAAGAATTGGCACCCTGGGCACTTGCGAACGATCTCCTCTGCGTCTTGTAAGGCTGTAGGCCAGTAGAAAGCTGCTCTGAACGCCTTCCCGAACATTGTGCGTGATCCTGCGTGGTTCCCGCAGGCGCCGTCGTGTATCTCTTGTAGGATTCCTTTGCCTCTTGCTCTTGGTACACACCGCATAGCAATGTTGGTGTATAGTCCTCTCCTGTATAGCTGATCTCCAATTAGGAGATAATTCTTTGATCTTCGTAGGATTTGCTCAGCTTCTGTCTTGTTTAGAGGTAGAGCCTTGTTCTTGATGTACTCAATGAAGGGGGTGCGCCAGTCTTCCTCGATGATTAGGACCTCTCGATCTGGTTCCTGATCTTCCTTGTTAGCAGGAGTTGATTTCTCGAAGTCGATCGTCCTCTTGTGGAGTTCCTGAACAAAAACTAAGGCTGGGACTTCTGCCCTGGTGGACCCCAACTTGGATAATACGTCAGCGGCGACATTGTCGTCACGGACTACCCAATGATACTCGATGCCTGCGAATTTGTTCTCCATCTTGCGTACTTCCTCGCAGTAAGCATCCATGTTATCTTTCTCGTAATCTCAGTCCTTGCTGCAGTGGTTGATGACGACAGAGGAGTCGCCGTAGATCATCAATCGCTTGATTCCCAGGGAAATCGCCAGTCGTAACCCATGCAGCAACGCTTCGTACTCTGCTTCATTGTTGGACACCTTCCAGAAGATTTGCAGAACGTACTTGAGTTGGTCGCCCTTGGGTGAGATGAAGAATACTCCCGCGCCAGCGCCTTCAAGCTTTAGGGAGCCGTCGAAGTACATAATCCAATGCTCAGGTCTGCTGACAGGGATGTCAACTTGATTTTCGCACCATTTGGCCATGAAGTCTACCAGGACCTGCGACTTAATGGCCTTTTTGGACTTGAACTCGATGCTGAGTGCTTCGAGCTCGACTGCCCACTTTGAAATTCGCCCGGTGGCGTCCGGGTTGTGTAAGATTTCTCCCAGGCCGAACTCCGTGACAACTGAGATGGTGTATGTGTCGAAGTAGTGGCGCAACTTCCTTGATGTGATGAGTAGTGCGTAGAGTAGTTTCTGCACCGCCGGGTACCAAGCCTTGGACTCCGTAAGTACTTCACTGACGAAGTACACTGGTCTCTGTACGGGGTATGCGTGATTGTCTTTAGGCCTCTCGACGACCAGCGCTGTACTCACCACATGGGTGGTTGCTGCAATGTAGAGTAGCAGCTCTTTGTCATCATCATGCGGAGCGGTAAGTATTGGCGGTTTTTGCAGGTGCTGCTGAAGATCCTTCAATGCTGCCGCCGCCTCCTCCGTCCATTGAAACTTGTCTCCCTTCTTCAAGAGCTTGAAGAAGGGTAGGCCTCTCTCTCCGAGTCGCGAGATGAAACGGTGTAGTGCCGCCATGCACCAAGTAAGCTTCTGGATATCTTTGATCGTCTTTGGAGCTTCCATAGCAGTGATAGCGTTAATCTTCTCCGGGTTCGCCTCAATGCCTCGGTGACTGATGATGAAACCGAGTAGTTTCCCAGAGGGTACTCCAAAGACGCACTTCGTTGGATTGAGCTTCCATTGCCACTTCCGCAGGGATGCAAAAATTTCTTCCAGGTCAGCGATGAGATCGTTGGGTTCCTGGTCTTTACAACCACGTCATCCACGTATGCTTCTACATTATGGTGTAGTTGCTTCTCGAGGCAGAGCTGGATAGCACGCTGATAAGTCGCTCCGGCGTTTTTCAACCCGAAGGACATTGTAGTGTAGGCGTTAGCCCCGTAGGGAGTGATGAACGCCGTCTTGATCTGATCCTCCTCTTTCAATGATATCTGGGGATATCTTGAGTAGCAATCAAGAAAGCAGAGCAGAGCACAGCCAGCAGTAGAGTCGATGACCTGGTCGATGCGCGGGAGCCCAAACGGGTCCTTGGGGCAGTGCTTGTTCAAGTCAAGATAGTCGACGCACATCCTCCACTCATTGTTGTTTTTCTTTCGTACCAGGACTGGATTTGCTAACCAGTCAGGATGAAAGACTTCCTTGATGAATCCTGCGGCGAGTAGTTTCGCCAGTTCCTTCTTGATTGCATCCCGCTTGTCGGATGCGAATCGTCGTAGTCGTTGTTTCTTGGGGGTAGCTTTGGGGTCAATGTTTAAACTATGCTCGATCAGGTTCCTTGGCACTCCTGGCATGTCCGCGGGCTTCCACGCGAAGATGTCGCGGTTAGCTTGCAGGAACCTGACGAGCGTGTCTTCCTATTTGGGAGTCAGGCCAGCCCTGATCTTGGTGGTCTTGGACTGATCGCCTTCCATCAGTTCTGCATCCTTCGTCGCCACGTCATCGGGGGTAGTCGCCTTGAGTGGCCCTGACTCCTTTGTCGGAATCTCGAGCTCTGTCTTCCTTAGCTTTTGGGCGGCTGCGAAGATTTGAGCCATAGAGTTCGGCACCTGAGTGGTAGCTGCGAACTCTACGGCTTCTTTGTCGCAGTCGCATGATCGCCTCAAATCGCCATGGAGGGAGATGACGCCCTTGGGTCCTGGCATCTTGAGGACGAGGTAGACGTAGTGGGGTATGGCCATGAACTTGGCCAATGCAGGGTGTCTGAGTATGGCTTGATATGAAGTTTCAAAATCTGCCACCTCGAACTTGACGTACTCTGTTCTACAGTTCTCCGGAGTGCCAAATGTTACTAGTAATGTGACTTGGCCCAATGGGAGACTGCCATTACCAGGAACGATGCCGTAGAACGGGGAGTCTGTGGGTGTGAGCAACTTCTCGATGTCGAGACCCATCCTCTTCAGAGTGCCGGAGAATAGCACGTTCAGCCCAGCGCCGCCATCGATGAGCACCTTGGTGAGCTTTGACCCTGCCACCGTGGGATCCAGAACGAGTGGTAATTGTCCTGGTTCGTCGTAGCTGTTCCACTGGTCCTCTCTTGGGAAGGTAATTGGGACCTCTGAGTACTTTAGGTACCATGGAACAGCTGACTCGACTGCCATGATGTGGCGTATGGCGAGCTTGTGGTTCCTCCGAGTTGGGAAACCGTAGTCACCTCCGATGATGACCATGAGAACTTGGTCCGCCTTTTGGAAGCGGGGGGGTCTCGTCGTCTTCATCGTCGTCGTCCGCCTTTTCCTTGTTCTTGGCGGCAGGGTCGAGTGGTTCTCTTGCTGGTTTCTTCTTGCCCTTTTCTTCACGCGGCTGCTAAGTGTAGGTGCGTTGGAGATCGTAGCATTGGCCCATGGTGTGCTTTTGCTTTGGGTGCATTGGGCACGGCCTATCCATGATCTTCTCCATGTCGGTCTTGCCAGGGTAGTTCTTCTTCTGGCTTCTCATGCCACTGTCCAATGCCGCAACTGTGTCGTCGGGCTTGCGCTTGTTGTGCTGATAATTTTGGGCTTTAGAATTTCCTTTCTCCTTGCCCTTGGGAGGACTGTACTTTTCAAGGTCACGGTCCTCCTGATCAGCCCATGCTTCGACTTGACTACGTAGAGCTTCCTGGGTCTTGGGGCGATGTAGGTCGAACTGCCTGTCGAAGTATCGGTTGGTGATGCTGTTCTGAAATAGATCGATACAATCACGATCAGATACGTCCACCACCAGGGTCTTGATTTCCATGAAGCGGCGCATGTACTCGCGGAGGTTTTCGTTGTGCTGCTGCTTGCACATGGTCAGATCATGACGAGTCTTGGGTCGGTTGAAGGTGCCCTGGAAGTTTGCTACGAACATCTTCTTCAATCGATCCCACGAGTCGATGGATCGCCGTGGCAGGTTCTCGAACCATGTGAGCGGGGTGGGCTCGAGTGCTAGTGGAAAGTACCGGCACTTAATTGCACTGTTGCCGCCCGCACATTCTATGGATGTAGAGTAGATGCGGAGCCATGACTCGGGAGAGGTCTTGCCGTCGTATTTCTCAAAGCCTGCTGGCTTGAAAGGTTGTGGATACGACGCCATCCTGATGTCTCTGGAGAACATCGGGTACTCATCGCCCTCTTCCTTGTAGCCTCGCTCTTCATCACGCCTTCTGGAGTCGATGATGGATCGTGCCTCGCGATTGGCGTTGATGGTTCTTCTTAGATCGTCGTTGTTTACCGCCCGGTGTGAGGATGTGGCCCGAGCTCCTTCGTTGTGACTGGCGTTGGGACGTGGCTGGTCTCGTCCAGTCGCACGATTGTCCTCTGGGTGAGTTGACACTATGTCTCTTCCACGGCTTGTGCCTCTTTCGCGACGTGCGCCTTCTTCACGGTTCGCGCCTCCTAAGCGGCTTGGAGCCGCCGTTTGGAGTTGTTTATCTCGTCCGCGGTGGCGGGCGCTGCTGTTGACTTCTTCCCTAGCGGCTGGCCGCTCACTGCTGGTCGATGAGGTGGCGAGTGCTTTGTCAAGAGTATGGATCATGGCATTGATCTGCTCGAGTGCGGCTGCAGACTGGAGAGTACGCGGCAAGCTGCGGATGTGGCAAGCGATTTCCATGGCGTTGGCCATGGGGGAGTCGTAGCAAGCCACCCTTGCGATTCATGCGCAAGGTTGTGCCCAGGGAGTCGGCGATCGCGGGCGTCCAGGCGTCGCAGAGCTCTCTGGTTGTTTCTGGTTACCCTTGCCGCTTCTTGCTGTGTTGTCTCTCCGTTGGGCGCGAGTTCGTGTTCGGAGATATCAGCTTCTAGCTCGAATGCCCAGGCTGGGTCGTCTTCTTCCACGAAAACCTCAGCGTTGGCGTCAGCGTTGGGATCAGCTGCGGCTGGGGCTGCTCCTCCGGTGTCTGCCATGAACACCTGTCGACTTGCTTCGACAGAGTCAGTAGTCGTTGGGGTGAGGAGTTCTGTGGTTCTCTCCTCGTCTTCTTCTAACGGTGTGCCGTGTTGGAACGGCAGGTCGTCAGTAATTTGGACCCAAAGAGTACAAAAACCTGGCAGGACTCGTAGACTTCCCGAGGTGTCTTGTCTCTTGGGTACACGACTCTTCCTTCCGGCGTGGCGTGGATCACTAGGTCTTGTCCGCCGTCTCCTTGTAGATCTTCTCCGTCCGAGTCCGAGTTGTACACGGGGTTCACCTCCGAGTAGGAGTTAGCGTGACCTGCCGTGACTCGGACTGGGATGTCCCGCTCCGAGTCCAGAGCGGACTCGAACTACAATGCCTCGCAATAGATGCGGGTCGAGTTGCGAAGTCCAAACGGGAATTGGGGTGGGAGGGTTGCCGTAGTCGTCATTGACTCAGACTCATGCCCACGGACAATGTCCGTGAGTGTGATCTCGCCGAGTTGATCAGCCAGATCTTCCATGACGTGCACTAGTTCTTCCTTCTTCTCCAGGGGCGTCTCGAGGTAGCTATAGAAACCACCCGAGCCGTCAGCGACGTAGACCCAGGAGCCGAAGTTGAACTTTGTGCCTTCCTGAGGCGCTTCCAATTGGATGTAGGTCACCATTGCGTTCTCCACGGGATCTTCGAGGAAAACCCCTACCTGGCGCGCCAGATGTCGGTGTTCTACCGTCGATCCTACCGACGGGTATCCCGAGGTAGTAGATTTCAGGTGGGGTTTCGCCGAGATCAGGAACGCAAAGGCCAAGCAACTCAGGATTTTAGACAGGTTCGGGCCGCCGATATAGCGTAATACCCTACGACCTATATGTTGGTTTGTATTCAATGGATGTGTCTTCTTTGGAGGGGGCCCTGCCCAGCCTTATATACACGGCGAGCAGGGTTACAAGGTCGGTTCCGAGTAGAATCCTAACCTATTACAGCTCGTAAAGTGCTTTACAAGCCAATCTGAGTAGTTTACAAGTCATACGACTAGTTTCCATAATGAGGAAAGTCCTTGCAGTACTCTACTCGTAGTCTTCACGCTTGGTACGACTTTTTCAGAGATCATCCATGAGTCCTTGTAGGTCCATGGTCGTACCTCCAACATCCGTAGTGGATACACTCTCTTCAATCGAGCCAAAGAAAACTGGCTCAATTGTGTTCCTTTTCAAGGCCATGCACTTTTTATTTGCAATGAGCCACTGTCTGTTTGAGAGGGTGTAAGCCATCTCAAGAAGGGTATAATCCCTCTCCCTTTGCTGCCAATCTACATCAGTCTCACTATCACCTCTCACCGGTTTCGGTGGCTTTTCTGGCTGTGGTGTGGTGGTCACCCACTTAATGTCATTACAGATGAAGGCGGAATCAATCTTTTCCCTCTACTCTGCATAATTGTCTCCCATGAGAACTGGAATCTCCTTAAGACTAGCCATTAAGTTGGAATATTCTGAAATCCACAAGTAAAGGTGAGAAAAGTAACAATTGCATGCATTAATTCAACGTTGGTCAAATAAAATACATACAAACGTTTATGCAATTTAAATCTACATCACCGTTCAGCAGAAATAGAAATAAAAGCATATATCCTTTTAATTATGATACAATTATTAACAACGTTGGTCAGAAAATAATCATATCATAATTTGTTCAAAAATAAACTTTAATCATACTTTCAAACTTAATCATCCCGTTGGTTCAAATTAAATTTAAAAGAACAACATATTAAACTTTGCAGCAAAAACATGAATAAAATTCATAAAGCTTTACTGTTCAAGGGCATAAACTTTCAATTTTGAACTTCTAAACATTTATCTCGTTGGTTCAAAATGCATAGAAATTCAAAATATACAAAAACTATCAAAATACATTGGTATCATACGCCTACTAGAAGTAGAAATAGATCGGGAAAATCAAAGAAAATCGAAAAAGCAAAAGACCCGAAACCCTAACCCTAACCCTAGATCTAGATCTAGGGTAAAAGAAAAAGCTAAAGGAGAAAGGGAAGAGGTCGCTCGGCCTTACTTACCTCACCACCGGCGTCCATCGCCACCGGACAGACCCGAGCCGCCACCGCGGAACTTCACCGCGCGCGTGCGGGCTTGGGCCACGGACGCCACCACGGCACTCCTCGACGACGGCGCACTCTCCTGCAAGGGGAACGCGCTCGCCGACGAGGGGCACCACGGCGGCGCCGCTGTCTTCTCCATGTCTGGCCGAGCGCCGGCCCTCCTCATCTCGCTGTGGGGGGAGCAAGGAGGGGAAAGGGGGAGGAGTAGAGGAAAGAAAGAAGGGGGAGGGGAAGCCGCGGCCGTGCGCCGGCGGCAGCTCCCCTCACCGCCGCCGGCAGCGCCGCGTCGGCCGACGGGCGCAGGAGAGAAGGCGCCGCCGCCTGCGGGCGCGGGACGAGCGGGGCAGGGGGGAGAATGGAAGGGTAGGGTTCCCCCTCCCCCCGGTTTCGCCTTTTATACGGCGCGATTAACGCCAAGATGCCGCTCGGCCGTCGATCTTCGATCGGACGGCCGGTGCGCGTCGGCGGTTTTGTGGGCCGGATTCGGCCCGAGAGGGGCATGGCACTGGGCCATTGGCTGCAGGGCCGAGGGCCTAGGCGCGCGTGTTGACCAGGCCGCGGGCCGGTTTTCCGGTCGCGTGGGCCGAAATCGGCCCAAGAGGGGCACGGTGCTTGCAGTGCCTGTTGTCATCCGTCGCTGGGTCAGTTGCTCTTAACTTTTCCCCAAATTCACATCTCGGATCAATTTGCGGTGGCTTGGATTAAAGTGACTAGTGCTCGGCTGATAAAAAAAATTGATTCTTGATTTCTTTGTTTTCTTTCCCGTCGACGGGAGTGGCCTGCCCGCGTGCATTCCCCGGCGCCGGTCATCTCGTCCGCGGCGTGACGTGGGGAGGCGGCCGCGGCAGCGGTGTGCGAGCGCACGTGGGGCCGCGGTCATAAGTCTGGCGTCACACGCAAGCTCTCCATCGTGGGGAGCCGAGGGGCAACTCCTTTCCAGGCGGCTGGGCCCACAAAAAGGTTGGGAAGGTTCTCGATCCGCGCGTCGACACCAGGTCGTGCATGAGAAACGATGTCTACGTTTTTTTTCTTATTTCTCCACATTTATTCTCTTGCCACATCAGATTTTTGCTGACATGGCGCCATAATTAATGCTATGGACACCATCTGACTTGGAGGGTTGGGGATAGCCTTAGGCGACTTGCGAGGCTCCCGGTACATGTTGATGAAGTGGTTGTCCAGTGTCCCCGGCGTGGACCGAAGTGGCCACTAAGAGCAACTCCAGCCCACCATCCATATTTGAGCCCCCATTTTACCTTTTTAGATGGGCATCTAAAATTTAGAGGCTCCAAAAACTCTCCTCACTCCAACCGGTTGACAAAATTAGGGCCCCAAATCAATCCAAAACTGGGTCCCAACTGTCAGGCGTCCTCTCCATCTTTCCCCTCCCGCACGCCTCTGCTCCTTGTAGCTGAACTCCCGCAGTCCTGCGGCGACCGCGCCAGCGCTGCGGCGGACGCGAGGCTGCCGTCGCAGTCGCACCGGCTCGTCGACGCCGCCGCCGAAAGCGCCGTGCGTCGCCGGGCCCGAGCAGGCCGCGCCAGCGCCCAGAGCGCGAAGCCAGCAAACCAGGCGGCCACGAACGCGCCCGCCGTAGCGGCGCGCGCCGCGCCGGCCCTCTCCTCCGTCCGCGCCGGCCGCACCCCGCGTAGTCGGGTGCACGAGGTGCTCCGCCGCCTCCATCCTCCGTTTCAGCATCAACCCCTCCTCCGGCATGTCGGCCCTCGCTTCGCCGGCGGCGGCGAGGAACGCCGCCAAGAACACCTCCGCATCGGCCGAACGGATAAGGCTGCCACCAGACCGAGCGAGCGGAAGAGGTTGATGAAAAAAATGGTGGGGCCCACGGATGGGTGGAAATAGAGGGCCTCCATTCCTAGAGGCCTTCGATGAAAATTTAGAGGCGTCCACAAAATGATAGCCCGTTTAGAGGCCCGGCTGGAGTTGTTTTTTCTCACTTGAGAGACTAAAATAGGTAGAGTCTCATTTGAAGGCTGGGCTGGAGTCGCTCTAAGGATGCAGAAGAGCGCTTCCATGGTCGGTGTTGGGCCCCTTGTAGCTGATGCAGAGTGCGGTTGACGTCTCCCAGCGCCTCTGTTGGCGGGAGGTTCGCGAGAATGCGCTGGAAGGCTTCTAGAACAGGGACCAAGTATGGTCCTGACGCCATGCTCCTCAGCTCCGTGGCCCCGCCATCGGACCAAGATTCAATCCTCGCGCCGTCGATGGTGTCATGAAGCTGCAGCTTATCTGCCAGCACTGCCGCCTTGGTAATGTAGTCGTTGAAGAGACTGTTGAGGGCTTGGGTGCCGGGGAGGCCAGGGATGCGGTTGCCATTGAGGTAATCCTGGCTGCCTCCTGGATGGTGGATGCCTGGTGTGCGCGAAGGAGGTGACGGTGGGCGGGGGAGGAGGACGCTGGACTGGTTCGGTCGGCGGCGAGCTCGCCGCCAGCCACGGGTGGAGAGCCGGGGGGGGGGGGGGGGGGGGGGGGGGGGGGGAGGGTGTTGGTGGCAAGCCTCGTTCGCCGCGGTGCGGTCCCGACGAAAGAGCGCCCAGTATAATCCCCCTGTCGTGCTTCACTTACACCAGACGTGCTACATGCGTAATAAAAATATAATCTCATCATCATATAAAAAATTCAGAATTTCATGTATCTTCTCTATCGGGCCCTAGAATTGTGCAAATGATAAAAGTCTTAGAATTGTACATAGACATTGCCTTTTCACCGCCATACAGATCACCTTTCACGTGGGCGCTCAACCTACAACACGGGTCGTGGCATGGCGACATTGGCATCGACGTATCGAGGACAAAGTCGTGTGTGTGGCAATGGAGATTTGTCCAGTGTTGATGAGACAAGCCTGTATTGCAGGTTGTTGGGTGCGACAGGCCGTGTGATGAGCGAGTTCATAACAAATAGTCAGGGCGATAAAACAAATCCTAGTAAGTTTCTTCTCTCTCCTATGGACAGGGCACCAATGGAATGAATTTGAACGTGGGTAAAGACCCGTAGCGACGCACGGGCTTTAATGCTAGTTATCTAAAACACAAGGATTTTGTTTTGGTAATATTAGGGTGCTTTGGGTAGCAAAATTGCCACTACTGGAGAATCACGCATCTGCACCGGTTGGGAAACCACCTTCAGCACCGGTTTTCCAACCGGTGCAGACCTTCCGATGCTAAAGGGGTACCCCTTTAGCACCGGGTCGAATAGCCGGTGCTAAGGCCCCCTTTAGCACTGGGTCTAGCCACAAACCGGTGCTAAAGGGGTCATGCACGTGGTGCCTGCGTGAGCCCCTTTAGCAATGGTTTGTGGCACCAATCGGTGTCGGACTTTGGGTCCGGCAATCCACTAGGGGGTACCCAAGTGGTTGATTTGTTGCAGTTGGGGGGATCGCGAAGCTAGGGAGCTCGAGGTAACACAGGAGACGCAAGGTTTATACAGGTTCAGGCGGCCGGGAGGCACAAACCCTACGTCCTGTGTTCGGTGGTGTCTTGTATTGATGAACTCGTCAAAGCTCTTGAGCAATGGCGAGTCGGTGGGTGGTTACGATGATGATGTGACACGCCCTTTGGGGGACGACCTAGGCCGCCTTATATAGGCTATCGGTGATATTATCTCCGGTAGTCTTCCACAGGGTAGCCCACGGAAGTGATTTATAATGTAGGGAAGATCGCAAAGATCGGAAGCAAGATGGTTAGGATGGACAGACACAAGGGTTTATACAGGTTCGGGCCGTCGACTCGACGTAATACCCTACGTCCTGTTTGGGGTGTTGTATTGCGTAAATTGTGAGTTGAGATGTGTTCCGTTGAGTCGACTTGTGTGTAGTTGTTTTGGAGGGGGTCCCTGCCCGCCTTATATATCGGGGGGCAGGGTTACAAGTCGGTTTGTATCCGATCCTATCTCTAAGAATCCTTTCCTTCTTTACAATAATTCCTATTCCAACTAGGACTTCTCCTTCCAGATCCTTCCTCCGTGCGCCGACTTGTCCCGCACGTCTTCAGGTCCAGAACGGTGGGCTGGGCTGCCCCCTTTTGGTGGGCTGCCAGGCTTGCTCGTGAGGTACCCGGGTACTATATCCCCCACAGTAGCCCCCGAGCACTTCTTGGCCGATCGTTGGCTGTAATTGTTCCATCTTTTCTTGCATGATTCGAGTGCTCCAAGTTGTCTAAAATCTCATCCGAGCGGTTTCGAAAAAGATTCGAGTGGTTTCGAGGAAGATCCGAGTGGTTTCAAGGAAGATCCGAGTGCCTGCTCGGACGTTCCTGAAAATAATTCTTCAATTACAGTCAAAATGAGGGGAAGGAGTGCTCTTTTTTCACGACGCGACAGCGAAGTGAATACACTTAGCCCCCGGGCTTTGGGCAATTTTAGTATGAAATTGGCCAAAGGTCTTCAACTTTTATCCATCTGTATCTTAATCTTCAATGGTGTGCACCTCCAGGTGCACCCATTGGGTGTAGCCCCCGAGCCTTGAGTAGAATAGAATATTCTGGTCGAGGGTCAAAAATAAATATTATGAATCTCTTTTTGAACTTGATCCATCAATGGTGTGCACCTCCAGGTGCACCCATTGGGTGTAGCCCCCGAGTCTTGTTACGACTCAGCATGATCGTGTCAAGACTCTGAAAGCCATGAATTCCGACTGATTTTTTCAACCCCATGCCTCTGGACATGGATTTTAGATAATTTTTTCCTTCAGGGGCTTTTTATTTCCCTTTAAGGATTTTGTCCTCAAGTTCTTTGAACTCGGCATGACCTCCAAGTCGGTCCCACGACTCAGCTTGACCATATGGTAAGCCATCTTCTCACAAGATTTATACTTGTCAGCATTTGACCCAGATTTCTGAGTCAATTTAGCGATAGTATCGCATGCCTTACATAAAATCGGTTGCGAGGACGCATATTATTGCAAAATCAAGTCTGGCCGTCGACTAATTTTCAAGCCTCCGACCGAGTGGTT
>CM027120.1:11799534-11871822 GCA_015476505.1 Urochloa ruziziensis | reverse complement strand
GTGTTTGCCATGGACAAGTTCAGATCTTACTTGGTTGGTGCCAAGGTGATAGTATACACAGACCATGTTGCACTAAAGTACCTCTTGACCAAGAAAGATGCCAAGCCACGACTCATCCGTTGGATTCTGCTCCTTCAAGAGTTTGATTTAGAAATACGAGACAAGAAGGGGACAGATAATTGTGTGGCAGATCATCTCTCAAGAATGCAGGTTCAAGGGTCGGATCTTCCGATCAATGACTATCTCAGAGATGATACTCTCCTCAAGGTCACCACATCCAGTCCATGGTACGCAAACTTGGTAAACTTCATGGTGACTGGATATGTGCCTCCAGGAGAAGACAAAAAGAAGTTAATCTACCTCAGCAGATTTCACCTTTGGGATGACCCCTATCTGTTCAAGGTTTGTGCTGACGGGTTACTCCGACGATGCATCCCTCATGAGGAAACACATAAGATCCTTGATCGTTGCCATTCATCACCGTACGGAGGACACTACGGAATTTTCCGAACCCATGCAAAGGTCTGGCAGAGTGGATTCTTCTAGCCAACCATGTATGGAGACGCTAAGGAATTCGTACGGAGATGTGCCAGGTGTCAGAGACACGGGAATATCAATGCCCGTGATGCTATGCCACTGCAAAATAACCTCCAGTTGGAGATTTTCGACGTGTGGGGAATAGACTTTATGGGTCCTTTCCCTGCATCCGAGCAGTGTGAATATATCCTGGTGGCAGTCGACTATGTTTCCAAGTGGGTGGAGGCACTTCCATGCACAGCAGCCGAGTCGAAAAATTCAAGGAAGATGTTCGAAGAGATCATCTTTCCCCGTTTTGGAGTACCCCGAGTCGTGATCAGTGATGGAGGATCACACTTCATCGACAAGACGTTTCGGAAATGCCTAAGCGACTTAGGAGTGGACCACCGAGTGGCTACACCTTATCACCCCCAGACCAGTGGGCAAGAAGAAACATCAAACAAACAAATCAAGAACATTCTGCAAAAGACGGTCAATGCAATGGGGACAGGGTGGAAGCGAAAGTTACCGAAAGCACTTTGGACATATAGAACAGCGTTCAAACACAGATAGGGATGACTCCCTACCAGCTAGTATATGGCAAGACATGCCACTTACCGGTTGAGCTAGAATTCAAGTCCCATTGGGCGATCAAGAGGTGGAACATGGATCTCCAGACGGCCGGACTCAAAAGAAGAATGCAATTGGCCGAACTGGATGAAACGAGGGAAAAGGCCTACCACAACGCCAAGCTATATAAAGAAAGAACAAAGAGATGGCATGACAAGCGCATCAAGATCAAGCATTTCAAAGCGGGAGATCAGGTATTACTCTTTAACTCTCGTATTCGCTTGTTTGGTCATGGTAAGCTTAGAAGTAAGTGGGAAGGTCCTTTTAGAGTCTTAGATGCCGCCGATCATGGCGCGATAACCCTCTAGGATAATGACGGAAATACTTTCAAGGCCAATGGCCAAAGATTGAAAATATTTCTCGAATCCGAAATGCCGGAGCTCAGAGAGATGGACGTCTACGAGCTAACCGAGATACCTAGTCCAGGTCCGGGCGGGACCTAAAAATGGCCCTTATCTAGGATAGATTTCCCTTTTCTATTTTTCTTTTCCTTTTCTTAAACTTTTTCTAGCCAAACCATAAAGACTTTCTGGTATAAGAGCAAAGGAAGCATGCACGAAAAATTTCATGGGCTCTCGGGACAAGGCCAGGCCGGCCGGCCTCACCCAGGCCGACCGGCCCAGCCAGGCCGGCCGGCCCCACCCAGGCCGACCGGCCCAGCACCGGCTCGACTCGGGACGCTCCTCGTTTGAATGAGTCTCGCTGCTATCCTCTCCGAGAATTCGTGGGGTTTCGAAGGGAGGAGCGTCGTTTTAAAACGAAAGGCCCCCGCTCTTCTTCTCCCTCAGAACTCTCGAGCCTCCTTCTCCAGAAACGTCCCTTCCTTTGAGAGATCTCAGCCATGGCCTCGCAATCAAGCCACCAAGACTCCAACTCGGCCTCTCACGGCAGCCGTTCCCCGTCCGAGTCCTTGAAAGGGACACTGATGAGGACATGAAATACATGAAGCGTGTTAAACACACATGGAAGGCATGGAGGACCAAAGAGGTCGATTGGGGACCAAGTCAAAGTATTCCCACGTTTTACACCAGGCTATCACGTCACTTTTGGTCTAAGGAAATAAAGAGATTGAATCCAACACGTTTTGGAAACGCTGGATTCGGACTGCAGGAAAGTCCTGACTTTCAACGGCCGCCACGACTTCATCCGGACTCCGTTTGGGGCGTTCAAGTACTTGATGGAAAGCATATGAAGTCTAATTTCATATGGATCCGGACTCATGTCCATATCTGTCCCGAGGCGGCCGCAATCGTCAAATCATTGACCAAAGGTTTTTCTGTCCAGGTGCTGCGACACCTTATTTTGGCCCACGGGCCGTGTATCAAGTTGGGTCCATTAGGGACGCGTCCTAGGGTTGGAGCACGACCCCAGCACCCCTGTGGACTGTCCTCCCCCTATCATATACCCCCTAGCCGCCGCCAAGAACACTTGAGTTTTGTTTTACATCTAGCTTTAGCTACACCGAACACGCACAAATACGTGCTGTCCTCGTGTGATTCAGAACTCCACCTTCGAGTGATATTAAGATTGCTCGCCTTCTTTTTCTTGTTCGTTCTTTGATTGCGTACAGGAAGTTCTGATCTTGATTGCAACAGGGTCGGTAACCACAGGGAGTTGGTTCAGCGATTGCATTGGCGCTTCGGGTTCGCTCGTCGTAGTCGGATCGTGAGGGTCGACTTCCACCAAATCAAAATTATCCTCCACTCACCGAAAGATCGGGCACTCCAGCTCTATCAAGTGGTATCAAAGGTCCAGGTTGATCGGTGAGTTTTATCGAGTGTTGTTCCATTACCTACAGTCCACAAAAACCAAAAAAAAATTCAGGTTAGATCATTGTCCCAACACCATTCTTCGCCTTGCACTTTCTTTCAATAATTTGCGTTGTTGAATTTGTGTGCTTCGCGTTCAATTGTTGCTGGTTACTTTGTGTTTCCGCCGCCGCCGCCACCACCACCCGCCACCGCTGCCACCACCACACGCCGCCACCGCCGCTCTACATCTTCACCACAAACACTACAACCCACGCCGCTCATCCGAGTCCTACTCGGTTCGGCCGCCTCGCGTTCACAGTTTGGAAAGAGATAGAAAAGAAAAGGAAAGAAAAAAAGGAAAGAAAAAAAAGAAAAAAAAGGAAAGTTTTGAAAAGAAAGAAAAAGGAAAGAATAAAAAAAGGAATCAGCAGTTCGGTTTTCGTTTGGAAGTTTTTTTTTGGCAGTTTCGAACACCTTCACGAAAACGGCCATAACTTTTCGCTCGGATCTCCGATTTCAGCGTTTTTTTTTCCAGAAACCTTACGAAATTTCAGTGCCAGGTGCGGTCAGTTTTGAGGCGAAAAAACGTCGTTTACACAGTGTAACGCGGCCTGGGAGATTTTCCGTTTCTGCATCCCACTTCCTTGTTACCTTTGGTCGATCCATAGCGCGTGGCACTTGTTTCCAGCAGCTTTGTTATGTGTTTAGCACTATAATTCAGCTTTGCATTATTGTTTGATTGTGCTAATCCTTGACTTGAGTGCAGCCTACCCAGAACTACACATATTCCTACGACGAGCAGATTTTGTTTCTCCAGGCAATCGCTGCTCCAATCTCTCGCAGGTGCTACTTGTTGCTTGCAGGTCGCCCCTGTTGCTTGGTAAGAACGGATAAGAATTTGATCGCAGCATCTTTGTGAGCATCTCATACACACACATACACACATTTGCTGTCCTAGGATTTTTGTTTTTGTGTTTGCGCTAATCATGTCAGGAGACGTCAACGGCATCGTGACACGATTCGATGCGTGGTCCACGTCGGTCACGGCGTTGCACAAGGACTATGACAGTGACATGGAGCTAGACGATGGAGATCGCCACGGTTGTGCCCGCCGTGTGGTATGTCCTCCACACATTGACTCATTTGCTACGATTCAATTTAATATACCCTCTTATAATGGCAAATATGATCCTGCTGCATATCTTGATTGGGAATTAGAGGTTGAACAGAATTTTTCATGCCATGATATTCCTGCTAGCGCACAAGTTAAAGCTGCTATTAGTGCATTTACACTTTTTGCTTTAATGTGGTGGCGTGATTATAAACAACGACATCCCACTGCTATTCCAACCACTTGGGCTCAATTAAAAACTGCTATGCGACATCGCTTTGTACCTTCATATTATGCCCGAGATTTGCTTAAACAAATGCAGCAATTTCAGCAAGGTCAACAATCTGTTGAGGACTATTACCAGGAGCTACAAAAAGGTATGATTCGTTGTGGTTTGTTTGAGACGGATGACGCTGCTATGGCACGTTTTCGCGGTGGTTTGAACCGCGAAATTCAGGACATACTTGATTATAAAGATTGTGTTGATATGCCCACATTGCTTGAATATGCTTGCAAAGCTGAACGTGAAGTGCAGGGACGCCGCTCGACGACATATACTAACTCTTTTGCAGGACGAAGCCCGGCATCCAGTATAGATCTTGCTCTCCCTGCGCCATCCATGCCTAGCACTACACCGTGCGAGAGGACGGTCACACCTACAGCGCCCACGATCACAGGTGTTCCACTCACGGATGGTGAGACCACTTCTCCTGTGCTGAATTTTTCCACACCTCATGCTATTATAGAGCAACTGTTAGTGGAACCATCTCTTGACGAATCTTTGTCACATGATGATGAGCTTGTTGTTCCTTGTGATAAAGATGAATTGGTTGATCATGCTTCAGTTCTATATGTTTTGGAACCAACCATTTGTACTGAAAATAAACATGTTATGCATATTGCTAGCGCAAATGATGAACTAAGATTGTTGACTTCTTTACATACTTTGGGTTACATTGAATTTGATGATTTGTGTAATCTAGATTGTTTGCAAGAGAGACTTTTTCACAATGCTGATTTGCCTTGGTTTGCTAAACACACTTATCATGTTATTGGCAAATATGACAACAAAGGACAGTATATGATACAAAGAGTCTACATTGGTTGCGATATGAGTACTCCTTTTGTTGTGACAGATTATGATCAATTAGAGGACAGCCATACTACACATCCTAATTTACATTCCTCTGGTTCTATTTTCATGAAACAAGTTTACTATAAAGAAGGGGAGCCTTGCTGGTTGCTCCCTATGCCTGCTTTGTCTTTTGTTGGTACTAATCTTGTGCAGGATCATGTTGACAACCATATTGTGTCGTCCGATCCAGAAGTCTATTTTCCTGCTGAAATGTCTATGCGAGATGACACATTTGACAATTCGAAGCATGGTGACCCTTCTCCTCCCAATACATTTGGTTTCTTTTGTTTTCGCAACCCCGTTCTCCTTTGCGTTGTGCAGGATCAGTTTCAAGTACAATTGACGCCGAGGACGGCTTTTCGTCAAGAAGGGGAGGATGATGAGGACATGAAATACATGAAGCGTGTTAAACACACATGGAAGGCATGGAGGACCAAAGAGGTCGATTGGGGACCAAGTCAAAGTATTCCCACGTTTTACACCAGGCTATCACGTCACTTTTGGTCTAAGGAAATAAAGAGATTGAATCCAACACGTTTTGGAAACGCTGGATTCGGACTGCAGGAAAGTCCTGACTTTCAACGGCCGCCACGACTTCATCCGGACTCCGTTTGGGGCGTTCAAGTACTTGATGGAAAGCTTATGAAGTCTACTTTCATATGGATCCGGACTCATGTCCATATCTGTCCCGAGGCGGCCGCAATCGTCAAATCATTGACCAAAGGTTTTTCTGTCCAGGTGCTGCGACACCTTATTTTGGCCCACGGGCCGTGTATCAAGTTGGGTCCATTAGGGACGCGTCCTAGGGTTGGAGCACGACCCCAGCACCCCTGTGGACGTCCTCCCCCTATCATATACCCCCTAGCCGCCGCCAAGAACACTTGAGTTTTGTTTTACATCTAGCTTTAGCTACACCGAACACGCACAAATACGTGCTGTCCTCGTGTGATTCAGAACTCCACCTTCGAGTGATATTAAGATTGCTCGCCTTCTTTTTCTTGTTCGTTCTTTGATTGCGTACAGGAAGTTCTGATCTTGATTGCAACAGGGTCGGTAACCACAGGGAGTTGGTTCAGCGATTGCATTGGCGCTTCGGGTTCGCTCGTCGTAGTCGGATCGTGAGGGTCGACTTCCACCAAATCAAAATTATCCTCCACTCACCGAAAGATCGGGCACTCCAGCTCTATCAGACACCGGGCTCCTCCAACTCCAGCAGCGTCCGGATCATTGAGAGGGCGGCGTTCGTCGACGTCGTCGCTGCGCAGCCGGAGGCCCGGCGGCCACTCACCCAGGCCGATCGGCCTAGGGCAGGCCGGCCGGCCTCCCCTCGCCGCCTCTCTGGCTCGCCTTTGGGCAGAGCCTCCCTCCATGATCCTCAGGAGGAGGGTCAGGGGAGTTCGCAGCCCAAGACGCCCCGAAGGCCAACTACGGGACTTTTGTCCCCGAAGAAGACCATCGGGAAGCGCCTCGTCTCCTCGCCGCTCAAGAAGGAGATCGTGCCGCTCTTCATCTCCACCTCGCCGGGGTACTCACCGCAGTACACCCCGGGAAGTCCTAGCCCTCCACGCCGGGAAGGGCCAGGCATCGGGAAGGGGCTTTTCTTAGCCCCTAAGAAGCCCGACGAGGGGAGGAAGCGTTTCATGACGCCCCCTCCGATCCAAGGACCTCCCGGACAGATGGAGTGGTCCGACGAGGAGGAGGAGGAGGACATAGAGGAGCTGAGGAGGAAGCTCGCCGCGCTGCAGCTAAAGGTCAACAACATGGATGAGCGCGTGGCGGAGGCGGTGATCGGGCAAATGGAGGCCGATGATAAGATCGAGATCCTTCGCAAGGCGATGGCCTCTAAGGTCAAGCGCCTCGCGAAGGCAACCGGCAATGAACACCTCTACCGCCCGAAGGAGGAGTAGTTAGGATTAGAATTAGTTTAGACTTTTGGGTGCTAGTTTAGATTTCCCTTTTGATTTCTTTCATTCAATGTTTCCCTTGTATGCAGCACCCCCACATTTGTTTCCCCTTAGTTTGAATAAAATAAATTGATTTATTTGAAAGAAGAGGCTCATATATAAAAGAAAAAAAATGAAAATGAATGGTTGGTGCACACTTGTGTGCCAACCAAACCCTCGGACTAATTTTTCAGTGAAGCACGCAGAAAACTGATGTACAGGAGCTGTACTGGTCGCTGGCCAAGGCACGACCAAACCTGGCACAACGCCAGGCTGGCCGGCCTAGGCCAGGCCGGCCGGTCCCCTGCTGAAGCCGTTCGAGGAGATCCCGTGCCCAATGCGTAATCTTGCGAATCACATGAACGAGGAACCTGAATCGGAACGTTTGGCTGCAAGGCCAGGCCGGCCGGCCTCTACTGGGCCGATCGGCCTGGGCCTGTGGCCAACGTCGTCGACTCGACTCCAGGACACGGTTTGTAACCCCTACATTTGATCCCTTTGTGATTTTGATCCAAATAAAAATCCTGGCTAAATAATGTTAAAACTTGATCAAAATTCATGAAAGTGAACCCCTATACATGACACCATGGATACACTTGTGATATTTCATGAGAACGTATTTCATTGCCTTGGAACTTTCATTAGGATTGCTTGATTCTCGTTAATTGATTCTTATGATATAATGATTTGAGAAGTTGAGCCATCCGATTCAAGGTTTTGGAGATTGTTTTTTTGAAAATAAAACTTAAGGCAACCCTTGTTATCATCAACTTGAAATGTCCTATTCAAAGCAATATACCAAGTTCAAGTTGAAACTTCTACATAGCTACCTTCTAAATTTTGAGCTTGCTCGAATTACTTGCCTTCACGTTCGTGCTATCTTGTTCATCATGGCCATACACGTACACGAGCATCAATAAAGTCCAAATTGTCGAAAGCTCCTCATACCCCTGAAAAAAAAGAGGAGAAAGAAAGATGATGAAGAAAGGAATGATACACTCCTTATCTTCAGAAGAAAAAAAAAGAGAAAGAGAAAGGGCAAAGATGAAAGATGCTTGAACAAGGACTCAACCATCAAAGAACACATGCACTTGGCCAAGATGTATGAGTAGTGGGAACGATTAGACAAGTTCTTCGATCTCGCAAAATAAATAAAGAAGAGTAGCAACATCTCCAAACCTCCACCATATAACATAGAGAGGCTTGATTCTAAGCCCGGTGAGGATCTAAACACTATGAGTGATTGAGAGATGTTGAGAAATAACAAGGGAATGCCTCGTTTTCTTTATAAAATTATCAAAAACTCCAAATGCCAAGAGGAAGAAGGCTCGACCAATCAAAGAGTTATTCTAA
Source organism: Urochloa ruziziensis (assembly GCA_015476505.1). Classification (NCBI taxonomy): domain Eukaryota; kingdom Viridiplantae; phylum Streptophyta; class Magnoliopsida; order Poales; family Poaceae; genus Urochloa; species Urochloa ruziziensis. The sequence continues at coordinate 11,863,383 of CM027120.1, read as the reverse complement.
GACTCAATTGATGAAGATGAGGGTGTTAGCCACCAGAATCCAAGGTACTGAAAGAAAACTCAGAAATATGACTTGTGTATACCTTGAGCTCATGACCCTGATTTTGCGAAAGTCCCGGTGATTTAATTCATTCTTTGCTAAGGGACTAGCAAAGTTCAGGTAGGGGGGCGTGTTGGTGGTCGTTACGATACGGTTTCACCACCAACATTCCGTCACATTTCAGGCTCATCTTGCTCATAACAAAGTAAAATTGATTATTTCTAATGAGTTCCACAAGTTTTGTATAATTTGTGAGTGCAGGAGCAAGCAAGCAAAAGCTGAGCCATGTTTGACACAAAGCCAGGCCGGCCGGCCTATGCCAGGCCGGCCGGCCCCCTTCTGTGGCCAGTTGCCACGTCCTTGGTCCAGAAGATCACAAACACAACTCAGATGATCATGAGACGTGCGATCAACGTCGGTTTGATCCAAAGAACCCGAAAGGCCTAAGCTACATTTGCATGGATTGAAGGGCCCACCAACATTGGATTATCGGACAGCTTCAATCCAACGCAACCGTTACCAGACCTCAGGGTGCAATCCAGAGCGTCCCTGAAGAAGGCGGTGCCACGGGGCAGCAAGGCCAGGCCGATCGGCCTGGCCTAGGCCGGCCGGACCTCCCCCTGAGGCCGCCACCTGTCCCCCTTCACGTGGCAGTTAAGCAGAGTGTTAGCTTACACTTGACGCCTGCAACCGCCTCTGGAAGCTATAAAAGGGACCCTCCTTCACCTTGAGAAGTCATCCATCAAATCATCCAAAGGAGAGAAGAGTAGCTTAGTGAGTTTTTGCTCTCATCTTTAGAGTTAGAGTAGGGAGAGAGTGGGTGAGTTGCTCGGGTGACAGCCGAGCTTTGTAGAGAGAGTCCGGGATTTCTCTCTCGGTCTCGTCTCAACATTTCCGCCCCCGAGGAATATATTCAAGAGTTATCTTCAGTAAGTCCTCGGTCTCTTGCCTTTAGTACTTCGCTAGTTTACAACTTACTTTCAGCAAGTTATCATATTTATCTTTGATCTGCGGGTACCTGAGTCTGCGCGAGTGACAGCGACTCTTGTTTGGGGTTTCCTCTATAGCCCTTCGCGTTGGGTGGAGGTCAGTGACTGAAAGCTTAGGCGTGGTGCCTGTGCTGGCTAGTCATCTCAGGTTGTGTTGCACCCCACGGAACTGCAGTGGTAGGCGGCAGGTGGTGACAGCCCTGTCCGTCCTTTGTACTCCACCACGTTCGGGTGTACCCATAACAGTAGTGCTGAGCCCGGAACAACCCCTCTCTCACCCCGTTCTGAGTTCTTCCCATTCTAGCCGTCGAAGCAGATCAGGTTAGGTATCGATAGTTTGTTTGGGGTAACGAGTAGCTAACTAAAGTCAAGCTCTCTACCCATTTATCCTTTTTCTCCTTGGTGGATCCGGTTAGAAAAGTTCTAGGCTAGTCGCGTCTACCGTTCCTTGGATTCGATATCCAGGTTCTTACTCCCCTGGTGAAAGGCTACATCGGACTCCGTGTGCTTGCGGATTTTAGTTAGGCTAAGGAGTGCCAACAATATATCTCGTAATGTTAAAAGCATGTCAAATGTCGTATCACTTTAACTCATCCTTAAAATCGTGTCGAAAAGCATCTTTACGTGGTAACGTAGAGACGCTTTTAACTGGCGTTACTACCACAACGTAGCAAGAGGGGGATTTTCTAGTAGTGGACCATGGATTATGGTTGTAACTCGGATACTCGTAGCAGTCCATAACTTTGAGTTCTAGGATATCAGGCTCGAGGAATATTTTCAACTGAAAACATCCTTGTTATTGTCCTCGAGGAGAAGTATAAAGGAAAACCTTTCTTCTCCATCCTCCAATTCAGCCATTTGATTTCATCATTTTGACTCCGGCTGATTGGGGGTCTATGTTTCACCTTTTTGGTCTCCTAATGGGAATGATGTTTAGTGTGCACAAAGTGTCTCGGGTGATTGCCCTTCCACCCCTTCTCCATGTCAGATTGTTCATGATATTCTGTCGATGATTCTGATTGACTACCTGAAGATGGTATGGAGTTGCGACCCGATGATTTACTTCCAACCCGCTATTGCACTTCTAAGGGTAGAGTGTGAGACTTCATCCACTTATCCACAACATGAATTGCTTCAACCACTATGGACATTTAGTCCACGATCACCAAGATGCTCGTTAGTCTTTCTACTGAAGTTGACTCAATGAGTATAGCATCATGGGCTCCACAAAATCTCTTAGTGTATGTGTTCTTGGTTGGCTAGACCTTAGCACAAGGTATACGGAAGAAAAGAAAAAATTCCGTAGCTCATACGCTAAAGAATCTTGCGGGTCTCACAGTGTGGGTTGCCGCCATGGAGTAAATCAGTATGATATGAATCCCATTGGTGAAATCTGGTAAGGTGAATGAATTTCTTCTCTCTAAGGGCATAAATCCAAGTCTGTAAAGTTACCCTTGAGAGAGTATCATCTCATGTGGTTGAACTTGTATCCTTGGGAGATGATATGCCACGTATTTATTTGCTCTCTTCTTCTTTTAATTCGTGAAGCGAATTCATGAAGGAGCAAAAACCCAACGGATGAGTTGTGGCTTGTCATCCTTCTTGGCCAGGTGATATCTTGGTGTAGCATGGTCTGTGTGCTATCACTTTGACATCGACCAAGTAGGTTCTGAACTTGTCATGGGTGAATACCGACAGTTCCTTCTCCGTTGTTGTTGAGCTCTGGTCAATGCTTTGGATGATGAAGTTTTCTTGCATCGATCCAGCACTCTTTTAATCGTATGGTTGCTAGCATTGCACAAGATCTTGATAGGAAAAATCCAATCAGGAGGTTGTATGATGGGGGCCTTCTTAGCTGACACTTCTCCCAATTTGGGACAAGGTGTTGCCTTTGGGATTCTCACAAACTCTATCCATATCCGCGAGGCATAAACCAAAGGTTGTCCATGGACTGAGAAATCATCAAGGAATTCCTCCATGATGTTCTCAACAAGGACAAAGGACGTCCTTGATAATGGGGGAGAAGGCTGATATCATACACCTTTGTTGGCGCATTGCATAGACCCAACAATAAGGACAGGTGGAGGTAGATGAAAATTGACTAGTTCTGCACCACTTGAAGTGGGTGCTTGCATAGGGTAAATAATACCCACATGCAGGTGTGCCTACCTCCCTCATCACATCATTCAGCCGAATGGTTGTTTGTCTGGTTCCAACCGATATGATGGGTGTTGGGGTTGATCCCCGTCTAGTCTGTAGAGAATATCTGAAAGCGGACCGATACTTCTCTAAGATTGTTGCAGCCTGCCAAGCCTCATTCTCTGTCAGTTTATCACTGATGATGAGTGGCATGCTGCGATTGTCGTGAAGAGGTACATATCTCTATTCCAAGTGGAAGAGAAACATGTCCCAATCCAAGTGGCAGCAATCAGCAACTCTAGTGGAGGAGGCTGCGGTTCTCCACCATGTCGAGCTTGATTGCCCGGTTCTGCCCCTGGGATTGGGTGATCATCTGAAAAATATGCTTATTGATTCTTCACAGGGTCTGTCTAGCCCTTTGCGATACTGATCGTGCAAGGCTAAACTAACTGATCGTGCAAGGTCGATCAGGATTTATTCTTTGCCAACTCTGAGCTAAAGCTCGATCGTGATTAAGTTAACAAAATGCTCTATTGGCCGATCCAACAAGAAGATTATGTCACCTTCGAGGATATCGAAGATGTAGAAATCCAGGATCACTCTGCTGCGCCCCTGAGGCACAACTAGGATAATTCCTTTGTTTCAAAAATCTGGCCGTTGATCCCTTTCAGGTGCTTACGAAAAGATCATGGACAACTTCTTGTGTGTCAGTCCCCTCAGTAGGTGGAGGTCATTAAAGCTAGGGTCGACTAGCTTCTGCTTCCTCCGTTATTCCTTGCTCGTAACCGCAGATAGACCCTTGCTCTGCGGTCGTGACTTTCAGAATGAAATACTCAGACCTTGAGCGTGCGCACCTAATGTGGCAGATCCTTAAGGGTATTCTCTTGGTCTGGGGGCTTTTGTTCACTCACGTCTCATGGTTGGAGGCGGTGGATCTATTGAAAGAGTGAGGATTTTATGTTTGGTTCATGGGGAAGTCGGTGGGAAAATCAGAAAAACTTATCCTGAGGCTGAGCAATATGTCTCAATCTACCAACGAATCGTTGTATGAGCACCATACCAAACTTCTCCTAGGTTGCTCCATGTAACTCATCACCTTGTTGATCAGTCGTCAACAGAGCTCTGAGCTTTGGGGATGGGATAGACAAACAGACAAACTTCAACCTTCACTTTGATCCAATCTCCTCCAACTCCTCTTGCACTCCGATTGTACCAAAACTTTGCTTCCCCCGTCAGAGAAAAACAAGAAGAGTTTCGTCTTGGTTCATCTCGGGAATGTTAGGAGAGAACTTCTCCTCATCTATTGCAAGGATTCTGAACGAACGATGGCAACAAGATTGGGCGGATCACGAAGCCATCAGATAACGGGGTGGAAGGATGGTAGCAATTCCAAACACTCGCAAAATGGAACCGCCGGATAACTAGGAGAAAACTCTATGTGGTAGATGGTTATGGGGACAAAGTGTACGGCTAAAAAGATCCTACACTAGTGTTGCTACCATTCACTGGCAACGGCGCCAGAAAAGCTTGTTGGCACTCCTTAGCCTAAGGAATCCGCAAGCGCACGGAGACCGTTGTAGCCTTTCACCAGGGTAGTAAGAACCTCAATGTCAAATCCAAGGAACGGTAGACGCGACTAGCCTAGAGTTATCTTAACTGGACCCACCAGGGGAGAAAAGGGTAAAGTGTGTAGAGAGCTTAACCTTAGTTAGTCACTCGTTACCCAGTCAACCTATCCTAATCTGCCATGATCTGCTTTGACGGCTAGAACGGGAAGAACTCGGAACAGGGCGAGAGAGGAGTTCTTCCGGGCTCAGCACTACTGTTATGAGTACACCCGAACGTGGTGGAGTACAAAGGACGGACAGGGCTGTCACCATCTGCCGCCTACCACTGCAGTTCTGTGGGGTGCAACACAACCTGAGGTGGCTAGCCAGCACAGGCACCACACCTAAGCTTTCAGCCACTGACCTCCACCCAACGCGAAGGTTATAGAGGAAACCCCAAACAAGAGCCGCTGTCACTCGCGCAGACTCAGGTACCGCAGATCAAAGATAGATAAGATAAATTGCTGAAAGTAAAGAGTAAACTAGCGAGATACTAAGGCAAGAGACCGAGGAACTTACTGAAGATATCTCTGAAGCTTTATTCCTCAGGGGCGAAACAACGTTGAGGGAAGGCCGAGATGACTCCCGAACTCCCTCTACACGCTTGGCTGTCACCCAAGCACTCACCCACTACTCTCCCTACTCTACTCCAAGATAGTGGACTACATCTTGAGCCTTCTCTTCTCTCCAATGGATGGTGTGTCTTGAGTGGGGGTGAAGGGCGCCTTTTATAGCCTCCCAAGGGTGGAATCCTGTGTAATTGTCACGCCACCATCCTGCTTAGCATTCACGCGAAAGGGGAGGCGTAATGGCCACAGAAGTAGGCTGGCCGGCCTCATCAAGGCCGTTCGGCCTGGGTTGGTCGCCATCTGGCACCGCCATTCTTATGGACGCTCCTGATGATGTCCTGATGACGGTTGTGGTGGCGTTCACCTCAAGCTTGATAGTTGGGGGCCGGCCCCCTCTCGGCCTCCGTTGCACCGACTCACTCGTCAACAGTTGCATGTTGTCCCTTGAGGCGGTTTAGGTTGCGTTGAGTTGAAGTTGTCCGAGAATTCTAGGTAGGTGGACCTTCCAGTCCATGGCTTAGGCCTTTCGGTCTTAACTTCATTTATTCTTGTCACTTCTTGCTTGGGGGTCCATTGGTGACTCCCTAAGGTCCTTCTACAAAGTTTGGAGCATTTTGGGGACGATTGCAGGCTGGCCGGCCTGGTCCAGGCCGACTGGCCTAAGTCAGGCCGACCGGCGTGGCTGGGTTCTGCCGGCGATCTTTTCGGACGCGTAACTTTCTCGTCCGGACTCCGAATTGGGTCATCCAAATATCCATTTTGATCATGTCAGAAAGCTCTTCGACATGGTGCTGTCAAATATGTGATTTGGGTCACTTTTGCACGATGTCCAAGTCTCCTTTGTCTCGAGATGAACCTTCACTTGTATGACTTCACCAGTGTTGATATTTATGCACCAAATTATCTGTACTAGTCGTCAACCCGTGCATTCGCACAGGCTAGATATTGAACCCTCTTAGGGCTGATTATTGAAACAAATAGTACTTCGTAATAAATACATTCTAACAGGTACTATAAACTGAAAAGAAAATGAATTGAAGGTACTATAAACTGACGAAACATTAGTTAAACAATAATATGATTAACTTCATAATAAATACATTCTAACAGGTCTAGCGGTTGTAACAAATATATTTGGATGCCATAGATTTCTCAACTAAAGTATATAAAACTTGTTTCAAACTCTATGAATACACAAATTTTATATTTAATAATTTGTTATGCCTTGTCAAAGGATAGTACAAATAAATTAAAACATATTTTGTGTCCTATATACATATCTATTTTTGTACTGAGACTTATTTAAAGTTTGGCTCTACAATTAGTATGGTTAGTATTGTTTAACACGGTTTTTGTATTAAAATAACAAAAATAATATATTTTAGCATCAAAAATTTTATAAATCTATTGCTATCCAATAGAATAGGAGTTTACTCTGGTGCTACAACTACAATATAAAATAGAAACTATTAAGGTAAGAGAGGCTCAATCATAATATTCATTGATGTCTATGATGTTGTCCATTGCTCCAAGCACCAATGACATATATTCATGGGTCTAGGCAATATTTCGATAGCATAGATGTCTCTAGACACTGCACTCTGTTTGTTCCCTGCGTTTGCATGGCTACAAAGAAATCAAGAAACATGACTGCAAAATGGTTATGTAAACCCTATAATAATAATAAAATAAGATAAAACATATGAATAGTAACTCTAAAGAAAATAGTATCATTATGGAAGAATCAACAAAAGGTCAATATGTGGAAATAAATGTATATTTAATAATCCATGTAGAATCTACAACTTACTCCGACCTATTGATCTTACTGATAAGAGGTCAAACTAATAGCCTTCATTTTCCTGATCCGGTAGTGGTTGCCCATCAATTTGCCGGATGATCACAGCAAAGGGCTCATGGATGCATTACTTACCACATATGCTAAAACAATCTTCATGTCCCCTCAATAATTCCGCATTACAATGATTGTTCGACCTAGTCCAGAACACCAATCTGCAGAAACTAAAGATGCAGCGGCATGCTATCATCCTCCATGACGATCTGTATGTGTAGAAGAGAAATCCCTCCCTATGTCACTGCCCCTCCCTATGTCACTGCTGGTGTACATCCTTGCGTAGCCGCGCATTGTGCTCTCCTCAATGCACATCATCAGACGCCTGGCTTTCTCCATGTCTTTAAACATGTCGACTGTTGTCTTGAACTGGTCCTCCCTGCACGCATATCATCTGTGAACTCTGCTTCGCCTCATGGTCGTGGGCAGTCGCGCAAGCCATGATCGAGGAGATCGAGCGCTGCTCCAGGACCACAAACCTCCTTTAATGCAATTTGATAACATACAGCGTACAGATGCATTATTATTGGGAGGAGATAAACATGCATGTCTTTCTATCTTTTCTATCCTTCCTTTCCAATCGTCAGAGCTTGGGAGAGATTTCCATACTCAGGTTTTTTTTTTCTATTTTTCATTATCTCGTTCTAAGATGTGGGGAATTTGACATGATGTTTTATTGTTTAAGGTATTTATTTTCTGCAAATTAAAAGGAATGAAGGAGCCCAAGGTGTGGACTGGATGGTGTTCTCGTAAAGAATTTGACGTGGCTGTTTCTTTATAATTTTCTTAACGGGTTGGAATATGACTCCTTCCATAGTTTATGTCTTGTTTCTTTTTTTTTCCTCTGAGATGCACGGACTCTGTTTTTAACCGTGAGTTGAGATTCCTTCCATCATTTGATCTCAACGGTTATGAGTTAGTCCCACCATAGATCAATGGCCAGAAATTTTTCTTTTTCTCCGATTAACGTGGGATTTTCTAGAGAGTCTGTGATTAGTATAGAATATAGATAGATAGATTTCCTTGCAAAACATATTGGTGAACAAAACTTGTGGAACTCATTAGTATAAATGATATTAGCATGATTATCACTATAAGAGCATGAAATCTGGAGAAATGTTGGCGGTAAAAGTCATGGATATCGACCTCCAATAATACTGCTCTATCATTGACTCAAATTGGGAACATATGAGTCTTTGGTAAGTGGATGCCAAGTTGTGTAATCCAAAAGTGGGTAGGGTTGGGTGGGTGCTCGAACTACTCGTCGAAATCGAGTCGGATTCGGAGTGAATTCCCTGAGAGGAGTTCGAGAGCGATCCTGATTCGAGCGTTTTCCCCTTGATGACATCGGATAGCTGGATTTCGTCGAAATTTTCGACGAGCTCCTCCATGCTTGGTAAAGCCCCACTTGATTAGAGTGTATCGCCATCCCTAATCATCTTCTTGAGCTTGGTTCCGGGATCAACGCCTTCCCAGACCATCTTATTTTGTTTTGAAGTCGTCGAATTCTCCACGGGATTCTTGACGATCACCCCTACCTAGCGCCAGATGTCGGTGTTTTACCGGCAGTCCTACCGAGGGATATCCCAAGGTAGTAGAGTTTCGGTGGAGTGGCTGTAGAATCAGGAATTCGACAATTACATGACACGAGATTTATACAGGTTCGTGCCGCCAACTAGGCGTAATACCCTACGTCCTATTGCTGATCTTGTATTACGTGTGGTGAATATGAGTACAAGCTTGTCTTCTCAATCGTTGATCAGAGAGACTAGTTGTTGGATGATTGTTTTAAGATCCTCGATTGGTTTCCTGTCGAGAGTACTCCGGATTTCCTGAGGCTGAATCTTCTAGTTGTTTGAAGATCGTATTGTTCCACGGTGGCGATCTGTAGACGTGCTTCTGAGTCATCACTTTCTTCTTCATGCGGGGTGTAACACCCTCAGAATTAAGGAGAAATTAATTAGAATTTATTTAGGTTAATCCTTAGATTTATTAGAGTAATTATAGAGTTACAGGAATAAATAAGGGAAATAAACTATAAATAAATATGGTAAAAATAAAGGGGTGCTTCACAACTTGAGTGTTTTGTTAGGACTAAAATAAGTTTCTAAAATCCTAGGATTAAACTAGAAAAGATTTGAATTAAGTTTGAGTTCAAATCCTTTCAGAAACCCTTCCAAATAAATAGGAAAAAATAGTTTAATCGTCAAACGGGCCGAAGCCTTAGCCAGCCCACCCCACTTCTCCCCCTCCTACTCCCATTTCCGCCCGCTTGTGCTCCCTCCTCCTTTTCCCCCGCCAGCCCAACACCCGCACGCCCCGCGGCCCAGTAGCAGGCCGCGCGCACCGCACGGCCCGCACGCCGAAACGGCCTGCCACGCGGCCCACCTCCCCCACTCGGCCCACCCGCGCCTCACAGCCCACGCCCGCGTGCGCGCCTACCCTAGAGCCGCCGCTTAGGCCACCGCCGCTGCCTGCACGCGCGCCACCGCCGCGCTGGGTCGCCGCCGGCCGAACCCCGCCGCGCGCCGGCGCTGGCCCTGCACCTTGCCTCAGCGCCACCACCTCACATGGCCGAGCGCCACGTGCCCCTCTCCCTCCTCTTCCCCCTGATGCCACGAGGGCACCCGGCCGTCGTGCCATTAATGGCGACGGCGTGCCCATGCCGTGCACCCCCGCCTCCCCTCCGCGGTGCTCCGTACCGATCCGTGGCCACACCCTCACCATGCGAGGCAACCCGCACGGCCAAGATGGGCGAGGATTGCGGCGCGAAACACCCCTTTCCCCGCCACTGGTCGAAGCTCCGTCGGCGAATATCAGGCTTCCTCCGGCAGCCACGTACCTCGCTCCACCGGCCGTCCTCATCCCCTCCATGCGACGTGGCGCGCTCCACTGCTCCTCCCGCGCCTATAAATTGAGGGCACACCCCTCCCTTGCCCGATACCAAGCAAAGCCGAGCCAAGCTCCGTTCCTCCCATGGCTGGTCCCTCCACCCTCCCTCTTCCCCCAAGCTACCACCCGGAATGAGCTCCCCTCGCGCTCCTCTCCATGTTCATGCCCTCCGCTTGGTCCCTGATGGCCAGAGCTCCGGGCTCAGGCCGAGCCCCGAGCTCCTCCCCTTCCTACCATGGCGACCGGGCTCGAGGTAGAAGAAGCCAGGGAGTGCTGTTCGCCGCGGCGCCTCCCCCGTCCGGCCCTTGCCTCTCTGCCAGGTGGGCCGCACCCAAACGACGTCTCGCGTCGTTCCCCTCGGCACGGGTGGACGCGGTCCAATGGACCGCTGTCACACCCCGGGCCTGGTCCACCGACCGGTGGACTCGGTCCGCGGAACAGTAGCCGCAGCCGGACCCCATGCCCCACGTCAGCCGACCCCGAAATTGCTACGCACACCCGGTGAGTACACACAAATATTTATTTAGAGCCATTCTTCACTTTCAAAAATTCCCCAAAAATACCCAAAAATCCTAGGAATATTTCTAAGCCTATTAGTGCCACCCAATCCTTTTTAGCACATCATTAGTGCCTAAATCCAATTAGGGTAAGTTCTAGCCAATAGAAGGCCACCATTAGTGTACCCAGAAAATTCCCCCTTCCACATCTTAGCTCGATAAATCCATAGAAAATTCCCATAAATATTAGGGATTATTCTAAACATTTCCATATGCTTACTTCCCTAATATTTATATCCCAAGCCTAGCCTAGCCATTTTAATGCCCAAAACCCCGCCGTTACGCCGCCCGCATGAAACCCAAACCCCGTCAAAACCCTAGCCGTCATGCCGGCCGTCCATAAACCCCTAGATCTCGATGAAATCCTGGCCGTCATACTGCCGAAAGTTGAATAAGGACTTTCTAGAAATCCATATCGGTCATTCGGGGTTTATTCCTTAGAAATCCATATAAATCCCGGAATACTGATAATCATCGTTCCAGCCACCATCCAAGGAATTATTTAATAATTCTCTTATTCTCATCCTTTAATCCATTAGTTATTCTATATAATTAATGGGTTATTAATCCAACCCCTGGCCTTTAGAAGAATCCTTCGAATCCCTGCCTTTTTCCATTCCTTTCCCTTTTACAATTTGATTGATGTACTGTTATACTGATTGTTATTTTATGTGTTTCATCGATAGCATGACCGGGCCCGATGAGTCGCCGAAGCTCCCGAAGACCCGAAGCCCAGCCTGGTCAACCAACGGAGTACGCCGCATAAGGAACGCCTAAGGACAACAATGAAGGCTAGTCCTGCCAATAATATCACACCCCACCAGCTGAACCTAGTAATCCATCCCAAGGAGTCGTACGATTGGCGCAGAGTGCTAACCAGCGAACTGGGTAGCGCCTGGTGCTGGGTCAGGCACGCGCCAAGTCAGGAAACGACTATACTAGAGACAGCCCCAGACAGAGGGCTGGGACTGGGCGGCACGGGTTGACTAGGATACAGGGTCAGAGACCCTAAGGGCCAGAGGCCCGATGAGCTCAGCAAATAAAACCCGGGTTGATATCCGCGAGGTGGATGATTAGTAGCCCCTGCTTAGCCCCCAGTATGCACGTGGCTGGACCTAGGGAATGCTGACCAGCGATGGTCACTGGTGGGTACGAGTCTCGTAGGTCGGTACCGCTGAGGTACACGGTACGGGCCGACCGAATGCGGGGTATATAAGTACGACCTCTGCAGAGTGTAGAATCTATCTGGATAGCCGCGACTCCGGCAAGAGTCCACTTAGTCAAAGCCCCCAATGATTAGTCTTTACTGTTTTTGTACGGGGAACCTGAGACGGCGAAGGTACCGTTGGTTAGGTTCGGGATAACATATCGGGACTGGCAGGGAGGAAGTGCCCCTTCAGGACCGACCTTACATTAATTTAATTTAATATATTATATTATTGAATTTGTAGGATTTGCTGGGTATTCTCTTTGGAATACTCACTCTTGCTTTCATTGTCTTACAGGTTTAGGACTTCAGGGCGAGAAGGTGCTGCAGCCCATTCCGGTGGAGGAATGAAGTGCCTGCCCGCTCTCCGCTAGCTTAAACGGTGATTAATTTATTTAGTAATCCATTATTTACTGTCTCTGATACTAATCTGCGACAAGATCTGTATCAGTGACCGATCTAGGACCTGATACAGGTAATTAAGGAACCTCTATCTGTATCAGTGACCGATCCAGGACGTGATACAGGTAATTAAGGAACCTCTTGATAAGGGGTCCCCACAAGGTGGTATCAGAGCCATAAATAAATTCTTAACACCATATAAGACAGCCCATACGCATTAAGAAGCCCTAAGCCCCTTATGCCACGAGGGCACCCGGCCGCCGCGCCATTAATGGCGACGGCGTGCCCATGCCGTGCACCCCTGCCTCCCCTTTGCGGTGCTCCGTACGGATCCGTGGCCGCACCCTCACCATGCGATGCAACCCGCACGACTGAGATGGGCGAGGATTGCGGTGCGAAACTCCCCTTTCCCTGCCGTCGGCTGAAGCTCCATCGGCGAATCTCGGGCTTCCTCCGGCAGCCACGTACCCCGCTCCGCCGGCCGTCCTCATCCCCTCCATGCGACGTGGCGCGCTCCGCTTCTCCTCCCGCGCTAATAAATAGAGGGGCACACCCCTCCCTTGCCCGGTACCAAGCAAAGCCGAGCCGAGCTCCATGCCTCCCAAGGCCGGCCCCTCCACCCTCGCTCTTCCCCCAAGCTACCACCCGGAATGAGCTCCCCGCGCGCTCCTCTCCATGTTCATGCCCTCCGCTTGGTCCATGGCATTGGATGCTGGAGAGTTGCAATACTTGCTTGACTGAGTGAGTCTTCTATTGCCTATCTTGTTCTGTAGAGTAGCACGTCGCTCGGCCCTCCTCTGGTTTTTAACCACTCGACTGTTCTTCCTCTGGTTTTTATCAGGGCAGCGCATGATACATCACACTGGCAGTTTCGATCAGTACAATAGCTTAGCATTTCCACCACCCAAAAATTAAGAAAATTGTAACAGTTTTGAGCAAAAGTGTGGCAGAACCGCTCAAATTAATCCGGCTTAAGTGCGCTAACCTTCCATTGGTCATCACGCAATTAAATCGGAGTAATCTGATAGTCTGTCGGGTCGAGCCCGATGCAACCACGAACAGTTACCTCGATCGAAACCAGTCATACAAATACCCACTCGAAGTTGGGTCCCAGAGATTACAACAATCCACAAGTATTAAATAGGTCCCACTTGAGGTAATTTATTACAAACCAAGTTCAATGCATAAGTAACTGTTATTCAGAGTTTTTAAAAGCAGCGGAAATGAACTAATTATTCGGAGCGGTAGTAACATCACGTGAAGCCGTCGTGACGTCACTCTGAAGCATCCTCGTCCCACACAACAGACCAGCCAGGAGAAAGGGTGGTTGGCCAGGTAAGACCGGCAACCATCTCCTCAAGAGCGCTACCTGAAAACAATTCCACAAGCAAGGCTGAGTATACTAATACTCAGCAAGACTTAACCGTCGGGTGACAGCTACATCACCAACTTCTAGACATGCAAGGCTTTTTGGCTGGTGGGTTTGTTTTGCCAAATAGCGACTAAAAGTGGATCCTTACTTTCAATATTTTAACATCAAGTTCTAGTTAAGTTAACCATTCTAGGTAAGCAACCTGTACTAGTCAAGCATGTGGAGCAAGCAATTAAACAAGCATCAAGTTTATCATCATCATGTTCCACTTTCATTACTCGGTGCGGCAAGAGATCAGGTAGTCTCATTAGCTGCCAGAAACAGATAGTTCGAACCGATTTTAACCTTGCAAGGTGGATACTAAACACACGGAAAAGCATCAACCCTGAGGGTCGACGCTAACCAGGCCGTTCCCATGTCTTCCGGGTTTGTTAATCCGAGCCCACTTCCCTTGGACACAAGCCTTAGCCGGTCATACTTCGCGGCCGTAGCCGGCCGGCCTCGGTCTTGAGCCACGTGTCAGCAACAGGGGGATAAATCCCAGGGACAGTGAGAGAAGGCCACGCCCCCTTCCGAACAGGTACTAAACTTACCGGTCCCATGCCCAAACAAGTGCTTAGTGCTTTCAAACACTTGACCAACATCGCCGGCACTCTTCGACCTTAGCAACTTTTGATAAACAGACGGGGCATCTACATGACCAAAAATTCCCCGTGCGTCATCCTTATGATTCCAACATAAGTAAAGCAGTTGATTCCTATATCTCGCGAGTGACAGGAAATCACTCGACTTTTACCGGGTCCTTATAGCGGGGCAGCTATCGACCTATCATATTAGTATTGCAAAGCATAGGTACCTAGGATCATGCAACTAGGGTTTCAATTCAACTCCTGAACGTAAATGCACAAACATAAGCTTAGCAAAACATAGTTGCACGTATTTGAAACATAGGACATGCTCTGGGGCTTGCCTTCAGCCACAAAGTTAGCTTGGGAGTCCTCGGCAGCGACGTTCGGGTCTTACTCGACCTGGATAGCGTTCACCTCGCCTTCCGCTTGGCCTCCTCCTTTAGCGGGGACCAGCTCGTAGTCTCCGTCGGCGAGGGCAGGTTCTACACGAATGCATATGCAATAAGAATATGATTTTCGGTCGAGTCATCACAGTTGCCCAATGATGAACCCGGGTGTATTTCGTTTTGTCGATGGTGATTGTGTACACATATTTTATTTATCTTTGATTTCACCATAAAACAAGAAAGGTGTGTGAGATGTTTTCAGTTTATTTAACCATTTATTAAAATAACTTATTCTTATTTATCCCATTTTTAGCAATGAAACTTTCATAAATTATTCTGGCAGTTTTGGTTCACTATTAAAATGTGAGAAAATTATTGTGTGCTCTTTGTGGTTTACTTGATTTGCTGACCAAAATTTAAGCAAAGATCATGCATACATTTACCACAATAAAATAAACAAGAACAGCACACTATCATCAAGATTAAATCCTAAGAAATCACACTATCATCCAAAGGTCCTTAGAATTTTACCAGAGCCTAAACTAGTCTAAGAAAGCTCACATACCAAAGGATAGCTCCAAAAGATTTGAAGATCCTGCTGTTTGAATTTCTCTAGTTTAAACTGGTATGAATTAAAAGTGCAAGTTAGCCAGCTCAAACTAAGCTCTACTATTTACCAGACATGCATCAGGGTACCACAAGACTTCTGCGAGAAGTGTTGAACTCAGAAGCTTCACCGACTAGTTATTAACAAGGTTGAACCAGTCGTGGAGTGCCAGTCTAAACAATTAGTACTTGAAATCTAGTGTGTAGCTTTGCGCCAACTTTCTACAGCAGTCTAGATACTTCACCAGCTACAACATACTCAAAAGCTAGCACAAACAAGCCAAAGGATTTCAAACTGTGCACAAATTAGAGTTTGAACAGATTTGAATCTAACTTAAAATCTACACAGAAAACACCTATACATGCTTTCTAGAAAAGGTAGAACACAGCACCAGGAATACAACAAGACTGATTTTGCATCAAACTAATTTTCTACGATTTTTACTCGATTTTCAAAGTTTCAGGATTGAACCCTAGGTTTGAACAATCTATCTACAGATTAACCCCTGGAAACTTGTGCTAAGGCCTCTAGAAGATCTGTGGCTTGGCAAAGTGGTCCCTGGCCATGGCCGCCGGCGAGTTGGCCGAATTCCGGCGAAGTGGGGCCACGGGGCTCAACAATAACCAGTCGTGGGTGCTCAGAGATGCTCACCGCCTTACCTCGAGTGGATCACGAGTAGATTGGGTGACCGGAGGTGGCGCGACGGCGGTGGATGGCGGAGCTGGGCGACGGCGGCTCTGCTCGAGTTTGCTCCGGCGGCTAGAGTGGCTATTGGCACTCGGCTGAGGGCTGGATGAACTCGAGGGGTGTGCTGTAGGTGCGCTCGAGTGGTTTGTGGCAGAGCTAGAGTGGTTTGTGGCAGAGCTCGAGTGGTTTTTGGCAAGGCTCGAGTGGTTTTTGGCAAGACTCGAGTGGTTTGGTGAAGGGCTCGAGTGGTTCGCTGCACTCGAGTGGTTGGCTGCGCCTGAGTGGTTCACTGGATGGCTGCGGAGCGGATCTGAGGAGAGGACTCGATGGCGGAGCTAAGAGTGGCAGCTAGGGCTCTGGGAAGCTGGGGCAAGGGCGTGGCGAGTGCAGGTGACGAAGGACGACGGCGGAGCAGTGCGCACGACGGGGAGCGGCGGAGAGGCAGCCTGGCAGTGGCAAATGCAAGCGGCGGAGGGGGAGCTCGCGTGCAGGGTGCGGGGCCTTTTATAGGCAGTCGAGGCGAGGCTCGGACTGCGGCTCCGAGCAACGAAGCAGCCACGCGGAGCTCCCGGCGGCGCACAGCTGGCTGCCGCGGCGGACATGGCTCGCCGGTCGGCGGCCTGTCGCGGCGGGGCGACGTTGGGCTGGGCGGTCGGTGGCCGGTCGGGGTGAGCTCGCGCGCGGGTTGGCGAGAGGCTGGGGCCCACGGCGACTGGCTTGCCGGCCTTGGTCGGGGCAGCAGCGCTGCAGCCCGCCGGCGGGTCGTCGGCGACCACGTGGCGCACGCCGGGCGCCCGTCGCATCTTTACGGAGTGGCTCGGAGGATAGAGCGGTTCTGTCGGGGACGACCGCGGGGACAGCGCGGGCGCATTTAAGGCGCGGGCGCGGCCTCGGCGTCTGCGTCAGAGGCTGGCCGCCGCGTGGCGACGCTGTCGGGCGTGTGACTAGCGCGGCGCCGGAGAGCGCCGGCAATTCGTCGAACACATGTCGGGCATCCATTCAAACCAACTTTTCTCCGAAATTTTAAACTGAGGTTCAAAATCTCCAAAAAGCAAAGTTGTGTTCCAGGTTACCAGCTACAATTTTTGTAAAGGTTGACCTATGAAAAAGTGAGTGGATTCGAGACAAAACTGAGTAGAAAAATAGCATGGACTCGGGTGCCAGCCTGCAGTGAACTTCTGTGTTTGACTGACTTTGACTGGGATTTAAGGTGCCTTCTACTCAAAATCTCGAACAACTTTTGTATTGGTCGATTTTCAAGTTCTTAAGTGAAATTTTGAATTCGAACCATGCCAACCGTGAAAGGTCAAAAGTTACCGAGGTGCAAGGGAATTTTTAGTAGGATTCCTTAAGTGAAAATCTAGGTGAGGCCAAATTAAACTTAATTAGGCTAAGACAAAAGGTTTAGCAGGTGATTAAGCTAATGAACACCTAGATTGTCACAGCCTACCCCCCTTAAACAGAATCTCGACCCGAGATTCGGGTGTAGAAAGAACTAGTGTGTGCAAGAACGCTTACGATCATGTAGAAGAAGAAAACCCAGAAACTTGGTGTTCAGGTAATCCTCCGTCTCTCATGTGGCTTCTTTCTCCGTGTGATGATTCCACTGTATCTTGTACATTTTAATGATCTTTCTTCTTGTTCCCCTTTCTTTGTGGTCGAGAATCCGGAGAGGGTGCTCCACGAGAGCCAGGTCTGGTTCCACCCATGCCAAGTCTTGATCGACAACCTCAACTTCGGGAACTGGAACACATTTCTTAAGTTGAGATACGTGGAAAACATTGTGGACACCTGACAGCTTCTCAGGAAGTTGTACTCGGTATGCTACCAGTCCACAGACTTCTATGATCTCATAGGGTCCAATGTAACGGGGTGCCAACTTTCCTTTTACTCCGAACCTTAGTACTCCCTTAGTGGGTGAGACTCGAAGATAGACGTGTTCTCCCACAGAGAACTGTAGGGGCTTCTTCCTTTTATCATAGTAACTCTTCTATCGGGATTGGGCAGCCTTCAGGTTAGCCTGAATTACTTTCACTTTTTCCTCTGCCTCGGCCACTAGGTCCGTACCATACATCGATCTCTCGCCGGTTTGGGACCAACTCAACGGAGTTTGACATCTTCGGCCATACAATGCCTCAAAAGGTGCCATCTTTAAACTCGCTTGGTAGCTGTTGTTATATGAGAACTCAGCGAGGGGCAAACATTTATCCCAATTCTTGTCAAAGTGTATCTGTTGGCACTCCTTAGCCTAACTAAAATCCGCAAGCGCACGGAGTCCGATGTAGCCTTTCACCAGGGGAGTAAGAACCTGGATATCGAATCCAAGGAACGGTAGACGTGACTAGCCTAGAACTTTTCTAACTGGATCCACCAAGGAGAAAAAGGATAAATGGGTAGAGAGCTTGACCTTAGTTAGCTACTCGTTACCCCAGACAAACTATCGATACCTAACCTGATCTGCTTCGACGGCTAGAACGGGAAGAACTCAGAACGGGGTGAGAGAGGGGTTCTTCCGAGCTCAGCACTACTGTTACGAGTACACCCGAACGTGGTGGAGTACAAAGGACGGACAGGGCTGTCACCACCTGCTGCCTACCACTGCAGTTCTGTGGGGTGCGACACAACCTGAGATGACTAGCCAGCACAGGCACCACGCCTAAGCTTTCAGTCACTAACCTCCACCCAACGCGAAGGGCTATAGAGGAAACCCCAAACAAGAGTCGCTATCACTCGCGCAGACTCAGGTACCCGTAGATCAAAGATAAATATGATAACTTGCTGAAAGTAAGTTGTAAACTAGCGAAGTACTAAAGACAAGAGACCTAGGACTTACTGAAGATAACTCTTGAATATATTCCTCGGGGGCGGAAATGTTGAGACGAGACCGAGAGTGAAATCCCGGACTCTCTCTACAAAGCTCGGCTGTCACCCGAGCAACTCACCCACTCTCTCCCTACTCTACTCTAAAGATGAGAGCACAAACTCACTAAGCTACTCTTCTCTCCTTTGGATGATTTGATGGATGATTTCTCAAGGTGAAGGAGGGTCCCTTTTATAGCTTTCAGGGGTGGTTGCAGGCGTCAAGTGTAAGCTAACACTCTGCTTTAACTGCCACGCGAAGGGGGACAGGTGGTGGCCTCTGGGAGAGGCCGGCCGGCCTAGGCCAGGCCGATCGGCCTGGCCTTGCTGCCCCGTGGCACCGCCTTCTTTAGGGACGCTCTGGATTGCACCCTGAGGTCGGTAACGGTTGCGTTGGATTGAAGCTGTCCGAGAATCCAATGTTGGTGGGCCCTTCAATCCATGCAAATGTAGCTTAGGCCTTTCGGGTTCTTTGGATCAAACCGACATTGATCGCACGTCTCATGATCATCTGAGTTGTGTTTGTGATCTTCTGGACCAAGGACATGGCAACTGGCCACAGAAGGGGGCCGGCCGGCCTGGCATAGGCCGGACGGCCTGGCTTTGTGTCAAACATGGCTCAGCTTTTCCTTGCTTGTCCTGCACTCACAAATTATACAAAACTTGTGGAACTCATTAGAAATAATCAATTTTACTTTGTTATGAGCAAGATGAGCCTGAAATGTGACGGAATGTTGGTGGTGAAACCGTACAGTAACGACCACCAACACGCCCCCCTACCTGAACTTTGCTAGTCCCTTAGCAAAGAATAAATTAAATCACCGGGACTTTCGCAAAATCAGGGTCATGAGCTCAAGGTATACACAAGTCATATTTCTGAGTTTTCTTTCATACCTTGGATTCTGGTGGCTAACACCCTCATCTTCATCAATTGAGTCTTAGAACAACTCTTTGATTGGTCGAGCACTTCTTCCTCTTGGTATTTGGAGTTTTTGATAACTTTATAAAGAAAACGAGGCATTCCCTTGTTATTTCTCAACATCTCTCGATCACTCATAGTGTTTAGATCCTCACCTGGGCTTAGAATCAAGCCTCTCTATGTTATATGGTGGAATTTTGGAGATGTTGCCCACTCTTCTTTATTTATTTTGCGAGATCGAAGAACTTGTCTAATCATTCCTACTACTCATACATCTTGGACAAGTGCATGTGTACTTTGATGGTTGAGTCCTTGTTCAAGCATCTTTCACCTTTCCCCTTTCTCTTTCTCTCTCTTTTTTTTTCTTCTGAAGATAAGGAGTGTATCATTCCTTTTACATCTCACCTCCTCAGAACCCCGAACGAGCGAAACTCGTCCTTGATCTCCCGCGCCGTAATGCGCAGATCTAAGTTCCCCACGTACATGCGAGTCATGAGCGAAACCCTGAAAGGTCCAAAGAAATTTCTACAGAAAATCTCTCAAATCCACTCCAAGGGTGATCCCCCCACAAATCAGATCACATCTATCACCACAAATCAGATCACTAATGTTCAACACACAGATCATTCATGAGCCAAACAAAGGCATCATTTCACTTCACAGAAACAGAGCAATGAGAGCAAACTCGTCAAGAATTGAAATGAAGCTAACCCTTGAGCACTAATCACACGCGATTCATAAACGAGCACAGACAACACCCTAGGCAACCATCAATCAAGCACAGCATCCAAATCGAACGAGTGCAAAGGGAAAATCAAAATTGCCATGAGGAGGAAGCTCACCTGAGCATGGAGAGGAGCGAGCAGCAGGCGAAGGGAAAGGGGGAAAATGGCAACAGGGAAAGGGACGGCGGCGGGGTGGAGTCCGGGGCGGGGACGTGACGGGCTCCGGAGAGCGGCGTCGCGGCGGGCTCTAGGGGCATCGCCGGTGGCGGCGCGACGGGCTCCAGGGGCGGCGGCGGGGTGGATTCCGGGGGAGGGGACGGGGCGGGTTCTAGGGAGAGGTGTCGCGGAGGGCTAAGGGGCATCGCCTGTGGTGGCACGGGCGGCTCCAAAGGCGGGGACGGGGCGTGCTCCGGCGATTCGGCCAGCGGCGGCCACGTCGGGCACTCCCCAGATCGAGGGGCAAACGAGAATGCGCCGAGCAGAAGACAGAAGAGAAGCAGATACTCCGTACTTTTCTTACACAGACAAGTGGGGCCCACAGATGGAAACAAATTGATACACTGACAAGTGGGGCACAGAGGCGGAAACAAACAAAATAAAGCGCCAAAGAGCTACCCAGATCAGACGGACACGGTGAAACAGAATCAGATCCGACGGGCAAAAAAAGCGCTACCTGTTAGCTTTTCCCTAAAATATAGATGGAGGAGCCCGTTGTACACTACTGGAACCCGGCCCTTTGCCGTGTGCCTATTACACACGGCAAAGGCCGTTTTACACACGGCAAAGGTTTTGCCGTGTGTAGCACACAGCAAAGTTTAGTCGGCAAAGAATCTTTGCCGTGTGTCAGATCACGGGGCACACGGCAAAGGCCCGATCTGGCACACGGCAAAGAGCGACACACGGCAAAGAGCGACACACAGCAAAGTTTTGATCCCAAAAAAACGCAAAATAAAATAGCAAAACATTTTATTTTAATGGGGCACACGACAAGTCGTGCATTTTTCGCGGAAAAATCGCGCGCTACGCGGCCGGCAGGATTCGAACCCGCGCCGGCCCCCTTCGCGCGTCACGCCCTCTACCACTACACCACTCGAGTCTTTGCGTCCATATCCCATTTTGATTCTCCACATATTAAAGTTTTCCGAGTGCAAATTGCTTATTTGAGGCCCTAAATGAATTCAAATAAAAAAGTTGTGAAGTATAAAGTTTCATAACTTTTCAAGATCTACAACTTTCATTTTGGTCAAAAGTTCATCCGAGGTCCTTTACAAAATTTGAATTTTCAAATTTGAAAAATTCAAACCTAGTTTTCGTTCACAAGATGACTTCAAACAAAATAGTGGTCAACTACAAAGTTTCATAACTTGTCGATCTAGAAAAATTTCATTTTGGTCAAAAGTTCATCCGAAGTTGTTTACAAAATTTGAAATACAAACTTAATTTTTCGTTGATAAGATGATTTCAAATAAAAAAGTTGTGAGCTACAAAGTTTCATAACTTTTCGATCTGAACAACTTTCATCTTGGTCAAAAGTTCATACAACATACCGATAGTAAGATTATTCACAAATTTTATACATCTCTCTTCTAGTTATAGGAACTACTTATAAGAGATGTGTAATTTCTAAACAGTTTTAGTACCACTTTGTTATATAAACAAATGATCAAAGTAAAAGATGTAGATCTTTAGAAGTTATACAACTTTATAGTTGAATATTTTTTAATTTGATTTCGTTTAGGGTTCAAAATGTGTTTTAAAAATTTTCTTTGCCGAGTGTTTTTAAAAAAACACACGGCAAAGAAAGGTCTTCGCCGTGTGTTTTTCTTTGACACACGGCAAAGACCTCTTTGCCGTGTGCCAACTTTTGACACACGGCAAAAACCCTCTTTGCCGTGTGTTTTTGTTTGCCGTGTGTTTTTCTTTGCCGAGTGTTTTTTTTCTCTTTGCCGAGTGTTTTTTCTTTACCGTGTGTTTTTAAAAAAACACTCGGCAAAAAATCTTTACCGTGTGTCCCGAGAAAAAACACACGACAAAGAGCTTGATATACGGCAAAGACCGGATTTCCGGTAGTGGTAGGATTATTTCCTATAGCTATTGCTCGTACGTGACGTATGTTGCACGTCGCGTCACCTCTTCATACCCTTCCTTTCATCCCCCTATATAAACAACGGTTTTTTTCACGACCGTGCCTGGGCACATTTTTCATTAAGAGGAGCAAATTACATCCTAAAGCGTAGTCATCAGATAGGATGACGAAACACGTAACCAGTGTTTGTTAAGTTGATTACAGCTGATTGACCAAAGTGGGACCCGACCTGATATCTAACGCGGTCGTCACAGAGCCTAGCGTAGAGTAATTAGCCACAGTCCAAAAGCCAATCTCA
The DNA here is from genome assembly GCA_015476505.1 of Urochloa ruziziensis. Lineage (NCBI taxonomy): Eukaryota > Viridiplantae > Streptophyta > Magnoliopsida > Poales > Poaceae > Urochloa > Urochloa ruziziensis. The sequence goes on along the minus strand of CM027120.1, from coordinate 11,840,562 downwards.
TTCTTGATGTCGTCAATCAATTGCACAACAGTACGTTGGTGTTGATCGAAGGTTCGTCCATTCCTTTCCAGCCAGAGCATCCAGGCAACCAAAGACCACTAGTGAGTCAAATCCTCTATATAAACAACGGCTCAACACGCAAATCCTGTAACCCTGATCAACACGTAAAACATTCAACCCAAGCCTTCCAATAAAATTCCACACGTGCGAAAAGCTAGCGTGCGCACACGCATCATGGCTCCTCCGCCGCTGCTTGTGTCCGTGGCGCCGTCATCAAATCAGCTCGCCCGGGGCCCTCGTTGCAGCAGACGCAGCGCCAAGAGGAGCCCTGCGAAGGCGGCCGGCAACGGCGAGTCTAGTCCCTGCGCCTGCGCCGCGTCTTCGACCTGTTCGACCGCGACGGCGACGGCGTCATCACGCCCACTGAGCTCTCCGGCGCGCTGGGCAGGCTCGGCCTCGCCCAGGACAGCGCGGCCGTTCCCGCAACAGTGTCGGCGAGCACGGGCGCGCTCGAAGACGTGGTCGGGGCGTACGTCGCGCCGGGCATGCCGGGCCTGCGGTTCCAGGACTTCGAGGCGCTCCACGCCGAGCTCGCCGGCAGCGACTTCCATGGCGACAGAGGCAAGGAAGAGGAGGAGGTGAAGGAGGCGTTCTCGGTGTTTGTCGAGGACGGCGACGGGTACATCTCCGCGGCCGAGCTGCAGGCCGTGCTGGCGCGGATGGGGCTGCCGGAGGCCGCGTGCATGGCGCGGGTGCGCGACATGATCGCCGCCGCTGACCGGGATAGCGACGGGCGCGTCCACTTCAACGAGTTCAAGGCCATGATGGCCGGTGGTACACCTACAGATATCTAGTCTAGTTATGATAATAATTGCAATTTTTCCTGACAAAATAAAAAATTGAAACTAGTCATGTCGTCAGTAGTCACCGGCGTGTGATGTGGTGTATATAGATGTAGTATGTAGACATGAGAAAATTGCATATTTAGGACTACAAACGCCACGCTTCGCACTTTTGTCATTCTACATTAGTGTCTTGATTTTCTGGACCGATGCTAAAACCCTAACAGCGACCCGACGCATCTCCGCCCGACACCCTGCAGCGCGCCGTCTGCGTCCCTCCTCCCAACGTCCAGCAGCGCGCCGCTTCCCTCTACCCGACGCCCAGCAGTAGGCCGCAGCCCGACGCCCAACGCGTGCCGCGATGGATGGCTAACCGCCCGACACCGTGGTGGCCGCCAGCTCGCCCTGGCTGTGGGCGCCGATGGCCTACCCGCGCCGGCAGCAATGGCCGCCGCCGACGTCGATCAACGGGTACATGGACTGCCAGCCACCCATGGCTGTGAACGTTCTCCTCTTTTTTTTTTTTTTGTTTGCAATTTTCCCGTGGCTGCGGTGCCAACAGCAAGCGCGGCGGCGCCGGCGACCAGCCTGCCTGCCTGCTTGCACGGCGGCCAGCCTGCATGCACGCACGGCGGTCAGCAGCAAGCAGCTGCGGCGGCCAAACTGCACGCGCGCATGGGCGTCCAACACGGACAAAAGATCAAGGGGGAAAAACAGTCCATTCACTTTTTAAATACAAGAAAAAGTATAAAAAATGAGAGGAAATACACCTAATGGCATGAAAATCAAGTGACCAATGTTTCGAGACCCATTTTTACGAAGTCGAGGAAATACACCTACTAGATAAACGAACCTTTGGTCCCTGGTACTTTAGTACCGGTTGTGAATTTATTACCGGTTTGTAAGCACAGTGTCTAACGGAACACCAACCGGTACTAACGTGCGCCTCGGGCGACGGGCCGCAACAGCTAGTGGCAATTTAGTACCGGCTGGTAACACCAGCCGGTACTAAACTCACTACTACACAAACCACTTTCACAACTGGTTTGTAACCTCTATCACAACTGGTTTTGGGGGCGGATGAGATAAAGCGGCTGCGATAGTCCCCCCATCACAGCCGGTTTTCGAAAACCGGCTGTGATGACCCCTCATCACAGCCGGTTTTAGCCACAAACCGATTGTGATGGGGGCTTATCACAAACGGTTTTGGCCCCCATCACAACCGGTTGTGGCTAAAACCGGTTGTGATGTGAATTATGGGATTAAAAAATAATTCTAGCATTGTTTTACAGCACAGTATCTCACAACCACATTACATTCACTAGCACAATACAAGTATATTACAAGTCCATACAATACATAACGTATGTTACAAGTCCATACAAAGTTCACATGCATCAAATTATTTTCCTCTACTGCTTTATCTAAACTATAACCTTACAATTTGGGCGAGCTATCTAACTTGGCTAGCTACATCACATGGCACTAACTGAGTAGTCAAATACCTGGGAACTTCTACTTGCACTGAGTAGCTACATCACATGGCATGCTCCAAGAATGACCATTGATCGAAGTCTTGATAGACCTGCACATGATTAAGTCACTTACAGCTCAGAGTAATACTTAGAGTAATATGGTGCAGATTCAGAATATCTAAGTCTTGATTCTGTGACTGCAGAACAGAAGAAAACTAGTCCTCCTTTAAGTACTTATTACTGCTGTCGTATGAGTACTTAGTAGCATTCAGAAAGGGGAAAAAAGAACAGCTCGAGTTCTTGCTCTTGACCACTTGGACATTTGAGCTGATTGCTGCATTAGCACTTCGGCAGTGCTCCATCTACAGCTGCAGCTCCATCTAAGACATGTAAGCTAAAACATTTAAGCTCCTTTCTTGGACCTGCAACATATATATATATATATATATATATACATATATATAACAAAACAACAACAACATAGCCTTTTGTCCCAAGCAAGTTGGGGTAGGCTAGAGATGAAACCCAAAAGAAACAAGGGATAAGAAAGACATAAAACGGCACAAGACCAAAGATAAGGTTAGGGGTAAATAAGAGAAGAAACAAAAGATCACGGTTCAGGCACGTTAATTGCAAGTCTCCAAGCGCATCTATCTACAGCTAATTCCATGGAGATATTCCACTCTCTAAGATCCCTCTTGACCGACTCGTCCCAAGTCAGTTTAGGTCGACCTCTACCTCTCTTTACATTATCTACCCTTTCTAGAACCCCACTACGCACTGGCGCCTCAAGAGGCCTCCGTTGGACATGTCCAAACCATCTCAACCGATGTTGCGTCAGTTTCTCCTCGATTGGTGCTACGCCGACCCTATCCCGAATATATTCGTTCCGTACTCAATCCCTTCTTGTGTGCCCACAAGACCAGCGTAACATACGCATCTCTGCTACACTCAATTGTTGGACATGTCGCCTTTTTGTAGGCCAACATTTCGCACCGTATAGCATCGCCGGGCGAATCACCGTCCTATAGAACTTACCTTTTAGCTTTTGTGGCACCCTCTTGTCAAAGAGGACGCCAGAAGCTTGACGCCATTTTAGCCAACCGGCTGAAATTCTATGCCTAACATCTTCATCAATATCTCCATCCTTCTGGAGTATCGATCCTAAATATCGAAAAGTATCCTTCTTGGTCACCACTTGCCCATCAAGGCTAATGTCTCCATCCTCATGTCCAATCGCGCTGAAGTCGCACATCATGTACTCTAGTCTTCGTCCTACTAAGTCTAAAACCTTTCGACTCCAACGTGTGCCTCCATAGCTCTAACTTCTATTAACCCCCACCCTACTCTCATCAACTAGCACCACATCATCCGCAAAGAGCATATACCAAGGGATATCACCTTGTATGTCCCTTGTGACCTCATCCATCACTAAAGCGAATAAATAAGGGCTCAATGCTACCCCTGGTGTAGTCCTATTTTAATTGGAAAGTCACTGGTGTCGCCATCACATGTCCTGGACAGATGTCATCGCATCCTTGTACATATCCTTGATGAGGGTAATGTACTTAGTGGGGACTTTGTGCTTTTCCAAGGCCCACCACATGACATTTCTTGGTACTTTGTCATACGCCTTCTCGAGGTCAATGAAAACCATGTGCAAGTCCTTCTTCTGCTCCCTATATCTCTCCATCAACTGTCGTATTAGAAAAATTGCCTCCATGGTCGACCTACCAGGCATAAACCCAAACTGGTTTTGGGTCACGCTTGTCACTCTTCGTAGGCGATGCTCTATAACCCTCTCCCAGAGCTTCATCGTATGACTCATCAGCTTTATCCCACGATAATTAGTACAACTTTGAACATCTCCCTTGTTCTTGAAGAATCGGTACTAATATACTTCTTCTCCATTCTTCAGGCATCTTGTTTGCCCGAAAAATGAGGTTAAAAAGCTTAGTTAGCCATGCTATCGCTCTAGCACCCTAGGAACCTCCACACCTCAATGGGGATACCATCAGGGCCCATCGCTTTACCTCCCTTCATCCTCCTCAACGCCTCCTCGACCTCCGCCTCCTGAATTCTCCGCACAAAGCTATCTACTGGTATCCTCAAATGAATCGTCCAACTCAAGGGTAGGACCCTCATTCTCCCCATTAAACAACTTGTCGAAGTACTCCCGCCATCCATCCTTGATCTCCTCGTCCTTCACCAGGAGTCGATCTGTCCCATCCTTGATGCATTTGATTTGGATGATGTCCCTTGTCTTCCTCTCACGGATCCTAGCCATCCTATAAATGTCCTTCTCCCCTTCCTTCGTGCCTAGCCGCTGATAAAGGTTGTCATACGCCTGACCCTTTGCTACACTCACAGCTCGCTTTGCAGCTCTCTTCGCTATTTTATAGCTCTCGATGTTGGCTGCACTCTTGTCAAGGTGTAGGCGCTTGAAACACTCCTTTTTCTCCTTAATAGCCATTTTCACCTCATCATTCCACCACCAGGTGTCCTTCCCCTCCTGTTTGCCTCCCCTACTCACGCCAAACACTTCTGAAGCCACCTTCCGAACAGATGTTGCCATCTTTAGCCACATGTCGTTTGCATCTTCTCCTTCTTCCCAAGGCCCCTCGCCTAGCATCCTCTCCTTAAACATGTGCACCGCTTCCCCTCTAAGCTTCCACCACTTCGTTCTTGCAGTCTTGGCACGGTTGTCCCGGTGGACACGTACCCGAAATCGAAAGTCCGCCACCACAAGCTTGTGTTGAGGTACAACACACTCCCCAGGTATCACCTTACAATCTAAGCAATCACGTCTATCCTCCCTCCTTGCAAGGATAAAGTCGATCTGGCTCGAGTGTTGTCCACTATGAAAGGTCACTAGATGTGATTCCCTCTTTCTAAAGAGGGTATTCGCTAGCAACAAGTCGTATGCTGACGCAAAGTTCAAAACCTCCTCCCCCTCTTGATTCCTACTGCCATAACCGAACCCCCCGTGCACTCGCTCGAACCCTACATTACTTGCACCCACATGGCCGTTGAGGTCTCCTCCTATGAAGAGTTTCTCGCTGATAGGCACGGTACTAACCATGCTATCCAGATCTTCCCAAAACTGCCTCTTGGTGCTATCACTAAGACCTACCTGAGGGGCATAGGCACCGATCACATTCAGAGTAGAATTTCCGACTACCAACCGAACTAGGATAATCCGGTCGCCTTGCCTTCTAACCTCTACAACTCCATCCTTAAAGCTCCTATCGATCAAGATGCCTACACCGTTCGTACCCGATGTTATCCCCGTGTACCAAAGTTTGAAACCAGTACCCTCCACCTCCTTCGCCTTCTGGCCCTTCCATTTAGTCTCTTGAACGCACAAAATATTTACACGCCTCCTAATTGCTACATCGACTAACTCTCGTAACTTACCCGTTAAGTACCCTACGTTCCAGCTACCTAGACGAATCCTAGTTGGCTCGGCTAGCTTCCTTACCCTTCGCACCCGTCGAGGGGAGTGCGAAGACCCTTGCTCATTTTTCACTACATCTTGAGTTTCCAAATGGCCCCTTTTCTTTAATATTTAGTTAGGTTTACCTTAACCTAAACATTGCAAACCACGCGTGGTTAGCACAATGAAGCTGCTCTGGTACTGCAATGCAAATCTTTGTACAAGCCAGGCTCGTTTACAGGCCTTCAAGTGCTGCCATTATGCCTCTGCCGGTGGTACGAGCGACCAACCAAACCGGTCATTTACTAGTGCAATTTTAAGGCTTTGTTTGGCCTTCTGAAACTTGGACGAGAAATCTTCTCTCTAGTGAGAGAAAATTGTCGCTTGTCAGTGCTCATGTTTGCAAAGGAGTTTTCAAGTAAATTTTTCTTGAAACAAGAGTTGCAAACCCTAACTTTATTCAAATTCCTTCAGAACTACATTGTGATACAGCAACCGACAAAGTGGCTATCCTTTATTTTTCTTTTTGCGAGTAAATTGTCTATCCATGTCCTATCCAGCTACTGCTAGGGGGTGTTTATATCCAAAATTCAAAATAAATGTTTGAGCATATGTAAATCGCGAGACGAATCTAATGAGCCTAGTTGGGCCTTGATTAAACAATAAATTGCTACAGTAAACATGTGCTCCGGATTAATTATGCTCATAAGGTTCGTCGTCTCGCGATTTATAGGCTAGTTCTGTCATTAGTTTTTTTAATCAGTATTAGTATATGTTTAATACTTTAAAAATGAAAAAATTTCATTTCAAAATCCTTATAAAATGGAACTAAATACCCTTAGTATGTAATTCCTGGATTGGGGAGGGTGGATGCATGCAGAAAAAAAAAACGAGTTCAATGCAGTCGGCAGGATGACCAGGCTGAAGCAAGGGATCTCAGTTACTGACTACTGCATCTGTTTATTTTCCCTTGCCGTGTGGTGCAGGGTCTGTGGTCATCAGATAGGATTAGTGCTTTGGCGAGATGCAGAGGGCATGAGAAGTACTGCATTAAATGAACTTAGGACTGTCAGTGTTTGTACAGCTACCACCATCTTCTTCAATCCTGCATTTGAAAGCTTCTCCTTCACATGATCACATCACCAAGGGAACTAATGAGGTTCCAAGAAACTGGTACTCTGCCCGTGTTTAGTTCGCGAAAACATTTCGTGAAAAGATTTTCGGGTTTTAATTTTATCAATTTAGAAGTAGTAAATGTAGACGAAAAATGGTGGAAAGTTATATGAATAGGTCGGAAATCTCGAGACGAATCTAACGATGGTAATTAGAGGGTAATCATAATTAGCGGATAATTACTGTAGCACTACTGTTGCGAATTATGGATTAGGTAGACTCATTAGATTCGTCTCGCGATTTACAGTCTATACATATAACTTTTCACCTTTTTCGTTTACATTTAATACTTCATGCATCAAAGATTCTCCTTTGATGTGATGGATGAAAATATTTCGGGTGGGAACTAAACATGGCCTCTATGTTGGAAGATCTAATTTCCTTTTGCAAATTACAAGCATGAGTAACCAGAATCAGTTTCAAAATGTACAAAATGGTTCCAACGAAATGAGTCCGTACATGGACAACTTGGAAGCGAATATCATGAAAAATGAGCAGTACAAATTTTACACAGATCCGAAGTCACATCACAACAGTCCCTGATCCATTGTCCACAAATTCAGGTGTTGCTTTATTGCCTTGTTGGTGCCGAGTATGCTCATTTACAGTCACACATGAGAAAAACTCTGCACATTATTCAAACCGCAACAAGAATGGAACTTGGCGCTGCCGTCAATGAGGAACATTGTCCCAGCATCTGTTCACCGTTTGCCAAGAACAGGGACACGATTAATTGCCTAACGACATCTTTTTTTTTTTTTTTTTTTGGTAACTGACGACATCTTTGCAAAGTTACCAGGTACTGTACGCAGGTTTCCTGATAACCTTGGGAAGAAAGTATCCAAAATCGGCAAGGCTTTGTCTCGTTAGCAGAAATTTCGACTACAGCAAAAACGACCGGCTGAGATTTAGTAGTGGTATTAAATATTCGCTGGCCGTGTTTAGTTCTCGATGAAAAGATTTCGGGTTTTGATTTTACCGATTTAAGAGTAGTAAATGTAGACGAAAAAGTTGAAAAGTTACATGAATAGGTTGGAAATCTCGAGACGAATCTAACGATACTAATTAACGGTAATTAATCAATAATTAGCGGAGGATTACTGTAGTATTACTGTTGCAAATCATGGATTAAGTAAGCTCATTAGATTCGTCTCGCGATTTATAGTCTATCCATGTAACTTTTCATCTTTTTCGTCTACATTTAATACTCCATAGATCTAAAATTCTCTTTTGATGTGATAGGGTGAAAAGATTTCATTTTGCAACTAAACAAGGGCTAAGGAGCCCATTGACAGAGCTTTTCAAGCAGCTTTTAGACCGATATAAGCTGAAGCCGTAACAAACAGTGAAGGTTGAAAACAGTTTCTGGTAAAAGCCCACCGTAAGCCGTTGATCAAACTGTACTTAACGGGCGCGTGGAGCTCCTCCGGCGGCTAGCTGCGCGACTTCCTCGATTGGTGCACTCGAGATCGATGTGCGGCGCGTAGCTTGCTTCCCAGGTCGCAGGCTAGAGCTGGATGGAGGGGAGAGCACAGTGCGGCTGTAGGGATCTGCGCGTGGCGATGAGCGGAACGAGCGCAGGTCATGGCCTTTCGAGCTGGCATGATGCATGAATCAGGAGCGGAGCTGCCTGTTGCCGTAGGGGTCTGCCGAATCCGATAACTTCTGTACAACCTCATATACCCAGCAATTTTTCACATTATAAGACCCAGTAAAAGATTAACAAGTCTATGCCGACCCCGGTGGCATTGTTTTCTAGCTTTGCCCCTGGCACTGAATGGAAACGAACGGATAAGGCTGAAGGAAGAAATAGGATGGGAAGAAAAAAAGAAAAGGAAATCGAAAGATTTATAAGGTAAAAAAGAAAAGTTGAAAACGGAAAATAGAAAATAAAAAGATACATAGTGCACTAATGTTTTGAATTTCACACGTAAAAGGCTACACATAAAACTCATCTCACCAAGCAACACATATGCAAGCGCACAATAGTCAACTGACATCTTCTATACGTTATAAAAGCTAGGAGAAATCGATTTGCCAAACGTTTTCCTACGGAATAAGCCAGAGCCAGAATAAGCCGCTTTTCTAGAAAAGCTAGAGCCAAAGCCATTTTTTTAAAAGCTAGAGCCGTGCCATACGAGCCCTAAATGTAAAAATAGTTTGGGTGTTACTAGATCTAACTATGCCCATTTCACTTTACTTAACTAAAGTAGTTCTAAGCTAATTCTGCATACAGAAGAGGATTGGTTAAGGTACGCTGAAAAGAAGGTGGTAGACACATTTGAAATACGAGTATTTTAGGAACGGGAAATTAATAAATATCATCAAAGTCAGAAAAGAAATGAAAATCAGCATTAACACATCAACTGTGATAGTACACGTGAAAAGAATAAGCATTAAGAAGAAAAATAAAACTCTTAGTTCATATACTCCCTCCGTATTGAAATAGAAGTCGTTTTGGACAATGGTCTCCAAAATGTAACTTTGACTTCATATTTTTTCAAAATAATTATTAAAATATAATATATTTATACTTTTATAGAAATACTTTTGAAGTCAAATCTATTCATATGGTTTTCACATTTTCAAACTCAACAAATTAAAAATTATTCATGATTTATACTTCCGACTATAATCTTGTTCAAAACGATTTCTATTTCAGTATGGAGGGAGTACTATTCAAAGACGAGGAGAGGACTGAAAGATATACTAGCCAGCATTAACACTGATCCAAAGTCACACAGCAAGTTGACAACAATACTGTGAACTAGCATCCACAAATTCAGGTGTTGTTTTATTATCATCTTGGTGGGGATGCACTCTGGCTCCAACACATCAGACTTGGATTCAAAGCACATGTTCTACTAGCTTCAACACCAACTACAAGTCTCCAATGGCATTACAAAATGTGAGTGAAAACTGGGACTGAAAATATGAGGTTCCTACTTCCCTGCGCTGCAGCAAGGTTGAGCAAAAAAACTGGATTGATTTAGTTTGATAGAAGAAATGTACTAACGGAGCCAAAAATGACAGCAATCAGCAAGTATCGGGACATGCACTTTCATGTTGATAATTGTTTTTCTATACTCATGGTCAAGTTTTTTTTTAAATAAGAGAATCCTAAAGCACGTATATTTTGAACCGAAGGATGAGTTTTATTGGGGGCTGGTTTTCAATAACCAATTAACCATTATATTCCTGAGCCCTTTGTCCCAAATCAAGCCATTGTAGTTTTGGCCATCAATTGTCAAAGTAACACGGGACAACATAAAAGCAGCGAAACAAGAACCATCATTAAAAATACTTTCATCATACAATTTTTTTTACTTGATAGGCACGAGTTTATCTTCCGGACGAAATCATCATTAATTAAAAACGTTAGTTTTATTTAGAGTTAAATGCATCAGGGCCCCTTAAACTCCACTTAGATCCATAAACTTGCAAAATCAAAATTCAGCACCCGATACTTGTTAAATTGTGCCAATTAGGTCCATACCTCTTCAAAATATGCAAAAACACCCTTACTTTTTTATCTTCTTTTACATTATATCCTTCCGTCTCCTTCTTAAAGCCAGCAGGAGCCCGCTCCTGCTCCTCCCCGTGCCGACCGGCTGCTCCTGCTCCTCCTTGCGCCGGCAGCTGCCTGCTCCTACTCCTCCCAGCGCCCACGCGCTGCTTGCCCCCGTTCCTCCCGGGTGTAGACCTCCGCCCACGCCCACGAGGAGCAGGAGCGGGCTGCTGCTGGCCTTGAGAAGGAGATGGAGAAGAAGGATCCAGACGTAAAAGAAGATAAAAATGTAAGGATGTTTTTACATATTTTGAAGAGATATGGATCTAAGTGGCACAATTTAACAAGTACCGGGTGCTGAATTTCGATTTTGCAAGTTAATGGACCTAAATGGCACAACGGGACAAGTTTAAGGGCCTTGATACATTTAACTCTTTTATTTATTTGAGTTTGCCTTATATACATAAGAAAAAACATTTTACATATAGATTTGTTTGCCTTCCTCATAATTGCCTTGCATAACCGTACATAATAAATTCAAGATATTATGTGTAACCATCAACAATGGACCTAAATTTAATGCTTATCTAATTCAACTGCAACAGAACAGCACTCAGCCATAACCATCTACTCTCCCATCTACATCGGTATGGCCGTCTTCAAAGCAGAGACACAGGCAGGCAGGGAGACGTAAGGATCCTGATGTAGTGATGTTAACACGATTCAAACGCATGAAACACACAGCCTCCAAATTGCATCTGCGTTAACGTAAACAAAGGATCGACCGATCGAATGGTCTGTCAACGGAGGAAACAACCGACGGCATCAAATCAAACGGCCGTCCTTGGGGAATCAATGGCGCATCAGGCATTGAATGGATCCATGCCCCAACGACCAAAGATAGAGGCGCCTCCATTTATTGACACGGTTGGAAGAGGATGCAGGAGGAAGAAGTGCCCAACGCGAAGAAGACGAAGCACAGAAGAAGGGTCGATGCCACCGTCATCAGCCCGACCCCTATTGATGCCGTTCGTAATGAACATTAACTTGCTGCGCTGCATCTGCATGGGTGTGTTCGGGTGGTGAGCGAGACGCGTGCAGTTTTATGACGCATCAGCGCTTCCTGTCTCTAATTATGGTGAGGGATTAGTGCAGCAGCAGCAACATAATATTATCTCCTATCTATAGTGGATCAATGTGACACTGTCAGCTCTTTTTTTTATAGAGATCGAGAAGCTGCCAAGCCCTTACCATCATGTAACCATTGGGGATGGCCGGCGACGGTGGCAACTATCGTCATTTTTTGGTGGAGGCGTCGTTTTGGAGGATATTCTAGTGATGGTGCACTTCGTGCGGGTATTGTGGTTGCTCAATTCGAATTCTTCAACGGCTATATATGGGCATCGTGTTTATCTCCACTGCCTATGTTAGTGGAAGTGTGGATGGTTTTGATGCGGTCTTAATTTGGTGGTCAGAGCGCCAATCAAAATATGGAGTTGTGCTCTTCCCCATTATTATTGGATTTGGCTCAAGGTTCGATTCAGCTTTTACATGATGTGGAGAAGATGGTTCATTTGGAGGTAACTTTACGAAACATGCTGCAAAAGGAGATTACTTGAGTAGGCTGTTAGATATTTTGAGTTTCTTCTTTTTCTTTAGTTTTATTTTTTTTATTTAATACATCAGATCTCATGTCTTGGCTACATGTTCAGTTGGACCATATGCCTCTCTTTGTAATGTTTGTGGTATGACGCATTCTCGTAAGAGGGTGTTTGAAGCCGGAATATTATTCTTCCATTATCTAAAAAATGTAACCATTGGGGAAGCAAGTTTTGGTGTTGCTTTCAAGTGACATGTACGTAGAACAAGTACTATCTCTATCCATTGGAGAAATTGTGTATTATGCCCTATCTCCAATAAACGATAAGACAATGACACTAACCAGACATTAGTAGATTAGATCGAGCTAGAAACCAACTTCAGTTGTTTGAGACGCACTTGGGTGCCGGGAGTGTCATGTACATGCGACGGCCATGAATGCACACCCACAAGAAGCAGTTCATCATGATCACTGCTGCCACAAACCGAGTTAATGGCGTAGGTATACAACGGATGACAAGGTTGTAGTGGTGGTACTGTACGGCGGAGCCTTTAAGGCTCGAGAGGCGCCATCTAATAAGTTCAGCTCCCTTGTAGTACTGCGCATCGCCGTGAACTCGCCATGACCGAATCGAAAGTTCGATCGTTCCCCGGGCGAGATCGATCGATGCAAGCTCACGACTCAGGGGACACGCATGAGCCCTGCCCCGGCGCCGTTAATTTCCCAGCACCATAGGCTCGCTCGAAGATCGCTCTCATGCATTTATTCACGCCTACACCAGTGACCTGATTGACGTGCAAATGCATTATTCTACTCCCTACTAGTGTTTTCTCACGACGATATATATACATATGCATCGATCAGCTATTCAGCTTACATGTTCTTCTTCTAATTAAGCTCAGCAAAGCTTATGTGGGATCCGGGAAGGGCAAGTATACATATGCTACCACGCAGGCGTCTTTTATTAGAGGCGCAGGTCTGGCATTGGCAGCAGGGAGAGACGAGAGATCACACTAGACATCAGAAGCCAACAGACTTTGATGGCGGCTACGTACGCAGCAGCTAGGCCAATAGCCGCGGCGGCGCAGCTCAGCTCCCGGCCGGCGTAATGGCGCGCAGCAGCGGCAGCGGCCGGCCGGCCGGCCAGCCGCGCGCGGAGGGGTGGGGAGTCTTAAATGGAGGGGAGGGGAAGGGGAGGTGGGAGGAGAGGGGGGTTCCGAGCTGAGCCCATTTAAGGGCACTACTCTACTTGCCACACCTTAAATGCACCCGCTCACTGTGGCGTTGGATGCAGCTCATTTATGGTGAACCCCCCCTCGTCTCCCTCCTCCCCCTCGATCACGGCCTCTATAAATTCATGGGTATCCCAATCCCAGGGCGGCAGAGACAGGCAGCTTGTGCTGTGCAAGTCATTTAGTTGTAGAGCCTCTCTTCGTCGTAGCTAGAAACAACACAGAGTGACAGAGGAGGAGTGCTTACGGCGGCGGAGGAGATGGAAGGTGCAGCCGGAGCTGTCGCTGGGGGTGTCGCCGGCGGGCTTCGCCGCCGTGAAGAGCCCCAGGAGCTCGTCGTCGGATTCGGACGGCAGCGGCAGCGGCGGCGCTGGCGGGAAGAAGAGGAAGCACTTCGCCGCCTGGGAGGAGGCCGTGTCCCATGCGAGCGGCCTGGAGCTCCAGCTCGGCGACCCACTGCCGCCGGACTGGGAACAGTGCCTCGACCTACATGTGAGCAATACTATAATTCAACATGCGCACTCTTGTTATGTTTTTGTTTTTAGTAGTAAAATGCTTTGCATTCCAAGGTGGAAATCAGAAAGCTACTGTATTTAGAAAGCAGAGCATCTGCGTGGCAGAGTCCACTGCTGAGTTGGCAGAAGAAACAGAGCACTACTATTTTAGTCTTTCACAAGCGTGGAACTGACTGAATGATCCTTATGATACTGATGCTGTCATCATGTGTTAAACTCCATATAACTTATTATTTTTTTTATCATAATGCCCAGTAACAGTGTTAACTAAATCTTAAATGTGTATGCTTGTGGCAGTCCGGGAGGATGTACTACCTGAACAGAAAGACCATGAAGAAGAGCTGGGTGAGGCCGAGGTCGTCCAACAACAGGGAGGAGCAGGGCGCCCTGAACCTGGAGCTCAACATCTCCATGACCCCCTCCACCTTCGACAGCAAGCAGGCGAGCCCCGTCGCGGATGAGAACAAGAACATGAGCAACAGCATCACCTCCGGCGGCCACATGGTGGCCGTGCCGTGTGCCAACTGCCACCTCCTCGTCATGCTCTGCAAGTCCTCCCCGGCGTGCCCCAACTGCAAGTTCGTGCAGCTGTCCGTGCCGGCGATGCCGCGGACGTTTCCCCGCCGACTCGAGGCCGTCAAAGCCACTGGAGACCCTGAGCCTGCTGCACTAGCCTGTGCCGTGCAAGCAGGGCTGTAGAAAGGGGAGACAGCAAGTGAAACTGAGTTGCTGAAAACTCAATACTAGTGGTGAGATAGATGGGCTAGGTGGGGCTGTGTTGGTATAATTGTAAGGGTGCTGCACATGCTGCAATACAATGCTTCAGTGCAAGTGAGGCGATCGAGTAGTAATTAAGCAAAAATCAATTTAAGCATCCTCTCTTTCGATCGACATTATACAAATCTAAATGCGATGATGCTCCTCTCTGCACTGACAGAAACTGTAGAAGCAGCGCATTCTGTTTCTTTCTAAACATAGAGTTAAAAAAAGCCCTGACTCAAGTGAATCACCAGTGATTCCCGAAAGAGGCAATAGATCAGGGGGGCGGTGCTATACCTTCTACTGAAGTCTGGCTTCAGACTTGAGGGGGTTGTGCAGCTCATTTCACGATGTCATCCTTGTCTCTGGCCGTGGCCACCGATGACACTGCGTACGAAAAACCAAAGATCGATGAGTCATAGTGTGTTGCATGGCTAACGAGTCAACAAGACTGATGCAGTGACCATAGGCAACATAGTGACACGTAATGCGCCAACGGACATGACGCGGCGAATGGCTATGGATCAACGCAAGAAGAAGGTTGCTCGGCTTGTTAGGTATATATGCCAAAATTTGATCACCCCGAAATTAGCCAAATTTTGGTAAGGAAGTGAACATGGAAACCAACAAAAAATGTATCTCAATGAAATTTATAGTGTCAAATGAACCAACTATGTGAATCATTCAATCACGATTCGAAAAGCATGGGCGGTAAACCTTAAACCAAAATGCACAAGTCGGCATCTGCTGATTGTCAAGAAACTCTGGTGGTTTCACATGTCGGTCCAAGCATGTTCTTCCAAACCTTGCCAACAGAGCAAGCACTCCAGTAGATTCTGGATCCTGCACAAAAGAAAAGCACAACATTTAATGCTTTCAATGTTGGGAAATGGATTAGCACTAACTAATTAATGCCGGTTATAGGGCGTTAATTGTTTGTCGCTTAATATAATGGTCCAAGTCAACAGAGAAGTTAGTAGTCATGTGGAACTGTCCTTTCCATGTAAAACCGCCTGTTTTTGCGCATTGATCATGGCCACCGACGGCAGTACAACAAACTATCTATAGCACTATAAACTAAACTACATGAAACAGCATAAATCTCCTGCTGCCCTGTTGCACATCATCTTTAATAATATGTGCTATGTGGTAATACATAGCTTGTTATCATAAAAGGGATACAAAACTAAAAGTAGTAAATAATTTTTATCATAGTTATGCTGCATTTAGGAAGCCAACAATACTCATTGAATCCTGAATTTTGTATGAAAATGGAGTATAACGCATAGACAAATATTCAAAATTTTGGATGTCTTAATCAAACATAACTCCTTGATGCTTAAAACAGTTTGCTAGATGGTAGTTTGTACTACTAACTTGGCCTTCGTAATAATGAGTATTTATGGTTACTAAATACTCCTCAGTGCTCTACTGTACTAGCACATATTCAATGAATCCAACACAACACAACTGCTAGTTCTGTGCATTAATGCCTTCCATGCACTGGTTTTCTCACTATATTTGTATAACAAAAAATAGTAGAAAGCTTAATGTTGAATTGTCAATATATGGAACAGAGTTTGGAATAACAATAGATTTCAGCTAAAAGAGACGCATCAGAGAAGTCCAAAATATAGAAACCAACAACTCTGTTCAGCAAGAGTAAATGAAAAAGCATATTTTGTTCCACAAGAAATAGGCAAATGAGAGCCATTAGCCCAACACATTACCACAAAGCAAAGAGAGGCGGAGAGCCTTTGACAAAAAGAAAAGAAAAAATTGCTGAAACAAATTAATGAAGTTAAGAGCTTATTATGGCAAGAATGAAACGATAAACTAAATCTCTAAGTACATTATTCTTCAAAAGAAAAAAAGTACATTATTCTTCAAAAGAAATTTATCCATCATAAGTGACTGTAAATAAGGAATAATATCCACTATTTGTATTCCTTATTCTTATTTCATCTATAGCTAACATAGTTTGAATATGAAACTTTACATAGTGCTGACCATAACTTGCTCAATCGTTCTTCTGTTCAGAACCCTTTGAGTACCTAATCAGTATTATTTGCGCTATATGTTTCATAGATTCATCACATGTAAACCTGCCTTCAGTTTCAGTTGGAAAATAAAAGTGCCAAGACATGAAAACTTTCACATTAACAGCTTGTATAACCATGGAGGTAAAGAAAAATATTCTAAGAAGATAACATGGACAGCAAAATATAACTTGTTATGGTTAACTTTTTTTTTGGGGTCCTCAGCATAGGTCCTGATAAAACTTTATTTGGTTCTAAGTATTCCTTTTTACACATACATATTGTCCACTATAAACAATGGCACAAGGATTTCAGGACTGATGTGTTTTTGTGTGTGATACAATACAGAATCATGACATGATTACATGAGTGACTGCGAAATGAAGGTATCTGATGACTATATTCATTATGCACAAATAATTATGCTATTTGGAGATCACAGAGTACATATTAAATTTATTCTAATAAAAAGTACATATTATATTTAAAATCGATTAGAAATCCTTGAAGAAGCATACCATAAGCCATATGGAATATTGGTGTACAGATGACTCCATTCTTCACAGCATCAAAGGCTCCTCCATGGCACAGCTACATGTTTCTTTAGCTCTCTTCTCTCCCTGCAGGTATGTTCGACAAGTTAAAATTGTTAGTGTATATAGCCCATGTATGGCCCATCTAGAGGCCCATGTACTTCATGTATATTACCCACTCTTCTAGGGTTGGAAGAATAGACTGAATTTTACCTTCTAGTATGGTATCAGGCTAGGTCTTCTCCTCTGCCAGCCGCCGCCGCCGCCTCTGCTCCAGCTCTCGCCGGCGCCGCCATGGCCGGCCGGCCGCCGCCGCCGCCGCCGCCGCCGGGATTCCCTTCCCGCGCCGGCGTCCCTCCCCTCTCTGCTTCACCCCCCCTCCTCTGCTGCCGCCGCCGCCGCGCGGGCCGCCGTCGCCGCTGCTCCGCCCCCTGGTGCGGGCGCGGGCGAGCAGGCCGCGGGCGCGGGGACCCCCCGCCGTGACGCCGCGCAGGCCGCGCAGGCTGCCGCGGGCGCGGGGGCGGACGCCGAGCAGGCAGGCGGCCCGCCGCTGCCGTCGCCCTCGGCCGCGGCCGTGGCTGCCGCCGTCGCGGCCGGCCTGGGGATGCCGCGGCCAGCCCCGGCGCCGCCAGCCGCCGCGCCACAGCGCCGGCGGCGGCTCTGCCCCCTCCGGCGCTCCCCTGGCGGCGATTTCCCCCCCCCTCTGGCGCCCTGCTCTGCCCCGGTCCGGCCCATGGGTGCCGATCTGGGCTCTGGTGTGACCCAGATCCGGCCCATGGGCTCGGGTTTGGGCTCGGGTCAGGGCCTGGGCCCCCATCACGCCGCCGCCGGATCTGCCGCCCTTGCGTCTGCCCTCCTTGCGGCTAAGACCGAGGCCGCGGCTGCTGAGGAGCGTGTCCGTGCTGCTGCCCTCGCTTGGGAGCGTGAGCGCTCGGCGGCGGACGTCCTCGCTCGCCAGATCGCGGAGGCTGAGCACTTCCTCCTCGTCACCACAGGCACTCAGCCCGTCGCTCTCGCCACCGACGTGGGCGCCTCCTCCTCCCACCAGGCGCCTCCTGCACCCGCGACCGCCTCTGCTCCCCGCTACGACGCGACCGACCCGATGGTCGCTCAGCTGCACCTCCAGGCGGCCGGGGTCCAGAACATCCGGGCCTTGGTCACCGTCGTCCTCGACCCCACGTCCACCTCCTACGGACGCTGGCGGGACCAGGTCCTCCTCGCTCTTCGCCGCTACGCTTTGGACGACCACGTCCTCGTCGACACCCTCCTGAGGCTCGGACCGAGGCTTGGGCTCGCCTGGACAGTGTCGCCGTGTCTTGGATCTTTGGGACGATCTCCCTAGAGCTCCAGGACAGGCCCACTCCACCGGGGGCACCGCACGCGAGGCTTGGCTCGCTGTCGAGGGGCAGTTCCTCGGCAACGCCGAGCACCGGGTGCTCCGGATCGACGCCAGGTTCCGCAACTTCACGCAGGGGGACCTCTCCGTCAGCGAGTACTGCCGGAGGATGAAGGGCATGGCCGACGATCTTCGCAACCTCGACTGCCCGGTGAGCGACCGGAACCTGGTCCTCCATGTCCTGCGGGGGCTCAACGACAACTATGCCCTCCTGCGGACATGGATTCCACGACAGCGGCCGTTCCCCACGTTCAAGGAGGTGTGGGAGGACCTCGCTCTCGACGAGATCTCCCGCGGCCTCACACCTGACACGTCCTCCTCGTCCACCTCTACCGCGCTCGTCACTGCTCCGCCAGCTTCACCAGCTCCGCCTGCCACCCCGCCTGCCACCTCGCTTCTTGGTGCTCCTCCCCCCGGGCCAAGCGGGGGTGGCGGAGGCCGTGGCGGGCGCCGTCGCCGTGGTGGGGGCCGTGGTGGTGGTGTCGGCGTGGTGGGGGAGGGGGCCGTGGTGGTGGTGGTGGCGGTGGTGGGGGAGGGGGCCGTGGTGGTGGCGCACCACCGGCTTCCTCTCCTCCGACGGCTTCGGGAGCGGCACCCTGGCCATCCTTCACCCACCCATGGTCAGGGGCGCATCTCCATGTGGCCCTTCTCGGCTCCCGCGGGGGGGGGGGGGGGGGGGGGAGGGGGGGGGGGGTGGCTCGTCCTCCTACAAGCCATGTTCACCGCCCCTCCGCCGCCGGGCCTGACTACTTGGGGTCCACCTGCTACGCCATATCCACCCACCTGGACACCACCCGCTCAGCCTACCAGGCTCCTACTTGGGCTGGCGGGTGGGATGCCGCCTCTCTGGCTCAGTCCTTCAGCACCATGGGGCTGACACCGCTATTCAGTGCCGAGTGGATTGCTGACTCGGGTGCTTCATTCCACACCACGCCGGACGCTGGTATTCTTTCTTCCGTTTACCCACCTCACCCTTCCTACCCTTCTTCTATCATGGTTGGGAATGGTCCTGTCTTCCGGTCACTTCTATAGGCAACGCTTCCGGATCTTTTCTTTTACCTAATGTTCTTGTTGCCCCACAAATGGTTCATAATCTTCTTTCTATTCGCCAATTCACTTCTGACAACTCTTGTACAGTTGAATTTGACTCTCTTGGTCTTACTGTGAAGGATCTGGCTACCCGACGTCCTCTTCTCCGGTGTGAGAGCTCGGGTCCTCTTTACACCCTTCGCCTTCCGTCTTCTGCTGCTTCATCTGCGTCCACTACCTCACCGGCTTTCGTCATGGCTCCTTCTTCTACTACCTGGCGCCGTCGCCTTGGTCATCCCGGCCGCGACGTTTTGACTCAGCTTAGTCGTAGTGCAGCTGTCCCTTGTACTAGGACTACTGATGAGCACCTCTGTCATGCTTGCCAGATAGGTCGTCATGTTCGACTTCCTTTTTCTTCTTCTTCTTCACATGCGAGTCATGCCTTTGATCTCATTCACTGTGATTTGTGGACTTCACCTGTACTAAGTATTTCTGGTTATAAATACTATCTGGTGATTGTGGATGATTTTTCTCACTACTCTTGGACCTTTCCTTTACGTGCCAAGTCTGAGACTTTTCCCACCCTCTTACACTTCTTTGCTTGGGTTTCCACGCAGTTTGGTCTCACTGTCAAGGCTGTTCAGTGCGACAACGGTAGTGCGACAACGGTCATGAGTTCGATAACAGCGCCTCCCGGGACTTCTTCCTATCTCGGGGCGTTCAGCTGCGCGTGTCTTGTCCGTACACTTCTCCTCAGAACGGCAAGGCTGAGCGTATGATTCGGACCACGAACGATGTCGTGCGTACTCTTCTCCTCCAGGCCTCTCTTTCGGCCCGCTTCTGGGCCGAGGCACTACACACTGCTACCTACCTCCTTGACCGTCTTCCCTCCACTGCGTGTCCAGCTCCCACCCCTCACCACGTTTTTTTCGGCACCCCTCCCCGGTATGAACATCTTCGTGTCTTCGGGTGTGCGTGCTATCCAAACACCTCCGCCACTTCTCCTCATAAGTTAGCTCCTCGTTCCACCCGTTGTGTGTTTCTTGGGTACTCCCCAGACCACAAGGGGTATCGCTGCTTTGACCTCACCTCCCGTCGTGTTCTTATCTCCCGACACGTTGTGTTTGACGAGTCAGATTTCCCCTACTCCACCTCTTCCACACTGACTCCTGATCCTCAGTTGGATTCCATGTTTTCGACTGACCCGGTGGTTCAGCCACCTATTTCTGTATATCCTTTTTCTGCATGTTCCCCTGGTGCACCGACACCACTTCCGGTGCCTTTTGTCGCGCCACGCGCGGCACCGGCGCCCCCTCCTGCGCCACGTGCTGCACCGGCGCCCCCTCCCGCGCCACGCGTGGCACCGGCACCCCCGGCCCCGTCGCCCCCTCCCGCGCCACGCGCGGCCCCGGCCCCGTCCCCCACTCCCGCGCCATGCGCGGCCCCGGCGCCCCCTCCCGCGCCACGCGCGGCTCCGGCGCCCCCTCCCACGCGCTTCGCGCAGCCTCTTCGAGTCTACACTCGACGGTCGGTGCAGGCTCAGCGGCCGTCGCCCCGGCCCCCGTCTCCACCGGACCCGCCAGCCCCGCCTCGGGCCCTCGCGCGTCTAGATCCGGTGGTCTACCACCCGCCTGTCATCCATCGGGATCCTGGTCACTCTCATCCCATGGTGACACGGCGGGCTGCGGGTGTTCTTCGGTCTGCGGCTCTCTCCGCCTCCGGGGGAGAGCCGGGGATCTCTCCGGTACCCTCCTCTGTCCGTGAGGCTCTTGCTGACCCTCACTGGCGCCAGGCGATGGAGGAGGAGTACGCGGCTCTTCTTGCCAACCAGACGTGGGACCTCGTGCCGCGTCCGTCTGGTTGCAATGTGATCACCGGCAAGTGGATCTGGACGCATAAGCGTCGGGCTGATGGTTCCTTGGGTCGATACAAGGCTCGCTGGGTTCTCCGGGGATTCACACAACGGCCTGGTGTGGACTATGATGAGACTTTCAGTCCGGTGGTGAAGCCTGTGACAGTTCGCACAGTTCTCTCCATTGCTCTGTCCCAGTCTTGGCCCGTACATCAGCTGGATGTGAAGAATGCTTTCTTACATGGCACCTTGACAGAGACAGTATATTGCAGCCAGCCAGCAGGTTTTGTGGACTCCAGTCGTCCGGATCTTGTCTGCCGCCTCAACAAGTCACTGTATGGTCTGAAGCAGGCACCACGGGCTTGGTACTCTCGCTTCACCTCGTTTATTGTCTTGTTGGGGTTCACAGAGTGCAAGTCCGACACCTCTCTGTTTGTCTACCGCCGTGGCTCTGAGACTGCTTATCTGTTACTCTACGTTGATGACATCATCTTGGTCGCTTCTAGTCAGACTCTGCTTCAGCGCATCATTCAATCATTACAGCAGGAGTTTGCGATGAAGGATCTTGGTGAGCTCCATCACTTTCTGGGTGTCACTGTTGAGTCTCGCCCCTCTGGTCTCTTCCTTCACTAGCGTCAGTATGCCCTTGAGATTCTAGAGCGAGCTGGGATGACTGATTGCAAGCCTTGTTCCACTCCGATCGACACACAGGCCAAGCTTCCGGCTGCTGAGGGTGCTCCTGTTGCTGACCCGACTGCTTACCAGCGCATTGCTGGTGCGTTGCTTTACCTCACTTTCACCAGACCGGACATCACATATGCAGTTCAGCAGGTTTGCCTTCATATGCATGATCCTCGGGAGCCACACCTTGCCGCGCTGAAGCGGCTTCTTCGCTACCTTCGTGGGACAGTTGACTACGGCCTGGCCCTTCACCGCTCTTCTACCACTGAGCTCGTCGTTTACACAGATGCTGACTGGGCTGGCTGTCCTGACACTCGTCGCTCTACTTCCGGGTACGCCGTCTTTCTCGGCGGCAACCTTGTCTCCTGGTCGTCCAAGCGTCAGCCGGTCGTCTCCCGCTCCAGTGCCGAGGCGGAGTATCGGGCTGTTGCTAACGGCGTAGCAGAGGCGTCTTGGCTGCGACAGCTCTTGGCAGAGCTTCACAGTCCGCTTGCCAAGAGCACCCTTGTTTACTGCGACAATGTCAGTGCCGTGTACCTCTCGTCCAACCCGGTTCAGCATCAGCGGACGGAGCATGTGGAGATTGACCTACACTTTGTCCGAGATCGGGTTGCCATTGGCCAGATTCGGGTTCTACATGTCCCGATGACTTCCCAGTTTGCGGACATCTTCACCAAAGGCCTCCCCTCTTCGACATTCTCCGAGTTCCGCTCCAGTCTCAACATCCTTAGTGGCTAGTTGTGACTGCGGGGGAGTGTTGTATGTATGCTTTGTCTCTTGTCCAGTCTGGTACTTCGCTGCGCCGATAGTACAGACTGCGGGGGAGTGTGCTTTGCTTCTTGCTTTGCTTCTTGTCCAGTCTGGTACTTCGCTGCGCCGATAGTACAGACTGCGGGGGAGTGTTAGTGTATATAACCCATGTAGGGTATTGGCCATCTAGAGGCCCATGTACTTCATATATATTACCCACCCTTCTAGGGTTGGAAGAATAGACTGAATTTTACCTTCTAGTAAAAATAACAGGAGTACCTGAGTTTCCTTGAGAATGTCCTTTCACATAATAATTCAGAAGCACTGCAATTAACTTCACTAGAAGAATGTGGATATTCACTTCTAGACTGTCTTGCCCCATAATGATGACAAAACTATCTAATTACAAATAGTAGGAGTTCTTACAAGCTTTGTACAGAAAGCAAGTACAGGATTCTACAGGTCAAATGTACAATGACAGGACAACAGAGAAAATGAGATCTATCCATATGATGATCCTAGATATCAGGTACCCATGCTTTCCTCCTAAATTGTCCTCCTCAATGGACTGGCAGAACCAATAATGTGGTTCGTGGCAGAGGAATGAAGCTCTTGAAACATTCCTATCACATTGAAAAGTGTATCCATCTGACCTCAGGTGCAAATAAATACTCTCAAATATGTCTTCCATAGCTAATAGCTCTGGAATATAAATGAAAAATACGAATGAACATTATCAAACAACCTTCGAGACATACATAAATCCTCAGGTTAACTAAACCAGAATTCTTGTCAGCCATTACTGTCTACCTTCCAGTAACCCCATCTAACCCCCTTGCTTGCATAAATATGGTTTAGGAACCCATAAATACTACTGTAAGGGCCATCAAGACTTTCATGCTTATCAGCCGTCCATGCAGCGGTCTAAGGAACCACCTACACACACATTAGCATGCACTTCACATGCTTTGGAAGAACAATTCAATCTAGAATGACATCAGGGTAAATATCCCAATAAATTATAACCTCCTCTTGTTAGAAAACCATTTGTTCCAAAATATGAGATCTAAATATAACACCCTCTCCCAGTTTCAGTGATGTAGCTACCTTAGTTTCTTGGAAATGGTGTTGCCCTTGCAAATAAAAACTGATCCAAGCACAGCAGCTTTGAGATTATTAATTGTTACTCTTCCTCCAACTTACTCATAAGATGGGTATGTACAGATTGACCATGAACACCAGCACTTTCACAGAGTGCCAACTGTCAAGTTGCTGACACCCCCCCCCCCCCCCCCCCCCTCGTCCAAAACACCAAGACAATGGGGCTGCTGCAATCACAATTCATCAAAACAGGGACAGAGAAATTCATAACTTCAACAAAAAGGTGATGCCAATACGGACAAGGGTGAACGGGTTAGGCATTTACATGTCAAGGTCCTTGCTGCATCTGCAGGCTGATTGGTTCACACCTGCAGACCTGCCAATGGCACTATGGCAGCATCCTCTTAAGAGTCTCAAAACAAGCACGGTTCCTCCCTAGGCACACCGGGCGGCTGATGTGTTCGTAGAAACATTTCGTCGAACACTTGAAACGCGTGGGTAGTAACTGGGCACAACAGAGTACAGAGAGGCGCACGAATCCGTCGATGGAACTGTGGCTACATGCTCCTTCTACTGCCGCTGCCGCCATTACACGCAGGAGGCTAGAAGTACACGTTCTCTGGCGGAACCGTGGAAGGGGAAGAACATGGTAGGTGGTAGCGGAGGGCCGGAAGGTCGGAGGCTCGGCGCTGCCTGAGTGGGGCAGAGGACGGACAGACCACGCCGGGAGACGGGGGCGTCGAATGCTCGAATGTTGACTGGGTCAGAACTTACAAGAGGGACCAGCTCTCAGCGGCTAAAAAGGATGCATGTATAATTGTTTTTTCCCCCTAAAGGGAGACTTTTCATCATTTGATATTTCCTTAAAGAATATTTATATTTTTTTCACCATATGAACGCCTGTTGCATAGAAAGGTAAATTACATTATACAAACAGACTTTATTTATATCAAAAGAGATGTGCAAAAGTGTCTTCTTTGTTGTGTAAAAGAACCATAAAAAAATAAGAAAAAGATTTGCACATATTGTAACAACGCAAGGGCCAAAATGTGAACTAGTCCAACTAAATCCCTGTATTGCTCAACAAACAGAGGGCCTTGATCAAGTGGTCTTTGTTAGGATTAATTAGGATCAGTAGTGATCAATAGACACCTTTTAGAAATAGACACCCTTTTGTATAGACACCTCTTCTAGAGAGACACCCTTTGGGGGCACCCCTTGGACTTGTATATATATGTAACACACAACACAATAATCAATCATCAGTTCCCATTCTCATTTTCACTTAACACGTTATCATGCACGCTGCCTCTACAATCAAGAAACCACCCCCATGCAAGTTCTGTAACTTCCAGAAAGGAAGGAACTTGCCGGCAGTTCCTTTTCTGCAAACAACTCCCAAAAGAGAAGGCACTCGTCATTCTGTAACTCCCAGAAGACAGAAGAGAAGAATCTCGTTGCTTCAACTCTCCAGAGAATTGAACTCACCGAGAGCACTGTGTTTGGGCTTCTTTTGCCTCTGATTCCCCTAGAAATAATAGTCATTTCTTTATTTCCTTTTAACAGTACTAGAATTAATTAGTCTTCTAGTTAGCCTTTTATTCCGCAAGAACATCTCCTTATGTTGTTATGTCCCAATTATGATCGCCATTGTATATATCTGTGTGGTTTGATTTTAATATATGTACATTGCAACTGAATATCGATTGTCATGTTGATTTAATCAAACCATTTTTATATCGATTGTTCTGTTGATTTAATCAAACCATTAATTCATGACGTCACCACAAGTTCATTAAACCGAGTTATCATACAGAAAAAGATTTTGTTTGGTTATCATCGGCTTCATAATCAAAATTGCAATATATTATATCTTGTTTATTTTGATTAATAACACAAGGTAATGGAGTCTAAGGCACTGGCTGCGTTTAATTCATGTTCGAATTATTCTGCCCAGAGACCGGGTCTTAGCAGTGATTCATCACCTATTACTGAGAGGTCTACATCTTGTTTTACTGAAAACTCGATGATTACCTACACCGTGTTTTTAATCAAAATAAAGGTTTCAGATTATAATAAATGGTCTACATCCTTGTGATAATTACCATTTTCATCATATTATTGTTGATAAGTACACAAAGTGGTAGAGTTCTAAGCATTGGCTGCATCTAATTCACTTATGAATTATTCTGCCCAGAGACCGTGCTTAGGCTGCAATGATTTTGCCTACCATACGATCTACTCTTTGTTTTAACACCGAGATTGTGGGGGATATAGTACCCGGGTACCTCACGAGTCAGCCTGGCAGCCCACTAAAAGGGGGCGGCCCAGCCCACCGTTCTGGACCTGAAGACGTGCGGGACAAGTCGGCGCACGGAGGAAGGATCTGGAAGGAGAAGTCCTAGTTGGAATAGGAATTATTGTAAAGAAGGAAAGGATTCTTAGAGATAGGATCGGATACAAACCGACTTGTAACCCTGCCCCCCGATATATAAGGCTGGGCAGGGACCCCCTCCAAAACAACTACACCACATCTGAACCACAACTCGAGCCAACTCGAATCACCAAAACACGCAATACAACACCCCAAAACAGGACGTAGGGTATTACGTCGAGTCGACGGCCCGAACCTGTATAAACCCTTGTGCCTGTCCATCCTAACCATCTTGCTTCCGATCTTTGCGATCTTCCCTGCATTACAAATCACTTCCGTGGGCTACCCCGTGGAAGACTGCCGGAGATAATATCACCGACAGTGGCGCGCCAGGTAGGGGATATCGCCGAGATCAATCTGGTAAGCTCGATGGATCGCGTCAAGATCTTGGACAGCTGCAACCTCCCGGACGTCGACGAAGTCGAGATCCAGTTCGGGGACGTCATCACCGCCGCCTTGGATACCCAAGCGGCAGGAGCTACGGTCGCCACGGAGGTCTCCTCTCTGGCGCCGACTTCGGCCATCACGGCCCAATCCGGTCCGATCGCATCTGATCGTGCCGGATCTACCCCGCTGAGTCCATCGCAGAACGCGAGGCCAGACCAGTCGGGAACAGATCTACAATCACTCGGTTCCGATCCGACTCCTGAGAGTCGCGTCGCCGAATCATCGCAGAGCGTAAACGCTCAACCAACACGCGTCCAGAGCCCTGAGGTCATTACTGTTCAGACCCCTGGCTTTTGCGCGCTTGCTCGGAAGCAGAAGAAGAAGGACATCGTCCAGTCGGATGATTACTTCTCTGGGAGCGACTCCTACGGGTTAGATCTACTGGGACCCTCAATCCTGGACGATCTGCCGGAAGGATACACGGTGTCCGATGCCTCTACAGAGCCGGAACTACTAGGATCACTCGGAGAATTGACTCCGAGTAGTTTGGAGCGTTATACGCCCACATCCGACTTCTCCGAGTCCGAGGAAGACTACCTCGCGCAAGAGGGAGTCGGATCATATTGCTACATGGTGGCGCCAGCAACGCCAACCAATCCTGTCTCAGAAGATGAGGTCACTCCTGCTGAGGAGACGACTGAAGCCAGGAACCAGCGTCGAGGACGCAATGCCAGTCGGGCGACTCGCAGAGCCGCACGACCGCACGGAGCCAACGCGTCAGGATCTGGCACTGCTCGACTCCAAGAGCCTCACTCTGAAGATCATCGTCGCCAACGGGATCAACACGAGCGGAGGAGCATCCGGAACTTGATGCGCGACGGCATGTTCGAGTTCAATGGGTACGATGTCTACGAGACACCGGTCCAGAACCTCGTTACTATCAACGAAGAAATCAATCGGCTGCCACCTAACACTCCGGGCCTGGAAAAGGTAAGGAGCTCTCGTGCAGGCCGCCTCCGTCCAGGTTCACCAGATGCAAGGCAGGACGACCACGGACGCTCCTGAACCCGGTCCATCTCGACACCGGGCCAGCGGCGGATCGGGTCGTGATGAAGATCTCCGCACCACGATCAACAGAGATCGAGATGCGAGGGACATCATCACCAACAGCACCGAAGAGCGCCACCGTGAGGAAATCCGACGGCGCGAAGAGTACGATCGGGATCATGGAAATCCCCGTCGTAACCCCAACAGGAGCGGCTACTCGACAGAGTCAGACTACTCTGACCTCTCCGGTAGCCCGAGGCGCGGCAACAATGGCGGTCGACGACGAGTGCTTCCACCACCCAGGCGACCGACTCCACCAAGAGAGTCGAACTCCACCGCGCAGCAGAACCTACCGACAGGACCGAACTCCACCCAGGACTCGGAACTATCGGAGGACCCGTTCCCCGCCCAGGGACCGGGATCGCAGGAGGGACAGCACACCCCCAAGAGCAGCTGACGGATCGGGTCCGAGCGATTCCCGCCCTAGAGGTCGGATCGGCGGATTCCAGTCGTTCACCGAGCGCTTGAGAAGCGTGACGTGGCCCAGAGGCTTCAAGCTGTCGGATATCGACAAGTACGACGGGAAATCTGACCCATCTCAATGGCTTCAGATCTACTACACCGCCGTACAAGCGGCCGGCGGCGACGAGGACGTGATGGCAAACTATCTTCCCATCATGCTCACCAAGGACTGCCGCAACTGGCTGGCAGGACTCCCGCAGGACGCCATCGACAACTGGGAGCAGCTTACCGAACTCTTCATCGGTAACTATCTCGGTACCTGGGAAGGCCTGGGAGCAAGCGACTCCTCGGTCAGATCAGGCAGCGCAAGAACGAGACCCTACACGACTTCGTGCGCAGGTTCTCAGAAAAGCGCAACTCCATCACGGACGTCACGGATCAGGAGGTGATGTCAGCTTTCCAGCGCGGCATCTCCGACGGGAGACTGATTCACAAGTGGACTCGGAAGCCACCCGCGACTGTCAATGACATGTTCGGGTTGCTAGCACGTGGGCGGATGCAGAGATCGCGGAAAGAGAACAGCTCAGCGAGATCAGAAGTCGCTGGGAAGAAGAGAACAAGACGACTCGCAAACGCGACCGCCGCGAGGACGAAGACCGACACGACGACCATCGACGCAATGACAGCCAACCTCGCAAGAAGAAGAGCGAGGGAGACATGGTCGCCGCCCTGGACCGGTCCAGAGGCCGGGTAACTCCAGAGGACTTCCAGCGCATGCTCGATGAGCAATGCCCTTACCACAAACACAAGCACTCGGCGCGAGAGTGCTACGGGCTCAAGCGAGCCTTCACCGGGGGCAACAGAGGCCCTCCATACAGAAAGAGGAACGATGGTTCCCCAGCGAGACGACAGGCGAAACGACGAGCCCGGCGATGACTTTCAGGAAGCCGACCGAGTGGTCCGCATGATCTATGGCGGACCAGAGTTCGAGTCGAAGCGCCAGCAGAAGCTTACCCATCGCCAGGTCATGCACGCGAGGGAGCCACCGGTACCTGAGTACCTCAAGTGGTCGGAAGTTCCGATCACATTCACCCCGGAAGATCATCCAAACTTCATACCGAAGCCCGGGTCCCATGCCTTGGTGGTAGCCCCGACGATTCGCAACGTTCGGCTCACCAAGGTACTAGTCGACGGTGGCAGTGGCCTGAACATCCTCTTAGCTAACACATTGAAGGAGCTCGGCCTGACTACTCTCGACCTGAGTCCCTCCCAATCCGCATTCTACGGTTTGATACCGGGAGAGGGGGCAGAACCACTCGGGCACATCACGCTGCCCGTCACCTTCGGAGACCGGAACAATTACCGGACCGAGCACATGCAGTTCACGGTGGCGAACTTTGAAACTGCATACCACGCCATCCTTGGGAGGCCGGCACTCGCCAAGTTCATGGCGATTCCTCACTACGTCTACTTGCAGGTCAAGATGCCAGGACCGAAAGGCGTAATCACCGTCTTGGGAGACGTCCGAGTCGCATACACATGCGAGCAGGAAACTCTCAACGCGGCAGCCGCCCTGGACATGTCCAAGCGCATGGAACAAGTACTGGCTGCATCACAGGCGGTGGACAAGGACGCTCTAGAGATCCCCACCAAGAAGCCAGCAAGAGAAGCCATCGCGCCAAGCAAGGAGACGGAGCTGAAGAGGATCTCTCTGGACCTGGACGACCCAAAGAAGACGGCCATCATCGGGGCAGAGTTGGACCCCAAATAGGAAGAAGTGCTCGTCAAATTCCTAAGGGAAAACGCCGACATATTCGCGTGGAAACCATCCGATATGCCAGGTGTCCCAAGGGAACTTGCCGAGCACTCCTTGAAGGTCAATCCGACTGCCAAACCGATCAAGCAAAGGCTTCGTCGATTCGCGCAGGACCGCAAGGAGGCAATTAGGGCAGAGATTACAAAGCTGTTAGCAGCCGGATTCATTCAGGAGGTATTCCACCCCGACTGGTTAGCTAATCCAGTTCTTGTAAGGAAAAAGAATAATAATGATTGGAGAATGTGCGTCGATTATACAGATCTCAACAAAGCTTGCCCTAAAGACCCCTTCGTTCCCCCCCGCATCGATCAAGTCGTTGACTCCACGTCAGGTTCCGCCCTGCTCTGCTTTCTCGATTGCTACTCAGGATATCACCAGATAGGCCTGAAGCTGGAAGACCAAATAAAGACCGCGTTCATCACGCCGTTCGGTGCCTTTTGTTACAACACAATGGCCTTCGGTCTGAAGAACGCAGGTGCAACCTATCAAAGGACAATTCAAGCATGTCTGGATCAATTGATCCCAGACATAGTAGAAGCTTACATCGACGACATCGTGGTCAAGATCATGAACCCCGAGGACATGATAGGGAATCTGACAAAGGTCTTCGAACGCCTACGCGTATTCCGGTGGAAGCTCAACCCGGAAAAGTGTGTCTTCGGAGTACCCTCAGGTAAACTACTCGGCTTCATGGTTAGCAACCGCGGGATCGAGGCAAATCGCGAGAAGATCACGGCCATCACCAAGATGCTACCACCAACCTGTCAAAAGGACGTGCAGAAGCTTACTGGATGCATGGCAGCGCTCGGTCGTTTCATATCACGACTTGGCGTTCGCGGATTGCCGTTTTTCAAACTGCTCAAGAAGCAGGACAAGTTCGTGTGGGATGACGAGGCGAAGCGATCTTTCCAGGAACTCAAAGATTACCTGTAGAGTCCTCCCATCCTCGTCCCACCTCAACCAAGAGAACAGCTCTACCTCTACATCTCTGCTACTCCCCGAGTGGTTAGCACGGTACTAGTGGTCGAGCGTCCTGAAGAAGGACACGCATATGGAGTTCAGCGACCAGTCTACTTCATCAGCGAGGTTCTGACCGTATCTAAGGTACGCTACCCCTTGTGCAGAAATTATTATATGGAGTTCTTATCTCAGCAAGAAAGCTGAAGCACTACTTTGAGGCCCATCCAATCTCGGTGGTGAGCGAAAATCCTTTAGGGGAAATTCTCTATAACCGAGATGCCAGCGGCCGAATCGTCAAGTGGTCAATAGAATTGGCTTCCCATCACATAAACTTTGTTCCACGTACTGCTATCAAGTCTCAGGTCTTGGCCGACTTCGTAGCAGACTGGACAGAAAACCAAGCTCCGGCTGACGACGAGGTAGTTGAGTACTGGGAGATGTACTTTGATGGCTCTCTCCAGATAAAAGGAGGCGGCGCAGGCGTACTCCTGATCTCTCCAAGTGGACAGGAACTAAAATACGTCCTTCAAATCATGTTTCCAGTATCCAACAACGCAGCTGAGTATGAAGCAGCCTTGCACGGTCTCCGCATTGCAGTATCTTTGGGTATCAAACGCCTGATGGTACGCGGGGACTCTGCCCTGGTCATAAACCAGGTAAACAAGGACTGGTCCAGGACCAACGAAAAGATGGACGCATACTGCGAGGAAATTAGGAAGCTGGAAGGGAAATTCTATGGCTTAGAGTTCCATCACGTGGCGCGCGACCATAACAAGGCAGCAGATGAGCTCGCTAAGATGGGATCCACCCGTGAAGGCGTCCCACCCGGAGTTTTCATACAAGATCTTATCAAACCATCTATCAAGACAAACCCGGATGGCACTGTCGCGGAGCAACAAGTCGGAGAATCCCCAGAGTCGGCCACATTAGTGGTAGACGAACCGTTGGACTGGAGGACACAGATCATCGATTATCTGGATAGCGGCATATTACCTACAGAGGTCGCGGAAGACAAAGATCTAAACTCGTTCCACGAACAAATCGTGCGGCGCTGCAAAAACTACGTCATCATCGGAGACAAGCTGTATCGTCGATCTGGAGCTTCCCAAATCCTACAAAAGTGCGTAAGTCGCACTGAGGGTATAGAGCTCTTGACTGATATACATAAAGGAATTTGTGGCAATCACGCCGGGGCTAGAACCATTGTTGGTAAAGCTTTCCGGTCTGGTTTCTACTGGCCGACTGCTGTAGCAGACTCAGAGAACATTGTGCGGCATTGCAAAGGGTGTCAGTATTTTGCAAGGCAAATACATGCACCTGCACAACAGCTGCAAACCATACCAGCGTCCTGGCCCTTCGCTTGTTGGTGCTTGGATATGATTGGTCCATTTAAGAAGGCACCTGGTGGTTTTGACCATGTCCTTGTAGCTATTGACAAGTTTACCAAGTGGATTGAGGTGAAACCAGTCAGAAAGCACACGGCAGCCAAGACCATCGAGTTCTTCACCGACATCACCCACCGCTTCGGAGTCCCAAATCGTATCATCACAGATAATGGTACGAACTTCGTGGCGCAGGAGTTTAAAGACTGGTGCAGCGAGAGGAGCATCAAGCTATGCCCCGCATCCGTGGCACACCCAAGGGCCAATGGCCAAGTCGAAAGAGCCAATGGCGAAATAATCAAGGCGCTTAGGGCCCGGATATTCAAGCAGCTGAAGCAACATGACGGACGATGGATCAAGGAGTTGCCGGCTGTAGTCTGGGGGCTGCGCACACAGCCGAGTCGTGCCACGAAGCAAACTCCGTTCTTTCTGGTTTACGGCTCGGAAGCTATCCTACCAACGGACCTCACATACGGCTCCCCCCGAGTGGAGTTCTATGATGAATACGACGCGCAAGTGGCGCGCATCGAAGACCTCGACAGCATCGAGGAAAAGAGATTGGCTGCCCAGATCCAAGCCGCGCGTTACGCTCAGGACCTGCGACGCTATCACGATCGATCAGTTAAGCAGAGGTCCTTTGAAGCAGGCGATTTGGTTCTGAGAAGGAAGCAAGACACCAAGGGTGCGCACAAGCTTGCGTCCCCCTGGGAAGGTCCATATATTATCAAGTCAGTAAGTCGCCCAGGCTCATATCGACTCATGACGGAAGACGGCGTAGACATCCCAAATCCATGGAACATCGAGCACTTACAGCGTTTCTACGCCTGAATCAGTTATGTATTTGTCTTTTTATTTTTAGATTTATTTTTTCCGAGTGATTTTGGAGGGTAGTCACCCCCAGTTACGACTCGGCATATTCACAATGAGTTATCAATAAAGTTGATTTCATTTTAATCTATTTCTACTACTCGCATTTCCTCTTTCGCGTCACGTACATAAAGTATGAGTGGAATAAACCTTAAATCGAGAGGGAAAGTACTCGCCAAGTCAAAGCTCTAAACGTACGACAAAGACTCTGCGGCATGAGACTGAGACCAACGAGGCTAATCTACTCCGTAACAGGTCAACCACTCAGAAATTAAGGCTAGCGCAGAAAGAAAGGGAGTTGTAGACCAACAAAAACTTATATACAATAATGACAATTCAAAAATTGTTCAAACAATACTGGTTCGACCAAATACTACAAATACTTTGTTTACATTGCAGGGTCACCAGCACCAGACGGGGCTGCTTCATCCGAGTCATCAACAACATCCTTGGACAGGACATTGGCGATGGGCTCGACTTCATGGAGTAGTCTGCCCACGTCGTCTTCAGAGGTACCGGCAGCATACCCGCGGCCGAGTGGCTCCAGGTCTGACGTCGGGAACAGCGATTTGAGCACCGCCAGGACATGGCCGCAGCTGGCCTGGCTGATGGAGCAGAGCTGCCGCCGGAAGTAGCGTGGGAGCGCCCGAACGCGGTCGAGGATGGAAGCTGAAGACGATGACGCCTCCGGCTCGATCTCCTCCGCCACCACTCGGATAGCATCCTCCAGCGCTATCTTCTCAGTGCGCAGCGCCTCAGCCTCACCTTGCAGCCGGGCCACCTTGGCAGTGAGCTCTGCGAATTGGGACATAGTCCGATATCGATAATCTAAAGAAGGTTAGATCTGAATAATATTTTCACGTCTGACAGAAAAACAAATAAGGAAGAACATACCTCTGAGCTCGTGCACGGCCTGGGCCTCGTTGAGCTTAGCCTGCTCTACCTCCCCGCATAAATCGCGGGTGGTACGCTGGGCTTCCTCCAACTCAGCCTGGCGCTCGACCGCAGCAGCCTCGAGCTCAGCCACTCGGGCCACCAAAGAGTCGGCCTTAGCAACTGCAGAAGATAATTCTTGAATAACCGAGGCTTTGGCCTCGGCATCAGCAGCTAAGTTCTGCAAAAACAAGTCAGATGACAATATGAATCAATGTACCACTCGGTATTTGATATTAACAAGATAAGTAGCTCGGGAAATACCTTGGCTATGTGACCCATCCGACGATGGAGTGATAGGAACTCCTCCAGAGGAGTCAGGGGAGCACCACCACTCATAACGCCGACCGCCGCAGAAGCAATCTCGACCGCCGCAGTCTGGGGCTCCTCCACTGCTGCAGTCGGTTCAACCGCAGGAGCATGCTGGGGGCTGCCTTGAGGAACTGGCGGAGGGGTCGGCGACGCCGGTGCAGGACTCGGCGGTGGCGGGGTTGGCTCCCGCTGCGACTCTGATGGCGGACCCACAGGCTGATCGCTGAGAAGATCAGCCGAGTGGATCGGCACCTCTGGAGTTTGGATTGATAGGGCTTCGGTCTCAACCGCCGACTGAGGCGGAGGACCCGAGAAGGGGACCTCAGACGGCGTGCTACAGGATAAAGCATATATGGATCACTAATAGAAGAACATAAAGGAAATCAAGAGATGATAAGGATACTTACAGAGTAGAAATGCGCATTCTCAGGCGCTTTCCTTTCCGAGTAGGGGAAGGGAGGTCCCTCGGACTTGCAGCACTCAGAGGCATTACTGCAAGGGGAGACTGCTCCGAGCTTGTGATTGGCGGATGGAGAGACGACTCGGCGATGCCAGCTTCATCTTTCTCCGAGTCAGACGACTCAGAGATAAGGAGTTGGCGGCGGCTGGGCGCATCCCTGAACACGATCCCAGTGGAGATCTTCCGCTTCTTCAGAGCAGGAGCAGCCTTCCCACCACTCGGAGATAGCACATCGGGAGAAGGAGAGGATGACAGAGTGATATCCGAGTCGCGCAGATCACTCTCACTTTCCCCGACTGCTTCTTCAGATCCAACGGCCCTGCGTCGAGCCGGTTGATCCACTCCCTTTGGCATCTCAGGCAAAGGAGGGAGGGATACAAAGGCAACTCGACCCTGCAAAAATTGGGTTCAGTTCTGAGATTACACCCAATGGGTGGAATTGAAATAAAAACAACGAACAGATTGACTAAATACCTCAGGGCGTGGATTTCCCAAGTTGAACGCCGGAGGACAGTCAGTGGTCCTCAGGGAGGTTCCAGTCGCGAAGAATTTGCTAAGCCGAGCGGCGGCTTGGACTTTGTCGACGCGCTCGGGGGCTTCGCGCGTGTTGTCTCCCTCGGCGTAATACTCATACGCCGGGTGAGCCCGCTGCTTGAGTGGCTGGACCCGGCGCAGAACGAAGTTGGCTGCCACACCGACGGCAGTCAACCCATTGTCCTTCAACTGGGAAATAAGACCCAGGAGCTCCCGAACCCGGTCCATTTCACTCTCCTTGGGAAGAGCGGTCCAGGATTGGGAGGGAACAGGACGAGAATCAATTTCTGGAGAGATGGCAGGCGAGTGGTTTTCTACGTAAAACCACTCGGACTGCCACCCTTTATTGGAGGTAAGGAAAGGGATATCAAAATACTCCCGAGTTCGACCCTCGCGGAGTTGGAGTCCGGCGCCCCCGACTACTTGTGGGCAGTCGGTTCGGGGATAAGGCTTAAGAAGAAAAAGATGAATGAAAAGATTGAAGTGAGGCTCTATCCCAAGATAGGCCTCACAGAGGTTGATGAAAATGGCGATGTGAAGGATGGAGTTGGGATTCAATGCGCAGAGGCAGATCCCATAGTAATGCAGCAGCCCGCGGAGGAAAGAATGCGCGGGCACGCCAAAGCCACGAAGAAAGAAAGATTCGAACACCACCAAATCAGAGGAGTTTGGGGTGGGGAAAGACTCACCGGCGGCGGCGCGCCACTCGGCGGTTTGCTGGTCAGGGAGGACGCCGTCGACGACGTGCTGCTCGAGGCGCTTGGTGGTGGTGATGGACTCCCTCCACTCGGCGGCGCGATCTACGGCGACCTCGGCGATGGCCTTGGCCTTGGACGACCGGGCCCTGGCCGGCGACTTCTCCTTCCGCTTCGAGGCTTCCTTCCTCTTGGGCGCCATGGCAACGAGCGGTGCTGAAGAGCGAGGAAGAAAGCTGCGGGAGCAGATCTAGGGTTTGCTCTGGCGCAAAGAGAACTGGAGCGTCGGGGAAGGCAAATGGCAAGTAAAGGAAGAAGAATGCGGCGGGGATGGCTTATAAAGGAATAAACCGTTCCTCCCGCGCGCGGCGCGGCGCTTGTCTCGGGAACTCAACCGACGCAGGCACGTCCCGTCGCTTTGAATTCAAAGATGCGGTAGGGAGTCGCGATATCTCGCGATATCTCGCCTTCCGTAAAGCGACCGTTAGGGACGCAACGGACTTTGAGGAATAATGGGCCTAAATGGGCTGAAATATAGCACGACCTTTCGGTTCTGTTACGATAATAAATTTGTGGGTTCCTGAGCTAGGGTTCAGGGGCAGAAACCACTCGGTCGTGAGGCTAAAATTAGTCGACGGCCAGACTTGATTTTGCAATTAATATTGCGTCCTCGCAACTGATTTTTACGTAAGGCATGCGATACTATCGCTAAATTGACTCAGAAATTTGGGTCAAATGCTGACAAGTATAAATCTTGTGAGAAGATGGCTTACCATATGGTCAAGCTGAGTCGTGGGACACGACTTGGAGGTCATGCCGAGTTCAAAGAACTTGAGGACAAAATCCTTATAAAGGGGAAATAAAAAAGCCCCTGAAGGAAAAGATTATCTAAAATCCATGTCCAGAGGCATGGGGGCTGAAAAAATCAGTCGGAATTCATGGCTTTCAGAGTCTTGACACGATCATGCAGAGTCGTAACAAGACTCGGGGGCTACACCCAATGG
Source organism: Urochloa ruziziensis (assembly GCA_015476505.1). Taxonomy (NCBI): domain Eukaryota; kingdom Viridiplantae; phylum Streptophyta; class Magnoliopsida; order Poales; family Poaceae; genus Urochloa; species Urochloa ruziziensis. The sequence continues at coordinate 11,803,348 of CM027120.1, read as the reverse complement.
GTGCACCTGGAGGTGCACACCATTGATGGATCAAGTTCAAAAAGAGATTCATAATATTTATTTTTGACCCTCGACCAGAATATTCTATTCTACTCAAGGCTCGGGGGCTACACCCAATGGGTGCACCTGGAGGTGCACACCATTGAAGATCAAGATACAGATGGATAAAAGTTGAAGACCTTTGGCCAATTTCATACTAAAATTGCCCAAAGCCCGGGGGCTAAGTGTATTCACTTCGCTGTCGCGTCGTGAAAAAGAGCACTCCTTCCCCTCATTTTGACTGTAATTGAAGAATTGTTTTTAGGAACGTCTGAGCAGGCACTCGGATCTTTCTTGAAACCACTCGGATCTTCTTCGAAACCACTCGGATGAGATCTTAGACAACTTGGAGCACTCGAATCATGCAAGAAAAGATGGAACAATTACAGCCAACGATCGGCCAAGAAGTGCTCGGGGGCTACTGTGGGGGATATAGTACCCGGGTACCTCACGAGTCAGCCTGGCAGCCCACTAAAAGGGGGCGGCCCAGCCCACCGTTCTGGACCTGAAGACGTGCGGGACAAGTCGGCGCACGGAGGAAGGATCTGGAAGGAGAAGTCCTAGTTGGAATAGGAATTATTGTAAAGAAGGAAAGGATTCTTAGAGATAGGATCGGATACAAACCGACTTGTAACCCTGCCCCCCGATATATGAGGTGGGCAGGGACCCCCTCCAAAACAACTACACCACATCTGAACCACAACTCGAGCCAACTCGAATCACCAAAACACGCAATACAACACCCCAAAACAGGACGTAGGGTATTACGTCGAGTCGACGGCCCGAACCTGTATAAACCCTTGTGCCTGTCCATCCTAACCATCTTGCTTCCGATCTTTGCGATCTTCCCTGCATTACAAATCACTTCCGTGGGCTACCCCGTGGAAGACTGCCAGAGATAATATCACCGACAGAGATTATCCAATTTGTGTTTATCAACATTTATGATTTGTTGTTTGGTCTACACATTTATGTGATTACCTACAATACTCCAAAAACTATGATAAGATATCAATTAAGTTTTAACAATTACATATACATTGCAATTTTTACCATATAGATCCTTAATTTACCATAAGGTAAATTAATTAGTACATGATTGATCATGTAGAAATATGGCTACTAAAGAATTCAAGAAACTTAATTTAAATAGAAGAGAATTATGCCTCGTGGACTTGATCCAAAGCGTGGACTTTTGCACCACAAACTCTATTCTTCGGGAGATGAAATATTTCCAAACCCTTAAGGAAAAGGAAGGAAATATTATGACCATTGCTGGTAAAGACGCAATAATAGCTGGCTTAGGCCAAGCCATTATTACTCTCCCTATGGGTACACAAATTTTACTTGAGGATGCCTTATTGTATCCTGATTTGACTAGTACCCTTTTGAGTAATAGAGATATCCGTAAGAATGGTCTTCATGTTGAAGCACATGAAGATAATAAAGAAGCATTCCTTCTTCTAACTAAACTTATGGGATTTGGCAAGAAAATTTGTGAAAAATTTTCTTCACTCCAATCTGGATTGTACTTTACTCACATAAATCCTATAAGAGTATTCTACTTATAAGATAATTTTCCAAAATATCGATGCATTCCAAAATTGGCATGATCGACTTGGACACCGAGGAATTGAGATGATGAGAAAAATTATTAACAATTCTATTGGTCATAGCTTACATTCTATGAATTCTCAGTTTTTATGTGCACCGCATGTGCCACAAGAGAATTGATTTTAAGGCCCTCTTACCTTAAAATTTCATATGTGAGCCACTCAAGTTCTTGAACACATTCAAGACAAGCATATGGTTCTATTTGGCCAACCAAATAGACCATTTAAGTGCTTTAAAAAAATGCTAATTGATGCATTTGATAAATAGTTCCACATGTGTATTCCTTACTCATAAGGTATCACAATTTTACAAATTTATTGATTAGATTTTTAATTTGAAGCAACTTATCCTGGATACATGATCAAATCCATTTATTTGAAGTTATTTGGTTTTGGGAACTATAGCACTAAGTATCATCCATTATGGGTTAACTAAAGATCTCTTATTGAGATAATTCATTTGCATGACCAGCAAAGAATTGAAATTTACCAATATCTAGTTGGTACTATGCGGATTTACACACCGCATAATTAATCCAAATTCATTCAACTGCAATCATACGGCTCCCTCCGTTGCAGTATGTACGTGGAAATTTGACCTCAATCATATATTTCCCATTGTATGTTGGTTATGTTTTTGCATATACCAATATCGTCACCTCAACATACATCTATGAGCATTATGGGCCAACAGCGGGTATTATTATTCGTCATTCAGATAATACCTAAGGTCTTCTATGGGGATTGTATACATGCTCGTATGTTGATCGGATTTTGAGGACGATTCCAGGCATTAGGGGGAGATTAATACCACAAAATAGAATGCCAGGAATCAGAATGTTTATCACATTGAGTCCTCACACCCACGTACCAAAGAATATGTGAACCTTAGTTCAGAATATTTTATTTGTAATACATTACAAATAGCCTGCCAGATGCATTTGCTAATCAAAGTATCATCATATCCAATTCTATAGATAAATGTACCAGAAAGAGTGAAGGTACCAATAAAATCACTCAACTCCGAAATCAAAATAAGAGGGGGAGAAGTATGGTCATTTGGGATATAGCTTATTACAAGCATCCGCGGAACAGGGGGAGACATCCTCCAGCATAGTAAATGCAAAATCAACGTCATACATGTTGTTTGACCCTTCATGGATATTCAAATCCAAAAGCCTATGAATGTTAGCATTCTAAAGCCCACTATAAGTGCACATAAGTTTAGACACTAGGTCATTGGAACAACCTAATTCCATTGTTGTGGGAAATGACATGGAGTTTTAAAAGGTTATTATTTTCACATGCTATATTGATTTCATTGAATCAATCATACAAAGACTACAAATTGTCGACATATACTCCTTCTCAAGATTGCCATACACCTTGAACTGGATCCAAACCAAAAGTCCTAGGCAGAGTGTCTCCACACTCAAATTGGGTCAAATTAAAGGTGGCAATTAAGGAGAATTGCTCTTGTTCAATAGTGAGAAGTATTTACCACAGTAATATCTTCTTCTCATATTGCATTCTTTATGAAAGCAAGGTGGTGAAACGACAAGAGCTTGTAGCATATGGTTTCATGAAACCGAGCAACATACCTTTCATGGTATATGTGAAAGATTATGTTCCAACATTCAACCATTGGCAGACTAAATAAATTCAGGTCATTGTATGACTTGAAGAAGTCAACTTGATTGTGGTACAATTGACTAAGGGAGTATCTTCCACAGAAGAATTACTCCAATTACTATGATTGCATATGTGTGTTCAAAATAATCCAAACTGGATTTTTTTCATCATCTCGACACACAATACAAACAAGCAATCATTTTAAAACGGAATTTGTGATAAATATTTGGTTAAAACCAAATTATGCTTAAGTTTACAACTTAAGCACATATATCAGTTTTTAGATATTGTCCATCAATATCAAAATAATATTGGATAATCATATCCATCATCACTTATGGTCATTCAATCCCTAAAGATGGATAAATTACCATCTTGACCCTGGGATAACAACTACAGTGCCATAAAACGCGCTCATATCTCGCAATTGCAAAAGGCCAAATATTGCATTTGCAGATAACTTACTATAGCTCAAAAAGTGCAACTCCTTCAAGCCATTTAGCAGGAGTCAAACTGGATATCAATAGATA